>JBBJBW010000035.1:0-274477 GCA_039645545.1 Dendrolimus houi
ATCAGATCACAACCGACAAATGGTTTGCGTCCGGCTACAGGCAGCTGTAGCCAGAGCTTAGGCGAATGGTTTCGCAAATGGAGGATAGAGAAGTGAACCGGAAAAGCGCAGCAATGTTCTTTCCTCTTCGGGCAATACTTGCCTCTCCCAAACGCGCTTGCCATCGCTTTAAAAGCCATCTCGCTCTTCACTAACAAAGAGATCCCTGGGCAAAGTACACCAAACACCTGGGCGTCACCTTCAGATCAGAACTTGCGCTTCAACGAGCATATCACCATAGTCCGGAATAGAGCGCGATTTGTGATGGGTCGTCTAGCACCCATGATAGATAAACGAAGCAAAAATGTCAACCTCAGACACAAGCTTACTCTATATAAAACATGCATCCGCCCGATCACTATACACGCGAGTGTCGTATTCAGCCATGCCAAGCCTTCCTTTTAAAGAAACTGGCAAATCGTTCGAATAAATTCGCGCAGAGCCGTCGGTGCTCCTCTCTATATGCGTAACGTCGACGATCCACGCACGCGATCTGAGCTTCCTCCATCAAAAACTACATTACGTCGTCTCTCGCGCGATAATCAGCTCGATCTAGCGCCGCACCATCGAAATCCCTCGCCGTAGTCCGCGTCTGATTATAGCCTCGACGAAAGGCTCTCGTGCGACGACCGCGTAACATGCTCACGGACAAGGTCGACGGTATCACAAAACGGCTGGCTTCGGATCAGCCCGCCCGCGGTTAGGACGGCAGGCTGGCAGGCACCGACAGACAGACACAGACAGCGGCGTCGACGCCGTCAATCGCGATTTCTCCACGTCCCCGCGAGGACGCCCGGAGACACAGCCCTCATAGGATAGACTCAGGCGTGTTGCTGGAAGTTTCTTTCGCCGTTTCTTCTCCCAACCATAACACGTTGCGAAACGGCAGTAAGATAGTATGAAGCTTACCGCGAACCGCCGACCCTTGGTCCGCCGGGATCCTTCCTCCCGGGCTTTATATTACCCGTCGCCCCGCTCTCAATTAGTGCATTGTGTCGCCCTATGGTGGGCATCATTAGATTCATATCCCCTCTCATAACAGTCCAGCCGAGGTGAAACTCCATAGAGAGCCCCCTCGAGCAAAGTTGCCCCCTGGCTCGAGCGCCTTCGCTTCGCAAAGGCACTCGGCCCCTGAAAAACCTGGTAAAGTTGTGAAGTCTTCGGACCAACAACATAAAGTCAAATCAATAAAACCATTAAGAAGTTTAATCCAGTTCCCTATATACATATTTAAATTCATTTCATGAAGTAAGGATTATTAATCATTGATTTAAATAATGCATATTTCAAATTCCAATTTCTGAAAATCAGTAAAAGTATATTGGTTTCCACGTTTTAATAAAGTAAATCATATTTTATTACTTATCAATCATATAAACATAATTAATATATAATAACGCCCATGTGTCTTATCATTTAATAATATTCTTATAGGAATATATATTAACAAATTAATCTATCATTTTACAGCAACAGGTCGATAATATATCATAATAACTTCCAATTATCCTAACAATTTTAAGTACCATATATATGTATTGTATGTATGCAAATTAGAATTAGTTTATATCCTTCATTGTGTATATTTAACATAGAAGAGAAAAAAATAGTATACGTTTCAGGAGATACTTATAAAATTCCTTTATTCATTAAAAATAAACGAATACAGTTAATTGGTATTGACCTATGGCATCAGAGATCTGTTAAGATAACTTTACTTGACTGAACCCCATGGGGAAAAGAATAAAGGGTTTACTACAATTACACACGTTCGGTTCTACAATCTATTCGATCACGCCAAATAACATAAATCCTACTTTGTGCATATGAGCATAGACTATGGGTCATAAGTGGTTTCTGTATAGATTAGCATATATAGTCTTCATTACCCATGTGTAATGTAATGTAGTCTTGTGAGTTGGTCTATGTATGGTATCCACATATGTTCATATTATATATTACATCAATGTGTATGCTAATGTTTTTGCATTCATTATCAGAGTGATTTTAATATCTGTCTAAAAAGAGGTAGTTTTATACAGGGGTCATTTACACAGGACTGATAGATTAGAATCAGGTATTTACTTCAAACTTGGTAAAAGTATTTGCTTGTAGTATGAAACAAAAATATTGCATATATTCTTTATGGATGCGTCATCTGAATCAGGATCCATTAGATTTCTTTTTTGGGCAATAAGGAATTATCAGGTGCCATAATAATCCCAGTCTGAAAATTGTGAATCTGTGTATACAAGTTTAATTGATAAATAATTATTCCAGTATCTATAGTGTTGGCGGTAATTGTGAAAAAGTCACCTGTGAAATTTTAAATCACTTTCATTGTGCAAACGACGACTGCAAAGCCACAAAACCTATGATTTACAGAACTTTGCAGATATAAATTTCACTAATATAGAAGAAAAACAAGTATCTCGTGTTATTGGACCACTCCAATACTATTATATAGTGCAGCTATTTTGTTGAAAAGGCAAAAATATAAATTGTAAGAATCCACTCAAAAAGTAATACGCATCTCAGGTATACTACACTATACAAATCGATTTTGTGTACCAAAGGGAATAAGTCAAAATTTTTGGGTATGACCACTTTTGATGCAGTTCAGGTTTATTTCATGGAGATCTTGCAAAGGAACCAGAAAAGAAATCAAGGATTCGGTCAATTCAATTAACAGTCTAATTGTATGCTCTCCGTTTTTATTAATTCACAGTGTTGGAATATTCTAATTGCCCACTTAATTTATGGAGAATGCAGACGTAACGCAAAACCTACAAGCAGATTATGTCGTGAGAGATGTCCGAATATTCAACGATCCAGATTATCAGTATTTATTATTGCTTATCAAGCGTTTTCTAAAGGTTGATTATAAACAACCAGAAAAATGCTTAGCAAGAACAAGTACTTCAGAAAATTGAAACTGAACCAAGTACGTCAGCAGTGCGTGCCATAAAATAAACTACAGGAACTTCTAAAAGTATTCTGCATCGTATTCTGTAATGTCAGATATAATCCGGCACCACATAATACGTGAGCAAGCTTACTACCCGGGAACCAAACTGCTCGAGAAAAAATCCGTTTGATAATTAATTAGGCAACACTGAATGTTCAATGGTCACCCTGTTCTCCAGATTTAAGCCCACTGGATATTTTTACTGATGTTGCTCTGAAAGACAAGGTTTTTCAAAACCAATACGCTAGAATTGACCAACTTCGACAAAGAATCGATAAATCTATCCAATCCAAATAATCTATAAATTTACGGAATCCATAGAGAAACTAATTTAATTTTTACATATAGATAGAGCGTTCAGATTCTTTGACAATTTTCAGTGATACAGAAATAATGTTTCGGTGAACATAAATCTGTATTACGAAAATCTATCTAATTTTCACTAAATTAGATTTTAGCAAATCTCTCTCTCACACGTTATACAATCGTTTCTTTTTTCAATTGGTGCAAATGTATCTATCAAATATTGAGTGGAGTAATTAAATCCAAAGTATTAGGTAAGAAATATGACGGATTAGAAGTGGTTAAAGACATCATTGTTTGAAAAAAATTTCAAAATTCAAAAGTTTTTATTCACAATAAGTTCCACTAGAGAATACTTTTGAAGGTCATGAATATAAGTTAAAATTTAAATTTAATTCCTATTCTATGTACACTGCTTCATAACCTATTCTTGCTGTTAAGAGAAGAAGCATAAAACACTCCTCAAGCAAACACGTCTAGCTAAAAATGGTTTTTTATTTTTTATTTAATTTATATCAAGCTCTTTTTATTCGTTTTATATATAAGTATGTTACAGAATTACTTTTCGAAGAATTAATGGAGTTGTAGCAGACAAAGAAAACTGAATAAGACAAAGACACAATTGAGATGTAGATATATTTTTGCCAAATACTTTGCAACTAAACTTTTCACGTTGTGTTTCGCGCCCTCCAGCGCGCAACCGCACAAGGCGGCCTTCTTAAATTTGTCACGAAACATCATGACGATTATTGTCGTGAGACTCCTTAATTTGGATAAGTAAAATCACGCCACTATTTAAAATGGCTTCTCCCCTACACGGGACGGGCGGAGGCCGACCTGCCCCGCCTCCCGCGTCTCTTACTTAAGGCTTTATAAGGCAAGGCGACCCCTGCGAGGCCCTTTGTCTGTTTCTCTGTTTTCACCCCGGGCTCGAGCGCCTTCGCTTCTGCAAGGCACTCGCTTGAAAAACCCAGTAAAGTTGTCAGGTCTTCGGACCAACAACATAAAGTCAAGTCAATAAAAAAGAGGCCCCTTTACTCGCCGAGCAGTCGTCGCACTCTTTTAGTTTAACACAATTAAAAAAGCGAATAGCTTTTAATTAGAATCAGTGGTTTTATAAAGATAAGGGACGTAGAATTCTTACCAGAATCTCCTCCTCTCTCTTTTTCTTCTTCTCCATGTTAGTGAGGTCCTGTTTACCTTTACAGACATGGCTTTACTCCAGTTATGCCAAGCAGGTGGTAGACCTCCAAATGAACCAGGAGGGTCATCGATAATATATTAGAACCAGGACTTCTTACTTCCCTTTTAGGTGAATGTTTTTGAACCCTCCCAGAATTAGGTCTGTCTAATATTTAGAAGTAGGCTGTGTGACGTTCTTCTTATCCACACCCTTCGAGCTCGTCTCTGAAGCCTGCCATCACCGGAAGGTTAGCTGACGAGCTTACCTTTAAGCACATTTAATTTCCTCATCTTCCCAAAGCAGTGACAATATATCAGCGTTACCTTTTCGTAAGAAATACTTTATACCCATTATTCACTGGAATCCGTTCTCGAATTCCAGAGGGGTGCGTTCGGACGAGAACAGCCTCTCGTAATCTACGTGGTCGATCAGCAGTTGAGTCGACCCACCGACACACATTCGACATCACATCACCTCACATCTTCGTTTATCAACGTTTTCCACGTGCTTCCGACGCCTGGCGGCTGCGTGACGAAAGGCCTCGGCAGGCAGCGCCGCCATGCGATAGCGTCGGGGCAGATACTTTCCCGCGATAAGTGGACGGGATGGCGCCCTTTAAAAAACTACTTAAATCAAACTTAATCTACGATTATTCTAATATTTACGACGTAACTTTACGGTATATTTCACATGTTAAAAACAGTCTAGATTCCCCACGCCTTGATAATCCTCCAGAACGGTAGTCCGTTGGTTTCAGAGCAGGTGACTAGGATTAAGACCCGTGAGTCTTCCCTATTTTTTAGAATAGATTAATGATTGATCTAGGACCATATGATCTGTTAATTCAGTGCGTTGCCTGACTCCTAAGGAGGTAAATTAAAAGGAAGAAGCCTCAGCTCTGGTTGTTTGATTTCTGTCTTCCCTTGTATGGAAATCGACGGTCTATTCCCGGCCGCCATGATTCCTATCCCGCTAGCCGTAGTTATAAAACCAATTTTAAGTCATACAATCGCGTTTGTTATATACAACAACCCCATATATAACAAACTATAGATGAAAATTAGAAACATTACAATGACAGAAACAACCTGACAAGTGACAAAAGCTGTGAAAGTGTAAAGGACAGACAGACACAGTTACTTTCCACATTTATAATACTAATAAGGATAAGGATATAACAAAAAAAACAATAAACAAATAACTACATTTACAATGTAAATTATCCTGAAACTGCACTGTCATCAACAAGCTGACGGATAGTAATGTTGCAGATGTACCCAACCAATGAGAAATGTTCATACTAACATTAGTCTATAATTTGGTAGTATAAAAAAAAGTGCTGACTTTGAAAAACACATCTATTTCAGGTTTTAGCATGTCTAATTTATTTAAATGAAAAATAATTAATAATATTTATAAGTTATTTATGGTGTTCAAATACAAAATAATTAAATAAGTAGGGCATAAATAGTACTATATTGTTATTTAAAGTTGTACTAGTGTATTTCTGGCTGCGACTTAACAATCTGATACGCAAATTTTAAGTAGTGGGTGGGCGTAGTGGGTAGGGGGAGAGTATACTTACCCCTACTACAACCCCTAAGGTCCGGAGGTCTTAAATTTTTTATTTTATAAACAACCTCACTTATTTTTTTGTAAAATTGTGTCACTTTTGATAATAACAAACCGTGATTTGAGTTTATGAATGTACTCACGAATTACATATAACCGCCAGAACTTTTTGTAACCTTAAACTGTTTTTAATGTAGAAATAAAGTTTTAAATTTAATTGAGGCATAAGTCATAATTACAAAATTCATGCTAGACATATAATCGATTGATTAAAAAGTGACAGTTATTGCTGTCACTTTTGTTTTTAATGGCTTGGCTAACAAGATGTGATGATAAAAATAAATTAAACAATATGTCAATAATACTCATCAATTTTCAATTAAGAAATTCGAAATCTTGAGTTTTAATTAATATATTGTTTCATATAATTTTCGGAAATCGACATATTTCTATAAAAAGAAAATATTGACAAATATTTTGCAATTCTTTTTGCCATTTTATTCCTTTTTAGTTAAGTGAATGTGCTTTTAAAGTTAATTAAATTATAATTATATTATTTTATTTAAAGAGATCCCATACCTGATAACAGAGCCGAGCGAGCGAAGCGAGCGTGCCATGGCAGTGACCGACTGGTTACCATTTACTATTTATTTCATACACACAAAACAGTACGACGCCTTAAAAGTCTCGTATAAAACATTTGTTTTATTTATCCATTTAGTGGACGACTAACAAGTTGGTTTAAAAATATGACAATGAATCAATATATTAATGCTATAAATTTTTAAGTACATTGCTGAATAATTTTTTTTTAATATAGGTTAAATATAAATTAATGTGATTACGTAAAAAAAAAATCGTCTTAATTGGTCGCCATTTTGAATGGTTACTCTTGTAGTGTATATGAATGTGTTCTATTGTATTTTTCTTCATTTTATCCAATTAAGCTGGTTTTGGTTATTTTGGCTCTTTTTATGTTGATTACTGGCTAATTTTTGAACTTTGAAAGGATTTTTCAACTTTGGACCTATGATAGAAGTGCAATATTAGCGAAAAAATCTATGAAAAAAAGTGAGGTTATGTTTAAAAAAAAAAAAAAATTCGCGATATCCGGACCTTAGGGGTTGTAGTAAAGGTAAGTATGCCTCCCCGCCTCCCCACTTCACCACCCCACCACTTAAAATTCCTGTATTAAATTGCTATTGCATTTACCATATTTCTTCCTAGTTTTCAAATTAATATTTTACAAAATTAAAAGTGACCACTTATGAAATATCTTTTTATGGTTTCTTTACAACTTGTTTCACCATTCCTGAAAACAGTATATATCATTTATTCTTTATTTGATCACTCTTAATATATGCAACTGGTAGATCAGTAGTTTTCTCAAAATTATCTGGTATACCACCCACTTTAGAAAAATTGAATACCCAACATACCCAGAAATTCTTCAACTAAATTTTGTACAGAAATATGTAGGAAACAACACTAACAGCTAACGTTAAGTTATTTTGTTTATCAAAAAATTTAAATGTACTGAATCTGTAAAAATGTACTGAATTACGGGACATTAATGTAACAACAAGAAGAGCAGAAACTACACATAATAAAGGAAAAATATATTTAAAAATAAATTTATTCATTCCATTATACTTTCCATGCCCACTGATTTTATTTAGGCCCTGCAATATTACTTATCACACCTCAGATAGCCGCCATCACTGGGCGCGGTAACGCATACTTTAAGAATATATGATCTAAAAAATGAAACATGATTAATCAATACAGCTCTCATTGGAACAAAATGGCGGCCTGTTTAAAACCTCACCCCCTTCTTTCAACTGAACCTTATAAATAAAAATCATGTCTAAAAAAAACAGCAATCACATAATAGTATGTTTAATTCAGTCAGTAATTTACCTGAAAAGTCTTGGATATTATCTGATCCAGCATTTGCTTGCACGCGAACAGGAAACCAATCTCCTGGGATATGTATGGTATATACCATGATGAAACCAATTTTCTTTCCAAGACAGACGTAATTATACTTAACTCGTTGGTATCGTATTCTTTAACTTCAGAAAGTTGTGTTCTTTTAGTATTAGGCACCAGTTGCGAGAGAAAGAAAAACACGAATAGTCCTCAACAAAACTCTCAAGATCATACTTCACAGGTTTGTTTAAACGTAACAACCACTGTATAAACTTAAAACTTAAAGAGACCGAAACGAAAAACAAAATTGCAATGTACAGGAGAAACCATACTCCCGTGATTAGAGAAATATTAGTTAAATAGGTAAGTAGAATGCAAATAACTGTGCCACTGCAAGATATTAATGTGATTGATTCTAATTAATTGCGTTTTAACAACATTTTCTATACTAATACTTGTAGATCTCTTCCAGGTACAAAAACACAAAACTTAAAGAACAAAAACGAGCGTTGCCGTTTGTTGTGCGCATTGCGCAATATTATGGATTATATTTTTTTTATGTATTGATTCCACTCCAGTGTTGTTCCTGACAAATTTAGGGTTGCCGTATACTAATACTAAAATTACCGGTTTTAGGGAATCTAAGAAAACTTCCGTATTTTGTACAAAATATTTATTTGAAAGGTTAAAATAAATAAAAAAATACAAGTGATGTATGTACTATGCGTGTACAGTCTGTAACAGAGATATGTATACAGCGCAGCGCAGCGAACGAAAATGTACACTGGGCTATATACATATCTCTGTTGCTGACTGTACTACTTTACTATTCTGAAAAACCTAAAGAAATCTTCATAAACTATAACTTTTACTGATAGACCGTAACACACAGCAAAACAAAGATAATGAGAGACAGAGACCCACAATACATATAAGTAGAATAACAATTATTCGGGGATTCCCACACATCCTAGAACCTACCAGAATGTAGAAACTAAATATTTTAGACAATAAATTCTCGAACATAAGGTTGCATTTGGTTGAACTCTGTTGACGTTTCTCTTCGTGTCGCTTCAGTTCCTGATCAGCTTCCTTGCGTAGCGGTCACGAATGCGCTCCTCACATCTATCTAATACAATTTTTCGCGCTTTTCTACTTGGAAAAGCGATAAATTGTTAGTTCTGTGTACAGGTGATAGTGTACTAGTGTTTGTTCGTTTGGATCGCGGTGCGGAAAGCAGTTTTGGCCGGTGAGTCCATTTCTCTTTCCGCTTGCTAGTGTCGTGCGCAAAATCGGTTGCGCGCGCTTTTGTAACGGTTTTTGTGTGTGTAGTGTTTTCGCGCGCCTTTCTGGTCTCCTCTCGGGTCAGGGCCTCCAGTAATGGACGGCCCAAGTACCCCTGAGGCCCCCAGGGAGCCGAGTGTCCCGCAAGCGGGATCACAGCGGCTCCAATAATGGATGGGCCATGAAGGAGATAGGGGAGACGCGGGAAAAAGAAGTCTTCCTGGTTCGTCGCAGCAGCAGGGCCGCGGAACCTCGTCTCGGGCGCCCGGGTCCAGCCGTTGTCACGGCTACCGGGCTGCCCGCTTCAATAGGGGGTGCATCGGCGGTGGTCGACCTCACCGCCGCCGGGCCCCGCGAAAAGGAGAGCGCGACGATGGGGCCGCCTTCGGCTCCCGCCGCGCCTAGGGTTCCCGCCGTGCGTGCCGCGCGCAAGAGCGCGGCACACACGGCCGTAGGTAGGGAGGTGGTGTTCGCCGCGAACTCGGCCGTTCTCATGGCCGTGAGCGCGGCGAACGCCATCGTGAAAAAAATGTCTACAGGGCGCAAACGCCACCTGCACGGGCTTCACCTGTGCAAGGGCCAAGCGTCTTCGTGGACCACGTGGACATCGCGCCGTCGGGCAGCGTCCCAGATTCGCTGGAGTACGCACTCGACGACGCGATTCGCGTCTTATGCGGCCCGCACGCCGAGGCGGGCTGCATGTACGCCGACACCGGTTAGGTCGGTGTACACAGCGGCCGGCTCGGCGACAGCGGGGGCGATGGCCCACGACGGTGTCGGCTAGCGCGCGGGCTTCACCCGCGCTTTCGGCATCGGCTTGCGCACCGGTTTCACCCGTGCGCAGCGTGGGGGACGACTGCGCCGCGACACCGGTTGCCGCGCGGGCTTCACCCGCGCCAACGACCGGGGTCGTTGTTAGGGATGGTGATATAGGTGCGGTGGCGGCGATGATGTTGTCTTCTTTCCCTACTGGGACTGTCGCCGCCACCGCTTCGTCCCCGAGTCGAGGCAGCGGTTCTGGGACCGCAGCGCCGACTCGGAAAGCACATCGGGTGCTTCCACGCCGGCGCGGGCGCGATCGCCGCTGCGTCGCACGGGCGACGCGACGGCGAGCGTGCTCGCGGGTGCGGAGGCCTACCTCCGCACCGAAGGGGGGGTCGCAGGGCCAGGAAGGCCATTGCTGCCAAACTGGCCGCGGCTAGCCAGTGCGCCGCGCTCATAGAGGACGTACGTGTGCTCGGCCTGGGAGCTCCGCCTGGCGGCGAGCGCCCAGGTCGCCGACATCCTCCAGGTTGCCCAGACGTCGGGCTGGCCTGAAGGGGCGCATACGTGCGCCGACTGAAGGAAGGCTGCGTCCCGACTGTCCGAGATAGTCGACACGTTGGTGACGCGGAATCCGTAGTCGGAGGCCTGGAGACTCGGCAACGAGAACTCCAGGCTGCGCGCCGAGCTCAACTCTCTACGGGAGGAGAACCTCTCCTACCGCAAGGAGTTCGAGCAGATGCGGAAGGCCATGAAGGCCCCGCTGCGGATGCGGCCCCGGTTCCCGCTGTAACGGCGGAGCCGAGTCCCGTGCCCGCTAAGCGAAAGGCCAAGGCCGCCGCGCCGGAAAAAGTCCCGGCCCCCGAGCCGGTTCATATATCCGCCGCGGTCCCCAGAACGGTTCCGGCTACCGCCGTTGTGGCGGAGCCGGTTCCTACACCAACCGCCGCGCACACCGGTGTGGACTACGATATGCTCACGCATATCATCGCCCGCACCGTGGGCGCGATGTTGAACGCCCGGCTTGCCGGGATTGAGGAGCGGCAGTAGCCCGCGCTAATTCTTCGTCCGCCGCTCGCGGCGAACAAGAAAAGGTCGCGGAGGCACAACCGCTGCCTAAAACGGCGGGAGATGCCGCCGCCGCCCACCAGGCCCCGAGGAAGTAATTCCTCCGGTGCCAATGGAGGTGGTGGTAGCCCCCGTCGTCGGGGTGGCGGACTCCCCACCGCCACCCCTGCCCCCGTTCCGGAGGGGGCGTGGTCCACGGTCGTTCGAAGAAGAAGGGCAGGGGAGTGGGAGCGGTAACGCCCCGCCCCCTCCTCGGCGCAAGCACCGGCTCCGCCATCGGGGCGGAAACCGGCGCGTAAGCCACGGGCTACGAAGCCCGTGGTATTCCAGGAGCCGAGATCGGCAGCAATTATTATCAAATTGCTGCCGGAATCGACAAAAACGGTATTGGCTACCGGGAGGTCTTCGCAAAGGCCGCCTCGGTGGTCAATATCACCGAGTTACGCCTCAGAGAGGGGCTGAAAGTGACGCGGACCGCCTGGGACGCTCGTCTCCTGGACTTCCCCCCAGGACCCGAGAGCGCAACTAGGGCGAACCGCGTCGCCGAGGCCCTTCGTGGGGCACTCAGGGATGGCCGAAGTCATCCGCCCCGTAAAGCGTGGGGAGCTTTACGTCTCAGGGCTGGATGAGTCGGCCACCGTAGATGGGCTTCGCAGTGCCATCGCCAGCGTGGGCAACTGCCTGCGCGACGATGTTAAGGCGAGGCACATCGGCATAGGACCTGGGGGGATGGGCGCATCATACGTGATGTGCCCCGTCTCTGCAGCCAAAGCCATCGCCAAGCGGGGCCACCTTCTGGTGGGCTTCACCTCGGCGAAGGTGGACGCTCTGGAAGCCCGGCCCATACGTTGCTACCGTTGTTTCAACGTCGGCCACGGCACCCAGACTTGCCCGGACTCGTGCTCGGACCGGACCGGCTTGTGTCTCCGCTGCGGTAAGGGCGGACACAAGCAGCCGGACTGCACAGCCCGCGACCTCCACTGCGCCGTCTGCGCGGCGGGGGGCAAACGCGCTACCCACCCGACGTTGGCGAGGCACTGCCAGCCCCCCATACGTCAAGGGTAAATTCGTCCACCGAGGGCGAATAAACGACCGGCGAGTGGAAGGGGGTACCTATGGACACCTAAATGCCCAGTACACCCTTAACACTCTTCCAAGCTAATGTTAACCACTCCCCGACGCCCAGGACTTGTGCCTGCAGGCGATGGCGGAGTGGCAAGCAAACTTGGCCGTAATAAGCGAACCTTATTACGTACCCCAGCCAGGAACTGGGTGGGGATCTCGACGATGTGGTAGCCGTGGTCGCCAGAGCCGGATCTGGCACACCGCTCACCAGTCTCGAAAGAGGAAAGGGCTACGCGGTGGCGGAAAGCGGAGGTTACGTCATCATGGGCGTGTACCTCACGCGGAGCCGCCCCTGGCGGAGTACGAGCTCGCCTTGGACTCCATTAGGGCAGCCGTCGGCAGACTAGCGCCGAAGACGATATTCGTCTAGGCGACTTCAATACCAAGCACCAATCCTGGGGAACGCGATTACCGATGTTGGGGACGGGCGGTTGAAGACTGGGCGCTTCAATCCAACCTGTCCATCCTGAACCAGGGGTCGGTCCAGACATGCGTACGTGCGCGGGGTGGATCGATCATCGACTTGTCATTCGCCACACATGCGGCCGCCCGCAGAGTGGTAGGATGGAGACTGCTGGGGGAGGTGGAGACTCTGTCTGATCACTTGTACATCAGATTCGAGCTCTCCCCCTCGCCTAGCGCTAACCCTGTTCAAGGCCCCTCCCGGCTCCCGCGTTGGGCTCTTACCAAGCTCGACGCGGAGCAGGCCGAGGAGAGGGCTATCATCGAATGCTGGACCTATCCAGCCAACCTGGGAATCTGGAGGCGCAGGCTGAGCACATGCGCAAATCCCTCAAAGGATTTGCGACGCTGCTATGCCTCGAGCCAAACGACCGCCGCCGCGTACATCGGTCCACTGGTGGACTGAGGCTGGCTGAACTGCGAAGGGCAGTCCGCAGAGTCAGCCACAGGCTCAAACGCAGCAGAGCGCGTCGTCCTCCAGACTATGTTGAGGAGAATGGACTCGTGGGGGAGTTCAGAGAGGCCAGAAAGGCCCTTTCGATCGCAATTCTGCGAGCGAAAGCCCGGGCTCGGGAGGAGCTCCTCGAGACACTAGACCGGGACCCTTGGGGGCGTCCGTACCGTGTGGCCCGCAACACGTTGCGGCCTTGCACCTCCACGGTTACGGAAACGCTCGAACCCGAGGTCCTCCGGTCGGTTATCGATGGGATCTTCCCGGATCCGGGGATCTTCACTCCCCCCGATATGGATCAATCATTCCCGACACCTCGGAGGTGGAGCCTCACTCCATCACCGAGGAAGAGTTAGACGTCGCCCTGGACCGGCTCCGGGGCAGGAAGACGGCTCCGGGACCCGACGGGGTTCCGGGTCGGCTCCTCTTCTTGGCCGCCAAACATCTACGCGGCCAGCTGCGGGAACTGTTCGATGCCTGTATTCGCGCAGGTCAGTTCCCGTCGCAATGGAAGGAGGGCCGATTATGCCTGATTCCCAAGGAGGCCGTACTCCCAAAGATCCGTCCGCCTACAGGCCCATAGTGTTGCTTAACGAGGTCGCCAAGGTCTTCGAGAAGATCTTAGCGGAACGCGTCGTTAAGCATCTCGATACTGTGGAGCCGGAGCTAGCACAGACGCAGTTCGGGTTTCGGCGGAGGCGCTCCACGTTGGACGCCTTCGAGACACTGCGATCTGTAACGGACGACGCAGTCAAGCAAAGGATACTGTCCTGGCGGTTTCGCTGACATAGCGAACGCCTTTAACAGCCTCCCTCACGAGACGATCAGGGAAGGGCTTCGTGCACACGGAGTTCCCCCGTACCTCACGAGGCTGTTGGGCGCGTACCTCCAGGACAGGTACATCCTTTGGGAGGGCGGCGAGTCCGAGAATCGCGCGATAGGTCGACGACGCGTCGCGTGCGGCATCCCACAGGGATCGGTCCTCGGGCCGGTTCTTTGGAACGTCGGTTATAACTGGATCCTTCGGGTTCCTGTCCTGCCCGGAATAGGGCTAATCTGCTTTGCGGATGACACCCTACTCACGGCACGCGCTGCGTCATTCGCGGAATCCGTGGACCTCGCCAACGCCGGGTTGGCGATCGTGGTCGAAGAATAGGTAGGCTGGGCTTGAAGGTCTCCCCGCGAAAACGGAGGCCATCATGTTCCATAGGCGGTTTCGTAATCCCCCGCGGACCTGTCCGTTACAGTCCAAGGGTGGACATTCGCGTAGGCCCTCAGATGAAATATCTGGGGCTAATTCTTGATGGGAAATGGCTGTTCAAGGCGCACTTTGAGCAGCTAGTTCTTAAGCTCTTGAGGTCCGCAGGCGCCTCTCTCGGCTTCTTCCCAACGTGGGGACGACTAGGAAACTCTACATGGGCATCCTTAGGAGTATGGCCCTGTACGGTGCACCCGTATGGTCCACTGCACTTTACCGCCACAATAGGACTTTGTTGTGCCGCGCTGGCGGGTCCTGGCGGTGAGACCATCCGAGGATACCGTACAGTGTCGTGGACGGCGTCGACACTCTTGGCAGGCGATCCGCCCTGGCCTCTCCAGGCGGACGTGATAGCCAAAGTTCGGCGCTCCCGACAGGATGCCCTCGCCCGTGGCCTGGTCTATGGCCAGGCCGAACTCCAGGTGATCAGGACGCGGGAAACCGCGGCCATGATCAAGCTTGGTCAGTAGAGTTGGAAAACCCTGTTGCTGGCATTGACACGGTGGAAGTGGTTCGACCGCAGCTGTTGCGATGGCTCTCGCGGAAACGCGGGACCCTGACCTTCAGAATGACACAGATACTTACCGGGCACGGTTGCTTCGATAAGTATCTGTGTCAGATTGCAGGCTGCTTGCCTTCACCCCAATGCCGCCAGTGTGGCGCGCTAGACACGGCGTTACACACGCTAGTCGAGTGCGCAGCATGGGCACCTCAGAGGTTTGAACTCGAGACACTTGTAGGACCGATCGAATCGCTGAGCGATCTGGTGCAAGCCATGCTGCACAGCGACGATTGGTGGGTGGGTGCGGCCAATTTCTGCGAGACGGTAGTGTCTCATAAGGAGGCCGCGGAACGAGATAGGAGAAAGATGGTAGTGCGCATGCGTCTCGCGGACGCCGACGTCAGTCGAGCCCGGAGGCGCAGGTATGCGCATGACCTCCTCCCTGAAATACCGCTGCAGGGGCCCTCTGGCATCTAGGGAGCAGAGGAGTCTTCACCCCTGTTGACGAAGTGAGTTTGCCTCTCCCGGGGCATTCTCAAGCACTTGTGCGCTAGGATCGGTGTGGGCGTAACTACGTTCTGTATCTCACGCCTTTCCTGCCATAAGCGCGGGGCACATGGGAGGAGGGTGGTTTTAGTGGGGTATTGATTAGTCGAGTCTCCACACAAGCCGGTTGATTATTGTTTGGATTGCCTCAGTGGAAAGCCTCCATGATCAACAACGGTCTAATCCCTAGCAAAGGACCCGGTATGTGCGAAATGCATTTCCATTTCATTCCATTGTATGAAATATTTTTTATTTTATTAACTTTAGTCAATTACCATATATTTTCATACGGTAATAAAAGAGCTGCCTTATACCGTATTTACGATGCCTAAGTTGCCTGAATGTCGTATATTACGGAAATAGCCGTATCAAGAACAACTCTGATTGATTCTTCTATTCAGAGTCTCCAGATTGAATTTACAAAACCTATAACTCCGAAAATACGTCCCAAAATTATACTCTTTCAGAAACTATTCTTGGAACGTTCACGGTGCTTAAAAAGTACTTCAATGAAATAGTGAACAGCCTCCAAGCGCCCACGGTACTTAAAAAGTACATTAATGAAATAGGAATAAAGCCCAGCACCAAATCCAATTTCTTCAAATTAACGCCCAGGGTACTATTCTAAGTACCCCAACTTTTCATTGCTACTAGTTTCAAATTACCACCTTTTTATAAAGAGATGTCTCGGAACGTATGTTCGAGGTTTTTATTTGTGTATGACCAAGCAACAGTGCCCACAAAAAACAAAAAAAATTGTCTTTCTTGACTTAACATCGAACAAGTGTAACGTAATATTCCATATATTTTAAAAACAATTATCAAAATTTAAAATAAATATTAATATCACATTAAAATAATAAACGCGAGCATCGCCGAGTGATTAACTAACTTTTAGTGGGCTAAGAAACCGGTCGGCGGCCCGCAGGCCGCGCGTTTTGACAGGACATCGAGGCTCGGGGAGAGTATTGCGTTGTACATGAAACTACCAACACGTCGTTCATATAAAGTTTTACTCCTATCTTAACATCGATAAAGATTATTGTTTAAATTATACATTAGTGTTATAACCCGTTTTGGGTAAGTGTTGAAGCCTATATATAATATAAGCCTCTTGATAGTAGTTGTTTCACCCACGAATGTATTATAGTTATTTCATCTCATTAAATCGTGCATGTGGGTATGCTTACTTTTATTTCTTAGTTCACATATTTTAAATAATTGTTTTTCATGCATATTCATATTGTTAAACTCAATTTCATTTCTTTCAAAATCATTTAACTCATTTGAAAATCATTCCTGTAACTCCGTCTGCCTTCCGCTTGGCCACCTCACTAACTATGCTCTTTCGCCCTGTTTTATTGTCTTGCCGAGGTGGCCGACGTTTAGAAGCTATTAGTTTTTAATAACACACTGGACGTACATTCCAGGTTTTTTCTTTATAATCCTCATCTTGGAGACTGGAGTGAAGTGCGAGGACAATTCGGGCGACTAATTAAGTAGTGCGCCTCCTCCCGTCATCCCTCCAGCATACCGAGCTCAGCACCGTCGGCACACCCTGGACCTGCGGACACTTCAGGGCGGTACTGGCACCAGAAAAAGTGAAACGTCTGCCAAGGCAAAAAAAAAAATTAGGAACTCACCCCAATATCGTATATATGCTTTTTATATTTTTATTAAATATGTGCGGTATAGTAATATAGTCTTTTATTATATTACCCGCTACACAAGATCGTCGAATATGAAAATAAATCTTAATCTAATCATGAAATCTTTACGATTTGTGTAAATATGCTTATCAAAAATAGGTGCTCATATAATAAATTTGCTGTTTACATCAAGACTTTATATGGATCTGAGATATAGTGAAAATTATCTTAATTCTAAATTTAACATCTTTTAATAGACCTTTGGGTTAAGAAGGACTATCATGATTGATTCGAATGTTTTAAATAAATAATAATAAAATAAATGTTTCTATTAATTTAAAAGATTTTTTGTTTATTAAGGTTATTAAATTGGTTTTAAGTTTCATTTCATTTTTAATTTTTGAAGGTAGTTGGATAAAATTGATGTTGTAAATGTTTGTTGTTTTAAGTCTAGTGCTTTTGACCCAAAGGCTTACCAAAAGGTAACCTATTTTTTTTCTTTTTTCCTTGTCCTAGTACACCCAATACAAGAAAAAAAGTAATCATACTTGTGAGATTACTCTAAGGTACAATTTTTAAATTTCAAAGTTTTGGGTTTTCGCCATTGAAACCTTTTTAAGTACTTTGGGCGTTTAGTTCTTGAAAGCCTTGAAAAACCTGGGCGTCAGGAGGATAGAGCCCAGCACCAAGTCTAATTTCATCAAATTAAACCCATAAAAACATTAACCTCGTCCCATAAAAACATTAAATCAAAAAAACCCACGTCTGAAACTAACACTACACAAAAGAAGTGAATCTTGCCAAACCAATTTTTGTTGAAAGTATTTTGATCCCTAAAAACTAACTAACTGTGACACAAATAAACAGACAAACAAAGTGAAGTGCCTGTTTCTGCTAAAATGACATATAAATAACAGATTCCATAATTTCCTTTTTGGTAAATCAAAGATGACTACTTTAATTTTATTTATTGGCAGCAAACCTTAAATTTTAGTAAAAATTAGAATTTTAAAAGGTCGCTCATAAGTTTTTTAATTTACTCGATTTTTGAAACCTTAAAAAATTTGGAGCGACCTCCTAAATTTTTGTTTTTGAGCTGTCCTTTGGAGGAAGTTCTTCAAACATCAAAAATTAACATTTTCAAGCGAGGGTTAAAAAAAAGTCGTTTTTGCGCCATCCTAACACACACACACACACACACACACACACACATATATATATATATATATATATATATATATATATATATATATATACACACACACACATATATACTATATCTATACTGATAAATAAAATTGAAGTGTCTGTTTGCAATGTCAAAATATAAATGTGAAAAAAATCAGGGGATAATTCATAACAGACCAGGCGATTACGAAAATTCAACTTATGGAATATTTGTCTGTCTGTCTGGATGTTCCTGCTAATCTCTGGACCGATTTTGATGTTATAAAGATTAACTTACGACTACTTTTGTAATTATGGTTCCACAAAAAATATTCCACATGGACGCAGTAGCGAGCACAGCTAGTAGGAACTAAAATCGCAAGGCGGTCGGTGTATAATTATTTGTAGAAGCTGTGGTTAGATATAGCAATAGAAATTTGAGCACATACAAAAGATATTTTTTATTGAAATTAAATATTACTACAAATATAATTTTAACACTATCAAAATATTTTTATTTAATACTGAAAACAAAATAAAGGCTTATTTTATTGTAACTTTACCTTGCAAGTAATGCCTTGATAGCCACCCACAAAACCCTCTCACCACCTCCTCCAGCATTGCAGTATGGGTGAAAGAATGCGACATTGGCCCCATCATGTTTATGTCGCTCCAGCTTCCGTTCCTTTATCCTCATGTACCATGATGCAAATATGAATGCAAAGGGAATCAAAACCAAAGTGCAGCCTACAATCAAGATGATGAAAAGTGTTGGTAGGATGACTAGAAGCCTGGAAAAAATTAATTTATTTCTTTTAGTAGACCTAGTAAATTTTTTTTATTGCATGAGTTCAGCAGACAGGCAGACAGGCAAACGGGCAGATGGCCCACATGATGGAAAGCAGTTACCATCGCCTATGGACCTTTGCAACACCAAAGGTGCTACAAACCAGGGGTGGTAGTCATCCAGTCAGGCAAATGCCCTACCACCTGGCTGTGGGTTGTTCTGTCTCTTCCTACGACAGGGCGCCCGGCCACAGAAAATTGTATTCTTTTTCCGTTCCTATGGACATACATTTTTAAAAAAATTATAATTAGAATTACAATAGCTAATATTAAAGGAGCCTCAATAGCCATTGATGCTTCTCTTTCTATACAGTCAGGATCCAGAAATGAAATTTTGCTGGTTTATGTTGTGTCTAAAAATCATTAAAAGAAGAGTTTTCATTCATTCATTCATAAAACGAGTTGTGCTTGCATAATAGCTGGCGCACATATCGTAGACTCAAATGGCTAGGTTTCAATCCTGCCCAAAATGCATGCACCACTTAAGCAGTTTTCTGACCTAATGCGCATATTGTTCCAATTATCACGTGCTAACAATGGTGAAGGAAAACATCATGATGCAACCTGCACATCAAGATGACCGATGTGACAAACCCGCCAAGCCGCCTTAGACAAGTGTGGCGGGTATACCCGTCGGCCCTCCGAGCTTTTGTAAGGGGCTGGTTTAACATATTAATAGTTGTATTACATTAACATTGGTAGCCTCTGGTGTCACAAGTCTATAGACGATAGTAACCTCTTTCCATTAGGTGGGCCACAAGCCTCTTTGCTGTACTCTAGCATACTACATAAATAAATTAATGCACACAGCACCTTATCTAATACATATATGTGGCCCTTATAAGAAAAAGTTTGAGTATGGCTGCTCTAAGCATAAATCTGAATAATCTATGTGTATGTACTTATAATCGAGGTGGGGTATAGTTATAGGGCGCATTTATTTATTATGAACTATTATGAGCAGATTTGAACTTTTTTAATATAGGTTAGAAGGTTAAGTAGGTAAACATATGTAAATAGGTACTTCAAAAATTATATGAGTGTGTAAATAAACCAAGAAGAGCTCCCTAAATATTGCATTAATAAAGCTATTGTATTGTGGTACTTGTAGAGGCTAACTAATAAATTGTTACATGATTCAAACTTGATATCTGTCCTTTAAGTGCATGAATGACAAAATATACTTCAAAATTACATCTGTTTATAAATATTACTAAATATAGCTAGTCTAAATTTCAGTGTGATGTGTATCGATTATCTAAGTATTGAGTCATCTCATCTGGACAAAAGCCGGACAGATCAAAAATCACAATATTAAATATTTAAAAAATATGTTTTAATTTTATTATACTCCATTGAAGTAGAGAACTAATAGGTTTTGTTCTAATAGAAGAAAATGCAATATTACACATGATACACATGTTAAAATTATTTAAAGTTTTAATATTTGTTCAAGTTTATATATACTTACATAAACCACTGGAAGAACATGATAATGTCGAAGAAAAGAATTTATTAAAAAACACACTCAAATGTAGCTTAATTTCTTCACATTTCCTGTAATTTATATTTGATTTATCATTGTTTTTGAGTTTGCTTTCACTAAATAACCATTTTTGTAAACACCACAATCTGTCAGAATCACCACATTTTTATCCATAGATAATATATATTTAACATAATGTTAAATTCTCTTTGAATGACACTATATATTTTCATCATAGTAGCAACTGGTGTTGCTATTGCATGTTATAAATTTAACGTTTATTCATCATTTTTATTAAATGAAATATATAATAAAATAAAATAAATTGTATACTGATTAAATTATTAAAAACGAAGAGAATATTCAAACTGGGCTTTTATTGCCTGAACCAAGTAAACAGTCAGATGTTCCACCTGATAAAAAGCGGCTACCGTCATCTGTGGACGTTTGTAACACCAGGAATGTCACTAACGCGTTACCGACCTCGAGCGACAAGAAATTTTATAATGCCCTTCTTAATAAAATCCCATGTCATAGCACAAAAGAAAACCGCAACGGGAAGTTCCTGCCACTTCATTGTTGTACGCGGAATAAAAGTTCTAATCTAGAAAACCGTTGTGAAGTTGAGCGCGGGAGCTCAAAGAAATGAGGGTGAACAGCCAACGACATTTTCAACAAACAAAGTCTCTTCGGAAGTTAAGCGATTCTAAACCTCCTGTTAGTTGGGTTCGTTGACGATACGAACGGCGTGAAGCTGGATTGAGTCGAGATAAATGCCCTGACCCATAGATCTAACCAGCACTCCATATGGGGTCTGATTTACACTTAGCATTTAAAATAGATTATTACATAATTTAAGATTCTTAAAGAGGCGTAGAAACTGATTTTTACTCAATTTGAATAAGACCGTAAGTTAGTTTTATTTTATAGAACGAAATGTGTTACAATAATAACTGTAATACTTTAAAAGTATAATGGCGGTCTCTTTCCTAAAACTATTCATTTGATAACAGTAATATTCGCTTAAACAATATTTTGTATTCAGTTATTTTGTAGTCCCTAATTCATGAGCATATACATTTTGTATATAAATAATTTAACATTAGTATTAAGCATTATTTGGTAAATTTACAAAAGTGGCTACATTATTAGTTTTCTTTCTCTTCTTTATTAAATTCGGCTTTGCCCGATTTGTTCATTTAGCCAGTGTCAAGTATTCATGATTTTTCAAGATGTGTGGAAGTTCTTATTGCAGCTTTTTTTTAATGTTGCTGGCTTCAATGCAAATGGAATGGCTTTAGCTTGAATAAGTACATTTCAGTAAACATTTGACATTTTTAACATCAATATCCTACAATTATTATTCAGTAACCAGTATAAAACTTTTTTGAAAATAAAACAACCTTTCAAGTTCCCGCCAAAATAAATGTGAGATAAAGTTAGTCCCGTACATTAAACTTAGTCAATTTCATAAATCGATTGCTTTTTCCAAATAAATCTTCATTAATTAGGTTTTCTATATTGAAGAAATATTCCTAATTAGCATTTCCCCGCGGCTACGCCGCGTGGAAAACCCTAGGTTGTAGCTGTAGGTTACCTATTTATTATATATATATATATATATATATATATATATATATATATATATATATATATATATATATATATATATATATATATATATATATCAGTCATAGAACTTTACTGTTTCTTATACAATTCACTACATTAACAAAGAAACTATGTCTATATAGTCTAAACAGCTGCCCGGCAAGCCATAGAGATGAGTCAAAGCCAACCTGATTTGAAGTAATACAATGAATGACTTGTTTTCTATGACACAGTATTTGTTAGTGAATTGATAAAACGCGAATACAGCGCTATCTATTTAGCGAATATGTGTATTTTAAGGAAACAACATCGTTTATCGGGATAAAATGTATCCTAAGTGTATCTCGGGTTATAAGTGTAATGTTACTTTATGTTTTAAATAAAACCACATTTCACTAATTATATTGTATGTATTAATCTCCATGTTTTTTGAATGCCACCCCACGGCCGGTGTTGCCACCTCTATATCTAAAATACAACCTTACAATAAGCCAGCACTGTGTAGAGTTTCATTCATATACTATCAGTGGTTTCCAATAAAGATGCGATCGCAGCGCCACCTTTTTCGTTATTTTCATCTATCTCACGAAAACTGTGTCATTTATCGGGATAAAACGTATTTAAGATACGCCCCGGGATATAAGCTAGCTCTATTCAGAGTTTCATTTAAATCCGTTTAGCAGTTTCCATGTGATGCTCTGACTTGCAGACAGACAGACGAACATTCTGAAAATTGCATTTTCGGAATCTCCTAGTCAGAATTATCCCTCCTGATTTTTTTTACGTTTTTTAAAGCATTGTACAAACTCGAACCATTTACAAATTTATTGTAGTACAGATTTGAAATTTACACAACGAGTTGCATATTCAAAGTGAGGTCCCGAGCCCAGCATGACATTTGTGGGCAGATATCATTGTTTTTTTTATTCCGGGAGTTCTGCAGACAGGCAGACGGCCCACTTGATGGAAAGCGGTTACCATCGCCTATGGACATTTGCAACACCCAAGGTGCTACAAATGCGCTGCTGCTCTCTTAAGGAGACTGGAACTTGGTCACTAATGCCGGAACACAACTCAAGGTTGTTATGGCGACATACTTTAGACCAGGGGTGGTCGCCATCCAGTCGGACAAATGCCCTAATTCATCAATCTTAACATACATATTTAAATTATTTTAATAAAAACATCAATTTCCATCTTCAAAAGAATTTATTAAATAATAAATATGTATACATTATTTTCATAATTCATTACATGATATAATGTTTCAGTAGTAGACAAATATATCGTGGAACCCACGATATATTTGTCCGGCATAATCAATGGTCTTAAGTGATTTATGGTCCTATTGAAAACAGGAGCTATTGTTTTATTTTTAATTTTGTCATAAAACAGTGTTTTAGGAATTCAGAAAATATGGCGGTACGAAGTTCATCAGGTCAGCTATTTTTTATAATTGTAGTAGGTTTAGTTATGAATGGTTAGAATGTTGAAATTCATTCACATAAATCGATTATGGTAACAACTTATTACATTTGTGAGCTTGAAGATTTCTCGTCTTTCAGATAGAATTTAGAGCTGATGTTTTCCATTTTGTAATAAAAACTTTTCTTGGCCCAAAAGTCCCTTCTTTTAAAGCTGTAAAATAAATTTAACTCATGTCATACAACACATTTTCATATTATCCCTTCTACCAGTACTAAGGCAAATGTATGGAACTTGAGATAAGTTGAGTGCCAGACTGGTGGAAAGTCCTTTAAGGCATGTCGTCTGCAGGAAGGTGGTGGACCTCGTCCGTAACTTCAGCGGCCAAATCCGCGAATTTGGCCACGTAGTCCACACTCGACTCCGCCATCAAGGACTGCAATTGGGAATCCACCTGCAAATTGTAAATTACATTAAAAACATATCGAGCCTCTACCGTCATTTTATCGTAAGCGACATTTGGACCAAGTATATTTTTTGTTGCAAAAGATATTTTTTTACCATTATTTTGTTTTAAGACTTTTAGTATTTGATTCAGTAGGGTCTAATCTAACTAAAAGTCTTAAAACAAAATAATGTATAATAATATATAATATAATAGTTTAAAATGCCTTTTGCAACGAAAAATATACTTAGGTCCAAATGTCGCTTACGATAAAATGGCGATGAAGGCTATAGATAGTGGACTTCCATGTCTAATTATTACACGTCCATACCACCTTAATCATATCCTCTCAATTTTTCAATCACGGGTGCAACTTTCAAAGACTATGTACTCATTTCTCATGCTATCTATTCTTGTAATACCATACACCCATCTCTGCCAAGTGGAGATGTTTGAATGAATGAACAAATGAATGAATGAATATGCTTTATTGTGTTTTAAACGATACAGTAAACAGAAATAAAATTTTACAATAGAACAGGCGATCTTATCGCTATTAGCGACCTCTTCCGGACGTGGACAAGAAGTTCGAGAACAGAGGCATTTTGCATTATTCTCACTACAGAATCGGCATCTTTCTTATAAATATATACATACATGATAGAACAAACGTACAATAATCCTATATCCTATTCCTATAAATGCAAAAGTTTGTATGAATGTATGTTTGTTACTCTTTCACGCAAAAAGTAGTGAATGGATTTTGATGAAACTTTACAATAATGCAGCTTACACATCAGAATAATATAAGAATAACACATAGGCTATAATTTATAAAGATAGTGTGAATTATCTAAAACGATTTTCCATGATCACGCGGGTGAAACCATGGGCGCAGCTAGTAAAATATAAAAATTATACTAACAAGATACATGTAAATAAAATGTTATACAATACACATACATAAATAAATATAAAACGAGAGAAAAGCTGACAAGAAACTGCTGCATCCTTAATCTGAATGTGCTCGATTAGCCACTTCCTAAGTGGACAGATTTAAACTACCGGAGAATTTGACATTAAACGGTAGTGTGTTATATATGGTCAGACCCATGACATGCGTTAGTGTGTTTGATTTCTCCAATATATTGTTATAACCTAGGCCCCGACAAAGACAAATTCCACGTACAAATCTGTATAAGCACATTTTATTACCTGTCGGCATTTGAACTAATTATAATCCTTTTATGATCTTCTACTTTTATTCACTTATTTATTGGCATACGTTTCTAAGTTATTGTGGAGAACAGTCTATTCATTGTTCTATTGTACTCGCTCATTAGCATAATTAGCCAGGTGTTACCGATTACCATTACAAGCTAATTCTAGGAAACTGTGTCGATCTTGACGGTCGGGCACATTTTGCATTTAGAACCACGATCAAGGCGTGACGTGTGTACAAACGGGAATCTAATTGTGACGGACTTTGCGCGTTTTATTGAATAACGACCTTCTGCATTACGTTTGGATTTGTTGTGTTCGGTTATATTTGTACCTGTGTTATACGTGTTTGTATAGTTCTAATAAACTCTATAATAATTCCAACGGCATTTTAATTCGAGTCCCGCAACTCGTAACATTATGTACGAACCCCGAGGTCCTGGTGCGGCCGGCCCTCAAGGTGCGATAGGAAGCTGCTCAGCGAGAAGTCGTGCTCACCCCCCATCCAACCCTCGGCTTCGCGGAGCAAACGACTCGGCGACAATGACATCGACTCCTATGGCAGAAAGTCTATTTAGAAGAAAGAACGGCACAAGATGACAGTTGAGAATTGTCAAAGTTGTAATTTGACATAAAGGCTACGTTTACTTTAGTGCATTGCAAACATGTATATATTTTATGTAAATTTTTAACTTTAAATAACATTTATACCCGGTTTTTGAGGTTACCAGTTATGAGTTCAATATCAATACATTCCATAAAGTTATGTAATAGATAAACTTAGGTTAACTGTTAACCTACAACTAGTACCAAAACTCGCCACTAGATGGATCTATTTAAGAAGGAATACCTAATATTTATTTACATTAAACAAAAATGTCAAACAAAACATATGGAATGGATAAAAGCCTAATATTGGTCAGTTAAGTTGAATCTAGTTTAACTATCGTACGATGGTGTGTAAGTTATTGAACCGATAGCGCCAACGAACAGATAAACTACAGTTAAAAGTACCTCAGAGACCGGGCATTAGTCATAAGTAGTTAGTCTAATATAACCGTAATCAATGCCAAGTGCGTTGGAGACATAAACAAAAAAAGTGACCGAGTGAGTGAAGGCTACGTTCCACAAGAGACTCACGACGACCACGTTCGCGAACGCGATTTTTCCCGTTACACTTGGTTACGGGCGTTACAATCATAAACTCTAGTGGAACGGATTATGGAGCGTTGACGTCATTAACAACGAAATACACTAATGTCACTTCACTTCACTTTTTGTTTTTTTGGCAAGAGGCTTGTTCTTGGTCGAACTACCATTACTGCCAACGTCAGGTATGGAAAAGACAAGGTTTATGGCGATGACCATGTAGATAAGAAAACACAATGGGGTGGAGAAAAATAAAAACTTGTTCTAGAATTAGTTCACCGCCACCGACTAAAAGAATGTCAGTATATACACATATAGGACAACACTCATTTTTAAAATTTAGATACATCAAATTTGATGAAGGATTATAATTTTATATAGTTAACGGAAATATATTTAATAAATATTTTTTTATTTAAATTAAAATATTTGCTCCATTCTAACCTAAGCTCAATCTAAAATCAACCGCCAAAACCATAAAGCGTTCTTCCTTGACGTTTAAGAGCATCGACAACGTCCATAGCTGTCACAGTTTTTCTTTTGCATGCTCTGTATACGTCACAGCGTCTCTTATGACATTCTCGAGAAACACTTTTAAAACTCCTTTAGTTTCTTCGTAAATCAAGCTTATTCTTTTCACGCCTCCGCGTCGCGCCAATCTCCTTATAGCTGGCTTCGTGATCCTTTGAATATTGTCTCTCAAGACTTTCCTATGCCGTTTGGCATACCCTTTCCCAAGGCCCTTCACGCCTTTTCCGCGTCCTGTCATTTTCGAAGGTGGAACAGGAGTGCGATATTTCGTTAGAGCATTAAATATAAGACGATTACATATGTGGGAAAGGAGAGATGTAATGTTAGTGGGTCTTGGAATTTTAGCTGGTAGGACATCATATAGGGATGTGGGGTAAAGGGCTGTCCCCTTTACCTTTAAAGAATATATGGTCGATAGAGCCTTCTTCTGTATTGCATTCACACATTGGAGAGGCACGCTCCAATCCTACAAAGATGGTCAAGGGTACACGTATAATGTCATTGGTTGATTTGAAAATCGCTCCTTTTCAATGTCAATCGATAGAAAGAATTAATACGTGTTCAACGACCCCTTGACATGGGTCGTTGTGAGCGTTGTCTGATCGAAAATGATGACGTCATTAGTGACGTGTCCACGACTATAACGACCGCGGTCGCCTGGTGGAACGACAGACGGAGCATTTTGGGCGTTGTGGGATACTAAAAGAACGGATGCAATGGACCCATAGCCCATAGGATTGAGGAGCTTTTATTAATTGCCAAAATCTGGCAGGCAAGCAGACGGCCCACCTGGTGGAAAGTGGTCAACACCGCCTATGGACATTTGCAATATTAGCGAACAAGGCTTAGCGGACTGTAGTTGTATAGGTGAGGCGATTACTTTTCAAGTTGTCGATGATTGCAACTTAGCAACCAGTGTTCTTAAAGTTTAAAAACATTACAAAGTTATATAAATACTAAGGAGGCTATTGTTAACAACAGCTCATCAGAGTCGCGGTTTTAATAAGAATTTATTATTAACTACCTGTCACCCGCGACTTCGTCCGTGTAGAATTCAATTTAATTTCATTTGCCTTCCTTCCTTTCAATTATTTTTATTCCAAAATAAAAGAAGCCTAAGTTACTCTCTATAACATCAGCTATCTGCCAGTGAAAGTCGCATCAAAATCGGTCCAGCCGTTTCAGTGATAAGCCGGAACAAACAGACAGACAGACACAAATTTTTAAACATTGTTTTAGTTTTAGTACTGTATATAAGTTCATATGCATTTCTTAAAAAGCTGTTATTTTGACATAACAAACAGACACTTTAATATTATTTGTTTGTATACTTACTTCCTATATCAGGATTTGTCTTCTGCTCGTTGGCAGGAGTATCAACGTTCGATTCCCCCTCCTTCGGCGACTCCTTGGAGTTCTGCGTAGAAGTTGTTTCTGAATTCTCTTCTCTCTCGTTCTTTATGTTCACTGCTTCTGAAAGATCAATAATTAAAGTCCTCGAGAACAGCAGAGTGCGGCGTCAAAGCCGTAGATAGGTACTAATTTTTACTCTTAATTTCTATGTAGATTTCTCCTATTTGAAAAGTAATAAAACTATAGTTTTGTTTTACCATATAATATGACTGTGCATTCTTATCAAAGATACATATTTCTTGCTATTGCAAAATTCTATTGCTTACTAGGATAGGCCCGCGACTTCTTCCACGCTTGACGTGGAATTCCCGGGATAAAAAAGATAACACATTATTAAATAAAACAAATAGACAAGAAATCTAAAAACAATTGCACCGTGTTCTCCATCGTTTATATAGTCTGTTCTAGTTATTTTTTTTAAATAGCTAATTAAATAGCTTCAATGTACAGACACGGCATGTTTAGAATTTTATAATGTTATACAATTATATATACATGTAGTCCTGAATGAATGAATCTTTATTTACAGAGATACAGGTGTGGAGCGTCGACGATAGTTGTTAAACAATTTGACTGATATTGTTGACCCATTGATTTGATTGAGTAAGGTCAAATAACGTGCGTTTCGAATATTAATTTATAGGTGTTTATGAATGAAGGAATGAATGAATCTTCATTTACAGAGATACAGGTGTGGAGCGTCGACGATAGTTGTTAAACAATTTGACTGATATTGTTCACCCATTGATTTGATTGAGTAAGGTCAAATAACGTGCGTTTCGAATATTAATTTATAGGTGCTTATGAATTAAGGAATGAATGAATCTTCATTTACAGAGATACAGATGTGGAACGTCGACGACAGTTGTTAAACAATTTGACTGATATTGTTGACCCATTGATTTGATTGAGTAAGGTCAAATAACGTGCGTTTCGAATATTAATTCATAGGTGCTTATGAATGAAGGAATGAATGAATCTTCATTTACAGAGATACAGATGTGGAACGTCGACGACAGTTGTTAAACAATTTGACTGATATTGTTGACCCATTGATTTAATTGAGTAAGGTCAAATAACGTGCGTTTCGAATATTAATTTATAGGTGCTTATGAATGAAGGAATGAATGAATCTTTATTTACAGAGATACAGGTGTGGAACGTCGACGATAGTTGTTAAACAATTTGACTGATATTGTTGACCCATTGATTTGATTGAGTAAGGTCAAATAACGTGCGTTTCCAATATTAATTTATAGGTGCTTATGAATGAATGAATGAATGAATCTTTATTTGTAAAAATACAGGTAATAGTTATACATAGGATGGTAACAAAGTCATTATTAAAAGTAGAATAATTTTCATTGTTTCCATTTCCATATTGAATAAAATTAAGTGAAGTTTAATAATGTATGGAAAATAGAAAATTGTTCAAAATTATCCCTTTCACTTAGTTTTCCGATTGACATTCGTTCACAAAAATTGATATTCAAATTCAAAATATTTTATTCAAGTTTTTATTCAAAATAAGTTTCGGCAGAGAACACTTTTTGAAGTTCATACATAATAAGGTCAGACATACATATAAGTTAAAATTAAATTTTACTTCCTATTCTATGTACACCGCTTCGCAACGTGTTATTGCTGTTAAGGAGAAGAAGCGGCACAACACGTCTTGCTAAATATTGTTTTTCTTTATATTTGGTAATTAATTATAGTATTTTTATTTTTGAATTCCTTCCATTCCATTAAACCTCCCCGCCCGTCCCTATTCTCGCCGCGTCAAAGCGAATATTCCACCATTTTGAAAACTTAATAAAAACGCTACGACAAGTGCGGCACGCCCCCTTCCGTCTCAGTACGTCGGTCGCACCACACGCTTAAATTTAATCGCTGCGCCGTTATAAAAAACCGCCCCTAAAATCAAGACTGCGCACGTCTCGCGAAGTGACAATATATAAATAAGTTAAAAACTCTTCGGACCTGTTGCTGACCTGAGGCAGAAGAAGAGAACCAAGAGCAGCAGCATCCGGTGAGTTCCTTCCACTTCCAATATTGAATCAACCTATACAGTCCACAACAACCCTTGTGCGAATTGGCACGTAAATATTTATAATAAATTATTAATATAAAATAAAATTATTTGAAAACTCACCGCTCGCTCCGTACTCGAATTTGAAGGTTTTTTAATAGTTAGGTTAGTGGCGCCAATGTCACTAATGTCATATGTCACACGCGACACTGATACGTTCCGGTGAGCGGTTTATGGTATATTGCAAGCATTAAACCCTTCATTCCCCCACCGAAATCCGCCAGGATTTCCCGGTTATAAAACCAAGGACAATGATATGTGTTTGAATAACAAAGTTGAAAATAATTAGCTTCAAATAACAATAGCTAAATACATTAGAGTAATGGACTGTATAATAATAATAAAAGTTATCTATCTTAAACTAGATAAACTCACACAATTTTGTGGCTGCGTGAGTTTATTAAAACAAAATTAGATACATATAATTAACATGATTCCTGCTCCAGAGGAGAGGACTAAGTTGAACGACAGGTCTTATAAATTCGCTAGTTGGTGTACGAACTTTCACCACACGAATAACACCATCTGGACCGGGAAAGAGCTGCGCGACTCGCCCAAGTGGCCAGTTTAAAGGTGGTGCATCGGAGTGGATGAGAACCATGTCGCCGACATTAATATTTCGACAACTTTTTTGCCATTTGTAACGCTGTTGAAGCGTGTGTAAATATTCTTTCCGCCATAGACTCCAAAATCGTTGGGAAGCCTGCTGGACTAACTGCCAACGTGACAGTCTGTTAGTAGGTTCATCAGTCAGTACGTATTCTGGAACTGTGAGAAGCTCGCGACCTACTAAAAAATGACCCGGTGTCAGTACTTGAAATTCGTTAGGATCGCTGGACAAACCAGTTAACGGGCGAGAGTTAAGTACGGCCTCGACTCGTACGAAAAGAGTACTCAACTCTTCAAAAGTTAGTGACCGATCGCCAACAACGCGTTTTAAATGTTGCTTCGCCGATTTAATACCACTTTCGTAGAGCCCCCCAAAATGGCTGCCAGCTGGTGGATTGTATTTCCAGTTAATTTGACGCGAATTGAAGCCGTGTAACATTTGATTATAGTTTTCATTGTAAAATTGTACTACTTCTGCAAGCTGCTTTCCTGCAGCAATAAAATTTCTACCGTTGTCCGATACTAATGTGTGACAAAGCCCACGCCTAGCCGTAAACCGATCGAACGTAGCCAGAAAACACTCCGCGGTGAGCGCTGAAAGAGCTTCTAGGTGAACTGCACGCGTCGCGCAACAAACAAAGAGACATAAGTAGCTCTTATGGACCTTTGCGTTACGCCGGTGACTCTCTTTTTGTATAAAATGGCCCACCTATGTCAAGACCCACCGTGTGAAAGGCATGTATGTCTTGGCAACGATATTTTGGTAGGTTGCCCATGATTGGCTGCAACGTAGTTGGCTTGGCCTTGAAGCATGGAATACACTTAGATATGCGTGAACGAATGACACTGCGTGCTGAAATTATCCAGTATTTTTGACTTATCAAACTTTGCAGAGTACGCGGACCTACGTGTAAGTAAATTTTATGGTAATGTTCTATCAATAAATAAGTAAAATGACATTTCTTCGGTAAAAGTAGTGGATGTTTTTTCCCATAGGGTAGATTAGACTCGGCAAGTCTACCCCCACCCTGAGGAATCCCAGGGGTCAATAAAGGGACTTAAGTTTTTAAAGACTTCACATTGTTTCCTTTTGATATTAATTCAATTTCATCAGAAAAATGTTGAATTTTAATGCTTTTGACAAGAATGTTATGTGCTTTAGTTAGATTTAAAATAGTAGGAATACTAGTGTTGCGCAATGATTTAGATGTTCGACAATTATCGATAAATTGCCAACATCGAGCAAACACATTAAGAAGTTTTGAAAAATTTGAATATTTCTGAATTACATCATTAATATAATTTGAATTCTTATCTTTAGTGTTACAAGATTGTAGTAATGTTATGTTAGCTTGCTTCAATTCAGGCACATTTACAATTTTGAATTGTTCAATGTGTTTAATTGGCCAGTGGTTATATGAAGTGTACAACCAGGCTGGTCCATCAAACCATTCCTTCGACGCCATCAACGTTGAAGAGAATGCACCTCGAGAACATATATCTGCAGGGTTGAAAGTGCCACTAACGTGTGACCAACTTTCATTTGAAATGGTATCTAATATTTTCGAGATACGAGTAGCAATAAATGTTTTAAGATTATATGTAGGAGTGTTTAGCCATCCTAACACCACAGACGAATCCGTAAATAGAAATATATCATGAATCGGGATCTGTTCAAGAAGAATTGATTTTGTGTACTTTAAGAGCTTGGCTAGTAAATGCAGCCATTAGTTCAAGACGAGGGATACTGACAGTTTTCAAGGGCGCAACCTTGGATTTAGCTAAAATCAAACTCACTTTGACCTCGCCATCATTATTAAGTGACCGCAGATAAATAACTGCTGCATAGCCTAAGCTGGATGCATCACAGAAACCCACAATTTGATATCGTGAATGGTTCTTGATTGTAGCCTGACGATCATGTCTTAAATTGGATAAGAGTGGTAATTCGGACACATAGGCCAACCATTCCTTCTCTAAATCAAGGGAAGTGGTTTATCCCAGCTGAGATTCTTGATCCAAAGCTTTTGCATAAAGGATTTTGCATAAAAAATACATGGTGCAACAAAACCAAGGGGGTCGAACTGGCGACCGATTTGTGACAAAATGTTTCTTTTTATGACTTCTCCTCCCACGGGTACTGTGCTAAAAGAGAAACAGTCTGTACGAGGTTGCCACTGGAGACTCAGAACCTTGAGAGACACTTGATCGTTGTCGAACTCAACTGGAGTCTCCCGATGAAACTCTGGCACTGCTGCGAGAACCGAGCCATGGTTACTAGCCCACTTCCTTAATACGAAGCCAGCTTTCTCCAATAGAATGCGAAGATCTGTCTGCAGTCGTAGAGCATCCTCTATATTTGGCTCCGACCATAACAAGTCATCCATGAAAAATCCAGATTTTAAGACCCGAGCAGCCAATGGATAGTTACATGCTTCGGTGTCTGCTAAAGTGTGCAAAACCTTAATTGCCAAGTAGGGGCTGCTGGCTACACCGTAAGTTACTGTGTTGAGCTCGTAAACCTGAATAGGTTGATCTGTTGAATCTCTCCACAATATGTGTTGATATGGACGCTGCTCCTTATGAATTAGTATCTGTCGATACATTTTGCAAATGTCTGCAGATAGACAAATATCATGTAAACGAAAATTAATTAATATTTTATTAATATCTGCCTGAAGTTTTGGACCGGGTAAAACAACATCATTTAAAGATTTTTGATTTGTTGTTTTGCACGATGCATCAAATACAGTCCGCAATTTTGTGGTGGTACTTGCTGGTTTCAAAATACAAAAATGTGGAATCAAATATTTTGATTCGACAGTTTGTATATTTCCTAAGCGGGTCATGTGACCCAGTGCTTCATACTCCGAAATAAACTTTTTGTATTCAGCTTTGAGCAGAGGGTCTTTATCAAGTCTCTTCTCTAAATTGATCAACCTACGTATGGCTATCTGTCGAGAATCACCGAGAGCGTGGTCTGCCCTAAACGGGTACTTGACAATATACCTTCCACTTTCATCCCGGCTATGATCAGTTGCAAACTGCTCTTCTGCCAATATATCGTCCGGTTTTAAAGACTTTTCTGACGGTATGTTCTCAATATCCCAGAACGTCTCCATAACTCGATCAAGACTTACGTTACTGCTCAAAGCACAAAAGCCTTGATCTGTCGTACTGCTGCTAGCGGTCGCCATTGCAGCATTCCTTTGTACTAGCTGGCCTAAACCTACTGGGCCTGTTATAACGTAGCCAAATATAGATTCAATAGCGACCGGCATCCCCATTTGAACAGGCATTACTTTCTTGCCGCTGTAAATGAATGGAAACAGGTCACCAGCTATAAGTAATTCAATGGGTGCCGGTGTATGAAACAAAGGATCAGCCAACACAAGATTTTGATATTCCTGGAATATCTTGTGTGGTAAAGACATTGTTGGTAAATCGCCAGCAATGTCAGATACGATCACAGCATCAGTTGTCAATACTGGTGAATTGCTGTTACGTGGTTTTAACGTACAGGTGGTTATACCAAAATGTTGAACTCGATTACCACCTAGGCCAATGGGTTCGAATTCACAATTGCGACGTGATAAACTTAGCTTTGCTGCACATTTTTTAGTTACATAACTGGACATAGCGCCGCTGTCGATAAGTGCACGTACGGTGTGGTATTGACCCCAAACATCTGCGACGTGGACGACCGTGGTGCCCAGCAAAACTGTTTGCTCAGTGGAGCATGTGAGTGCTACTACACTCTCCTTGGACTTAGTCGAATCTGTGTGGAGAGTAATATGATGCCTTTTTTTGCAGACCGTACAACTGAATTTGGACGTACAATTTTCTGTGGTGTGATTGTCACGCAAACAATTCTCACAGAGACTGAGCTCTTTGACTTTAGCAGTGCGTAACTCAGGTGTAAGATCGTTGTAGTCGGTGCATCTATACATCGAATGTGGCTTTTGACAATATAAACATGACAGTTTTGAATCACTCTTTTTTATATTGGCCACAGCCGAGGTGAACGTGAGCTTGTGAGGGTGAGTTTTGTTATTTTCGGAATATCTTGACATCGCGAGAGGGGGCGATTTGGAAGGGCTTGCTTGACTGGTCCTAATGTTTTAACTGACGGTGTCTTACACTCCGCCATCTCAATTACGCGCGCCTGTCTCTCAACAAATGCTAATAATTCCGTTATTGTTGGTAAGTTTCCCGGAGGCACGGATTGTTCAAATGCTCGCCTAGTGACCGGGTCGAGATTACGCAATGAAATATAAAATAATATAAAAGTTGACATGTCGGGTATGTCAAGAATTTCTAGAGCCTTGATATTTTCTTGAAAAGTATTTAAAAATATATTTAAATTGGAAGCCGACTCACAAACAATCGGTTTGAAGTTAAACAACTTATCTAAATAAGCAGTAGCTAGCGCGCGCTTATTCTCGTAACGCTTCATAAGCGCGCTCCACACTATCGCGTAATTATCCGCGTTCACTGGCATCGACCTCACTATGGATAGCGCTGGCCCGCTAACACATGACAGTAAGTAGTAATATTTCTCGATATCACTAATGCTAGAATTATCATGTATAAGACTTTTAAATGTATCACGAAAAGTAGTCCAGTTTTCTACTTTACCGTCGAATTTAAATAGTTGAATTTCCGGTAATTTAACCCGCCGTTTATTTCCACCATTTTGTTCACTATGTTCGTTTCCCGTTTTATTTAAACTTTCGTTAAGTTTCAACGTATTCACAACACTTTTTATCGAATAATATAACTCATCAAAAGACTCGACGTCTTTGTAAGATGGCACAAATTTCTTTTTATATTTTCGCGATATAGAATTTATCTCTGCAGCACATCTATCGAATTCTGTACGAAGATTACCCAAGTCTTGAACCCCAGCAGAAAATTCGACTTCTAAAGATGAATTATTTTGAACCGCTTTAGACATTTCATATAAAACGTTGAGTGCGAACAAAACACATTTCTTATTCGCCCGTTGTCGTTCGTCGCGCGCGCACGTCTCTCGCTCCGCCTCGGCTGTCCGTTATTCGTGTTCGTTGTGTTCGTTCGTTCACCCGGTCGATCTGTGTTTTTTTCTGTGACAGTGCAGTGAAAAGTGCGTCATCAGGTGGTTTTTCCACCAAATCGTTCGTCCCCCTCAGGGACAATGGACGGCGTGGAGCTCTCTCCATTGCAGTTGGAGGGTTTCCTGTCGTTTTTACGACAGCAATTCCCTCAAGCGCTCGACTAATATTTGAGGACTCCGGAGTCCCAATCAATGGCGTCCGTTATCTCGGAACTTAATTCCGAGAAACCCGTGTCCTGCAAGTTACACGTGCAAGGGGCCCCGCACCCGCATCTGCCGCGACCACCGCACCCCCGCGACCCCCGCCACCGCGCTTATCGCTGACCACCTGCGCTCTGCCTTAGCGCCCGCGCCCCCCGCGCCCCCGCATCCGTACCCGCCGTGTTACCGGTGCGCCCGCTGCCCGCACCCCCGCTCAACGATGCCCACCGTGTGGCACCAAAATCACGCGCCTCGTTTTCTCGCGGTTCCGCGTCGGGACAACCACGATCGAGCTCCGCGAGCTCGACGACATCGCGTTCGCGATCGCCCATACACCGCGTAATCGATTCTCGTCGAGAAGTCGAATTATCTCCTGACGGTCCGCAATACCTCAGGGATGCCCCTCTTCCACCGGCTGATAAAATCACCCCATGGATGTCGCGCCTCCCGCGAACATCCCCTTAAACTGCGAGGACGATGACGGTTTCATAACCGTCAATCGTACCAAAAACGGAAGACCCAGAGGAGGTCCCCCCAACCCCGCTCCACTGCGGCCACAAAACCAACAGCGGCACCTTCCAGCCGCCCTGGGCCACCTTCACAGCGACCGCCGCCACCCCTGATCATCCGCGAGAAAGCCCATTGGCTTCAACTCGCTAAGGAGCTGCCAGGTAAGGCAATCTCTATAAAGAAGCCCGTGATACCCAACACGGCATCAAAGTTATGGTCACGTCTTCAAGTGACCACCGCTCCCCTAACATCCTTGTTATGTGACCGTAAAATCGGTTACTACACTTATGCCCTGCCGGAAGAAAAACGCCTTCGGGCTGTAATCCGCGGACTCCCACAGGAAATCGAGTGTTCCTACATTCTCGAGGACCTTAAGTCCCAAGCTGTACCGGTGCACGAAGTGCACCGTATGCACAGAGGCGACGCAACAAAGTCTCCTCTAAACCTAGTATTGGTTGTCCTCGACCTCTCCCCAGAGGGGAAAAAGATCTTCGAACTTGAGAAGGTCTGTGGCCTCTCTGGCCTTCGTGTGGAACGCCCACACGAAAAACATACACTGCGGCAGTGTCATCGTTGCCAACTTTATGGGCACTCTGCCCTACATTGTCAATCCCGTCCCAGGTGCGTCAAGTGCCTGGGCGACCACTGGGACCTCGGAGTGCACACGCACCCGGGACTCCCCGGAGCCACCGAGCTGCATTCTCTGCGGCCAAGCGGGTCACCCCGCTAACTACAGACGCTGTCCTGCCGCCCCCGACCCAAACGTAAGTTCGGAAAGGGCAACGCCCAAAAGGCACTAGAAAAGTGCCGAACAAACCCGCATTCGTGGCGGCCCCCCCTCCAGTGGTAAATCACTGGACGGGTCTTCCCACGACGGAAGCGTTCCCTCCACTAAGGACGCGCGCCCCAATTTTGGCCGGCCTACCCCAAGCAACCCCTGCCCCCGCCCCCATTTTAAAAGCACCTTCTGGGCCGTCACCCCACCACTCTTTAGCGGAGGACTTAGCCTTGGCGACTAAATTCGCCAAGAACTTGCCTTTCGACCTAGCAGAGGTCCAACTCTTGGCTCGAAAACTAAGACAAGTTGCAGAGTCTGATCAACCCTCCTCCGGGATCAACTCGTGATCGAAATGGATCACGCGTACCTCCTCCAGGTACTTAGGTCGTTATAACTAAACAACCTAGTTAAATTATTGTTACCGGTAACAAATGGCGCATGTAGGTAGAAATAAACCACGCTCATTGACTCTGGCGACTTATAACGCCAATGGCCTTCGAAACCAGCGCGATTTGGTCCATGACTTCCTGGTTACCAATCAAGTAGATATACTACTAGTGCAGGAGACCTTCCTGAAACCGAGTGAAAGAGATCCAAAGATCTCTAACTATCGGGTCACTAGACATGACAGGATAGGCCGTGGTGGCGGCACCCTGATCTATTTCAGAAGATCTCTACACTGCATGCCTCTAGTCACCCCACCACTAGTAGGTATGGAGGTATCCGCCTGCAGACTAGCAATGACTGGCCACCAACCTCTAGTCATAGTCTCAGCATACCTCGCGTGCCAGAAAACCCTTATTAAGAAAGACCTAGAAGCCCTATTCAACTTAGGCCCAGCTGTTATAATAGCCGGAGATCTGAATTGTAAACACGAACAGTGGAATTGCAATACCACTAACCCCAATGGCAGAGCCCTAATAAATATATCAGACAATCTTTTGTTTGATACAATAACTCCCATGACCCCACACGATACCCCCAACCGCGACTGGGGACCCCAAACACTCTCGATCTAGCATTACTGAGGGCGTAACTCTTCAGTTCCATTCGATCGAAACGATGGACGATATAGACTCGGACCATCGCCCGGTTATCCTCAAATTAGGACAACAGACGGACCAGACATCTGAAACTAGGACCTCTGTGGACTGGTTGAGACTTGGGGACCTCCTCAAGGCAACCGAATCACAAGACCTGGACCGCATCCCGGACCACATCGAATCCCACCAAGACACGGAGACGGCGATCGAGGCCCTCACCAGCCACCTTCAATCCGCAGTGCGGAACTCGTCCAGACAGGTGCCAGTGGAGAATGACCACCACTTATACCTGCCGGACGAAGTGAGGGTACTGCTGAGGGAAAAGAGAGCCGCCTCCAGAGCTCACGACAGATATCCCACCGAAGACAACAGAGTCCGACTCCGCCAACTAGAGCGCGAGGTCAAACTACGTATCCGGGAAGTCAGGGAACAACGTTGGGACAGAACGTTGAGAGATATCGAACCAACTCACCAGGCGTACTGGAAGCTAGCTAGAGCTCTCAAATCAGATACCCTCACTGTCATACCCGCGCTAGAAAGAGCCGACAACACCGAGGCGTTCGATGATGAGGAGAAAGCCGAATGCCTTGCTCAGAGTCTAGAGCTTCAATGCTCCCCCACTACACAAAACGTCGACCAGTCACACCTGACGGAGGTGGACTCCGAGGTTGAACGTAGATCCTCCTTACCAGCGGAAACCACACTCGACCCAGTCACGGTGGAAGAAGTGCAAGATCTGATCAAGTCCCTCAAACCACGAAAGGCCCCAGGGATCGATGGCATTAACAATCGCGTGTTAAAACTCCTCCCCGGCCACTTGATTATAATCTTAGTGAGCATCTTCAATGCCGCCATAACAAACTGCTCTTTCCCCGCGATCTGGAAGGAAGCAGACGTCATCGGTATTCACAAGCCTGGAAAACCGTCTAAAAAACCGTCCAGCTACCGCCCAATCAGCCTACTGAGCACACTCAGCAAGCTTTACGAGAGGGTCATCCTCTCTAGACTAAGAGATTTTGCCATCAGCAAACATCTACTACCCGATGAGCAGTTTGGATTCCGTGCCAGACACTCATGCGTCCAACAGGTGCACCGCATCACGGAGCACATACTATCCCACTTTGCCCATCGCCCTCGTCGCCCTATAGGAACAGCCGCACTGTTCCTTGACGTAGCTAAGGCCTTCGACAAGGTCTGGCATAACGGTTTGATTTACAAGCTGTACCAGTTCGGTGTACCAGACAGACTCGTGCTCATCTTGCGAGACTTCCTCCTAGGCCGTAGCTTCCGTTTTCGAGTGGAGGGAACACGCTCGTCCCCTCACCCACTCACAGCCGGTGTACCACAGGGCTCGGCACTATCTCCACTACTCTTCACGCTGTACACCAGCAACATCCCAAAAACTCCAGATGTAGAGTTGGCCCTCTTCGCGGATGACACCGCACTCTATACATCAGATCACAACCGACAAATGGCTTGCGTCCGGCTACAGGTAGCTGTAACAGAGCTAGGCGAATGGTTTCGCAAATGGAGGATAGAGGTAAACCCGGAGAAAAGCGCAGCAATGTTCTTTTCCCCGAGCACGCTTCGCTCTCCCAAACGCGCTTGCCTTCGCTTAAAAGCCATCTCGCTCTACGAACAAGAGATCCCCTGGGCAAAGTACACCAAATATCTGGGTGTCACCTAGATCAGAACTTGCGCTTCAACGAGCATATCACTATAGTCCGGAATAGAGCGCGATTTGTGATGGGTCGTCTAGCACCCATGATAGATAAACGAAGCAAAATGTCCCTCAGACACAAGCTTACTCTATATAAAACATGCATCCGCCCGATCATGACATACGCGAGTGTGGTATTCGGCCATGCCAAGCCTGCCCTTTTAAAGAAACTGCAAATCGTTCAGAATAAATTCATGCGCAGAGCCGTCGGTGCTCCCCTCTATATGCGTAACGTCGACATCCACCGCGATCTGGAGCTTCCCTCCATCAAAAACTACATTACGTCGCTCTCGCGTAAGTATTTCGATCTAGCGCCGCACCATCGAAATCCCCTCGTCGTGTCCGCGTCCGATTATAAGCCTCGACGAAAGGCTCTCGTGCGACGACCGCGTAACATCCTCATGGACAAGGTCGACGATATCACAAAACGGCTGGCTCGGATCAGCCCGCCCGCGGTTAGGACGGCAGGCTGGCAGGCACCGACAGACAGACACAGACGGCGGCGTCGACGCCGCCAATCACGATCTCTCCACGTCCCTGCGAGGGACGCCAGGAGACACAGCCCCCATAGGATAGACTAGGCGTGTTGCTGGGAAGTTTCTTTCGCCGTTTCTTCTCTCCCAGCCATAACACGTTGCGAAACGGCAGTAAGATAGTATAGGCCACCGCGAACCGCCGATCCCGGTCCGCCGGGATCCTTCCTCTCGGGCTTTATATTACCCGTCGCCCGCTCTCAATTAGTGCATTGTGTCGCCCTATGGTGGGCATCATTAGATTCATCCCCTCTCATGGCAACAGTCCAGCCGAGGTGAAACTCCTAGGAGCCCCCTCGAGCAAGTTGCCTCCCGGGCTCGAGCGCCTTCGCTTCACAAAGGCACTCGCCCCGAAAACCCCGGTAAAGTTGTGAGGTCTTCGGACCAACAACATAAAGTCAAGTCCAATAAAAAAAACACATTTCTTTCATCGTTATAAATGGCTGTAATAGGTCCTCATATTGTACGTCGTCCATCATTTTGATTAAGTACTAAAATGGGACTAAGTAACTGTAAGACACAACCGGGATTAACAGATGATGATATTCGTGTGAAGCTCGTAAACACCAAATATAGTTACTTCGATATACAATATTTCACTTGTTTAATCAAATGGTGAACTTATTTTCCCACCATTTTCTGGTCTACTTCGAGCGGATATTTTATCCCAATTTTTTTCGATAATTATCGAGGCCAATAACCTTGCAAATAAAAGGTACCGCTCGCTCCGTACTCGAATTTGAAGGTTTTTTAATAGTTAGGTTGGTTTTATATATTATATATTTAATGTACATCTTATTCTAATATATTTAATAGTATTTCAATAACAACTAATAATTTCATTACTCTTATATACATTTATAAACGTTCATCTCTTATATACATTTTTGCTCCCGGTTTGAGTACTCTCGGAACCCTGGGATCCGTTTTATATACGTTTCCGCTATATATTTTACCTATAATTTATGCTAATTACATTGGTCAGAACATCGTATATCGGGAAATAGTTTGCAATTATTGCAACGTTTCTCTTTACTTTTATAACCGCAAGATACTACGGTGGGATGAGTTATCAATTAATTGGATGAATTGTTCATATTTACACCGCATTTCTTTTCATTTGGTATTTATTCCCTTTAGTTGTGATTTGCATCTATTTTGCCGCATATAAATATTGAGGTACTGGAATCATCTTTGGTCGCGAGTTGTAGTTGCACAGTGCATAATTTTTGAATCTACCTACGGTATATTTTTCCTTCACGTTTTGTGATCATTACTTACGGCGGGTATTGGACTTTGTTCCGTATCATTTATCTACTATAACCACAGTTTATATTCTTATATATATAAATTCATTGTTAAGTATAACTTCGTTTGTTCTATCATATAAGGGAGCGTTTACACAACCCGCATTACAACTATTAGATTTTTTGATTTATATATTTTTGTTACATCGAAACAAGATTAATATAACATCACGCGTATAACCCGTTAAGGGTAGGCAATCTCTTGCTATTTACTTAATATTTTTATTATTTTTTGAGTTTAAATTAAATTCAACATGCCTAAGCCTAAGTGCGACGAAGAATATGAAGAATGTCTGGATCAGCCCCAGCTGGCTGTTCTTAAGGCTAAACGGGAAGTTTATTTTCAACGTATGCAACAACTATATGATCTTGCTAAATCATCTGATATTAGCCCAGATGATTTTCTTCATAAGTGTTCTACTATTGATGAAATTCATTCTAAATTTGAGCAAATATTGGATGACTCTAATTCATTATGTTTAGAACTAAATCCCAAATATCAAATAGATTACAGGGTTTGGTTAGCATTCGAAGATTTGTATAGTTTTGTTAAATGTGTTATGTCTCGCTATCAGACATCTTCGCGAGAAACTCGTCATAATACTTCCAATTTTGTCAAACCAAAGCAAAACTTCCTCCCATTGATCTTCTTTCATTTAATGGCGATGTCAAAAAATGGCCATTATTCTATGCCCAATTCAAAAGTATGGTACATGAGAACGCGTCTTTATCCAATAGTGAAAAGGTATTTTATCTAATTGGAAGACTTTGTGATAAGGCAACCTCTGTATGCGCAGGGTTGCCAGCAACAGGAGAGAATTATTCCTTAATCTGGAATGCATTAATACAAAAATATGATGATCCGCGTTCATTAGCATGCACATATCTCAATCAAATGTTAGATTTCAAACCCATAAATAATAATAGTGCTGCCGGCTTAGATTCTTTTCTCAGTAATTTTAATTCATCCGTCGACGCTCTTAAACAATTAAAATTGAATGATTTATTGGATTTTATAATTTTACATCTCGCACTTCAAAAACTTGATCAAGAAACTGTCAAGCTTTTTGAAATTACTTACCGGAAAGAACAGATTCCCAACTACAATGACCTGATACAGTTCTTGAAAGAACAGACTAAGGTTTTGTCTAGAACTAATTGTGGTTCTAAAGTGAAATCATCAAAATCTTTTGTTGTAGATAAGAAATCAAATACTCATTCTAATTGCATTTTGTGCAAACAGTCAGCACATAAACATTTGTTTCAATGTCAATCCTTTATGAAAAAGACTCCTAAGGATAGATATAGTTTTTTGAAAAATCTATCGTATTGTCATAATTGCTTAAGCACTAATCATAAAACTTCGGCATGCACGTCAATTCATAATTGTAATCACTGTGGAGCTAGACACCATTCTCTCTTACATTTTAATACGCAAGATAAACAACAATGTAATATTTCAACTAATTTGAATTGTCATCAATTATCTGCTGACTCTGTCAGAGATTCAGCAACCACTTTTACGCGCGATTCGCAAACTTCACTTACCGCCGCGACGCAGTCACGTGACAGTCACGTGCGCTCGAGCGATTCAAACCCGCTTCCGCAAACCAATGTGATTCAGAATCATACTTCGTTTTGTTCTGTATCACGTGATCAACAATTACCTTTAAACTCAAATACGGTTACGTTATTGGGTACCGCAAAATAAATGTGTTTGACAACCATAACCGCTTACATTCACTTAGATGTTTAGTAGACTCAGGCAGTCAAAGTGAATATATTTCTTTAGAATGTTGTCAACGTTTGTCATTATATGTTTCTAAGGAGCACCGTTTTAAGGAAGTACAAGGAATCGGTGGTTCTTCGCAAACAATCCACGGTACTACAGCCGTGCGATTTACATCGCGCCATAATAGCAAACCGGTTTAATAGCTACCTGAGGTGCAAGTAAACACGTCTAACTTTTCACATTTAATCAATAAATTGAAGCTCGCTGACGATGATTTCTTTAAACCGGGTCCTATTGATATGTTATTAGGAGTAAATGTATTTTGCAATATTTTATTGCACGGTAAAATTATAAACGATAAAAATATTCCATCCTTTTTAAACACAACGTTAGGTTATATCATTATGGGTGATGCTCCTATCAATTACCAACACAGTCTAGTTTCCCGCGCTTTTTGTAGTTTTACCGGTGAACCGTTAGATAGAACATTACAAAAGTTCTGGGCAGTTGAGGAACTGCCAGAAAGGACATTTTTAAGTCCGGATGAACAGGAGTGTGAGAATATTTATTCTTCAACCACTACTCGTAATAACGACGGGTCATTCTCCGTCTCTCTTCCTTTTAAGGAAAACCCTGATAAATTAGGTAACTCTTATGTTACGGCTAAACGCCGTTTCGAGCTTTTAGAAAAGCGATTTGCTAGATACCCAGAGCTTCATGTAAAATATAATGAAGCCATTCGAGATTATATCTCTCAGAATATATTAAATGAAGTTTCAGAAAATAACATTTCGTCTTCTGGCTTCTACCTACCTCACCACCCAGTAGTGCGTGAGGATAAAGCTACTACGCGATTGCGTATCGTACTCGATGGCAGTGCTACGACCGATTCTAACCTATCGTTGAATGATATTTTGCACTCTGGCTGTAATTTACAGACAGAGATTTTTCATGTTTTATTAAATGTACGAATATTTCCAATTGCTTTTCTTGCTGACGTTAGGCAAATGTATCTTTGTATTTTTGTTCACTCTGAACACCGCAAATTTCAACGGATTTTATACCGTTTCTCTCCAGATAATAAGCTGGCAACTTATGAGTTCACTCGGGTTACATTTGGACTTCGCTCTTCACCTTTTCTAGCTCTTCGCACGCTTCATGAGCTAGCCAGGCTTGAGGGAAGGAAATTTCCATTAGCAGCTAGTATCTTAGAGAGAGATATTTATATGGATGACATCGCATCCTCTGCTTCTTCTCTCGAGGAAGCAGTAGAGACAGCAAATCAATTAATTAAATTATTTAAGTCAGGTGGTTTCGACCTAGTCAAGTGGACTAGTAATTCACTTGAATTTTTGCAACACATCCCTGTTTATCACAGACATTCAGAATCTATTTCATTTGAGACAGATGACGTCTTTAAAATATTGGGCTTACGGTGGTTACCATCAACAGATACATTTTATTTTGTGATTTCGCAACCACCGCCCCATTGTACTAAACGCACTATTTTGTCTGTAACAGCTAGACTATACGATGTTTTAGGACTCGTAGGTCCAGTTATACTTTTCGCTAAACTGCTAATTAAAGAACTTTGGCTACTTAAAATTTCTTGGGATGAGTCACCGCCTAATCAGATTATTGATATGTGGAAAACATACATTTCAGAATTACCACTAATTTCCACATTAAGATTTCCTCGCCACCTAGGCATTAGAAGGAGTTCTAGGATTTCGTTGCTAGTGTTCTCCGATGCCAGTGAAAAGGCATATGGGTGTGTCATTTATTTACATGTCCAGAATGATAACGAAAGACCTATAGTTTTTTTAGTTAGTTCCAAATCTCGCGTGTCGTCTCCGTCAAGGATTGTAACTTTAGCTCGACTAGAGCTTAGTTCTTTAGTTTTATCAGCAAAGTTAGTTCGCAGTGTTTATGATTCTATTTCCAACCGCCATCCTATTGATAACGTATATATATTTTCTGATTCAATAGTTGCGTTATGCTGGATTTCATCTTCGCCACATCGATTTAATACTTATGTTGCCAATCGTATATCACAATTTCAAACTTTAATTTCAACTAATAATTTATTTCACATAGCAGGTGCAGAGAATCCTGCTGATTTTATATCTAGAGGTTTAAGACCAAGTCAAATAATTAATAACAATCTATTGCTTTCAGGCCCACCATGGGCTTCTAGTCCCGTCAATGAGTGGCCTATTAAGAAATTTAGCCTAAACGTAAATAAAGATTTACCGGAAACTAAAACCGTCATTCATTTAGCCAAAAATTGTACTGAAAATAATCCACTTCTTCAATTGTCAACTAAATTTTCATCCTGGATGAAATTTTTGAGATCTACTGTTTATGTTCTCAGATTTTTAAAACGTTTGCCTCTTAATAACACTATTTTGACAAACGATTTGAATTCAGCGGAGTTGGCTGTAATAAAACTGTACAACAATATTATTTTGAACCTGACCTTCATAATATAAAGAAGGGTAATAATTGCTCAACATCGATTAGAAGTCTATCACCTTTTATCCTTGATAATATTTTGCGTGTAGGTGGTCGTCTTAAAAATTCTTCTTTAGATTTTTCACATAAACACCCAATTTTACTACTAAAAAAGATCATATTGTAGACCTTATTATTGACTTTTATCACAAGGAAAACTGTCACGCGGGGCCACAGTTATTACTTTCGATTATACGACAACGATTTTGGATATGTTCTGGTTTACGCGCAATCAAAAAACGCATTCGCCTATGTATCAAATGTTTTAGATTTAAACCTAAACAAATATTTCCTATTATGGCAGACCTGCCACGTTATCGGGTGGACGAACCTATCAAGGCTTTTACCCATACGGGAATTGATAACGCGGGACCATTATATATTACTTTGACGAGGAAACGCGGAGTCCGGAGCCAAAAGGCATATTTATGTATATTTATTTGTTTAGTAACTCGAGCCGTTCACCTCGAACTAGCTTCAGACTTGAGCTCCGCTACGTTCCTCAATGCTTTTCGTAGATTCCTATCGCGACGTGGGCCATGTCAGTTTATATATAGTGACAATGGCACTAATTTCGTGGCCGCTAAGGCATACTTAAATGAACTTTATTCATTTTTAGCCAGTGCTCAATATTATAAAGATTTCACAAACGAGCTGGCTAAAAATCGCATAACCTGGAGTATGATTCCCCATTGGCAAGTCACTTTGGAGGGATCTGGGAGTCAAATATTAAAAGTGTTAAATCACTTCTTTTCCGTTGTATTGGAAAGCAAATTCTTACTTTTGAAGAAATGTATACTGTGCTTAACCAAATTGAAGCAGTACTTAATAGTCGACCGCTCAGTTTATTGAGTACTGACCCAGCAGATCCATCTGCTTTAACGCCCGCTCATTTTCTACATACAGCACCGTTAACATTTCTTCCTTCTCCTAATACTGACTTAGATAAGACCAATCTTTTAAACCGTTTTCTCTAATGAACGCTTTAGTTCAATCTTTTTGGAACCGTTTTAAATTAGAATATCTTCATAGCTTGCAAATGCGGAATAAATGGAATACTTCATCTAATTCTCCTGTTGTAGGAATGGTAGTTTTGATAAATGTTGAGAATTCACCACCGCTTCATTGGCCTCTAGGTATCATAACTAAACTTTTTCCCGGTAACGATGGTGTTGCTAGGGTAGCCGAGGTTAAAACCTCAAGCAAAACTTACAAACGCCCTATCGTTAAACTTTCTCCACTACCTGTGCAGTAGATGGAGTATACATATATCACATTCACATTTACATCAGTTTATCATATTTATATATTATATATATATATATATATATATATATATATATATATATATATATACACATTTATGTATTTATGTATTTATTTTTTTTTTAATTTTTTTTTTATTATTGATTTATATCACTCACAACTCTGTTTTCATTATTTATTCATCGCTACTGTATTGTACTTTTTGTTGTTATTATTATTATTATTTTTACTTTATTTCTTAAAGGGGTACCTTTAAGGCGGGGGCATATGGTAATTAATTATAGTATTTTTATTTTTGAATTCCTTCCATTCCATTAAACCTCCCCGCCCGTCCCTATTCTCGCCGCGTCAAAGCGAATATTCCACCATTTTGAAAACTTAATAAAAACGCTACGACAAGTGCGGCACGCCCCCTTCCGTCTCAGTACGTCGTTCGCACCACACGCTTAAATTTAATCGCTCCGCCGTTATAAAAAACCGCCCCTAAAATCAAGACTGTGCGCACGTCTCGCGAAGTGACAATATATAAATAAGTTAAAAACTCTTCGGACCTGTTGCTGACCTGAGGCAGAAGAAGAGAACCAAGAGCAGCAGCATCCGGTGAGTTCCTTCCACTTCCAATATTGAATCAACCTATACAGTCCACAACAACCCTTAATCAAATGGTGAACTTATTTTCCCACCAATATTTCTTCTCCTATTTATATCTCAAGTTCTTTTTCTTATAAGTTTTATACAGAAGTATGTTACAGAATTTTGATGAATTAATGGAGTTGTAGAAATGTAGTCTTTACAAGCTACAATTTGGTATATTGATATAGGTGTGTTAATTCTTTCAAAATCAGCCGATTCGATTCTCGATATGGGTAATCGATTTTCCAAAAAATCTAATCATGCTACCTTAATTTTCGTCAAAGACGGCCTCGCGACTGAGTTTTTCGCCCAATTTGAAAATTCATTTTGTACCACCAATCCTTTAGTTTCAGTGAAATTAGTTTTTCGTCTGTCACACCGGTTTACCTGTCTCCACTTTACCATTGACTTTGATGAAAATTTTGAAAAAAAAAACTGGTTATCGATGTGTGAATTCGGCCAAACTGCCTTGACTATTTACAATACCTGTATGGATGTCCAGAGTGGTATCCCCATTGCCTTCGTTGGCCTCTTCGGCGATGTTGGTGATGGGTATCCGGCGATCGCCGTCGTGGAAGAAGAACTGCCCATTCGTCTCACTCAACACGTAGTAGCAGGGGAAACTAACAAATACATAAATAACAAGAAAATACAGGTAGGCAAGCATAGCTTCGAGGGGGAAGCCAATGGGGGGATTCGGTTGGGCTGAGCAGTATTCTGGGAGCTTCGTCAAGTCTTCACGTCGACCACCTTGCAATGCCTGAAGAGGAAAGTCTTCAGACACTGACAGCAGGATTGGTCCACAAGTTCCAAGTCGCTCAACGGACTATGAGCGAGCTATGTTAGGTGTTTCTCTCATGGATAGAATTAGAAATTTATTATCTTATTTATAATTAGTCAAAGTCGTGCAGGTGTCATCAGTCAAAGTCGTGTGGGTGTCGTTAGTCAAAGTCGTGCAGGTGTCATCAGTCAAAGTCGTGTGGGTGTCGTTAGTCAAAGTCGTGCAGGTGTCATCAGTCAAAGTCGTGTGGGTGTCGTGCGTCAAAGTCGTGTTGGTGTCGTCAGTCAAAGTCGCGTGGATGTTGTCAGTCAAAGTCGTGTTGGGTGTCGTGAGTCAAAGTCATGTTAGTGTCGCCAATCAAAATTCTGTTGGTGTCGTCAGTCAAAGTCTTGTGGGTGTCGTGAGTCAGTCGTGTAGGTATAAAGTGGAAATTTTTGAAAAATTCAAGATGGTACTTAAAGGCAGGTTGTTGATGCAATTAAACAATCCGATCTTTCATAATATATGTAATTTTATATGCAGTTCTAAGGATTTTTAATATCCAATTTCAGTGACGACTTTTTTTTCTCTATCCCTCTTGTGACAGTTGTCAATCACCCTCTTAAAAACTGGCCTGTCAGCCAGTGGGCGAAAAGGTTTGTTTCGCCACATACTCATTGAAAAATACTTCCAAACAGGGTAAACTATACCTTTGCTGGCCACTCACACCCAAAAATTGACATCCTATCATATATTAAGTTTTTTTTATTTTGTTCCATACAATAATGATAATATAGTTTTAAACTTACTCAGACGATTGCGTCGGCGGCGGTTTCGGCAATATCCTAGGCAACGTTGCCGGAGGATGCGGCATTATTTTCACGGGGATCAGTTCTACAAAAATATGATTTCAATTGGGTTAACAATACCCTTAACGTAACGTAACGTAACTTTCAGGATTTGTTTCCCGACATATACAACAAAATTTCGGGTGGCGAACGAAAAAAAAATATATATATATATATATATATATATATATATATATATATATATATATATATATATATAAGGTTGGGGAAAATGTTCCTTCGCATTTTATATAAAAATTCAAAAGGTTTTTTATAAAGTTTATTTACATTTGACTAAAGTATGTAGGCGCCATATTGTTGGATAACTTTTGCCATCTTGTAGGTAGGGACGTGATCCCATTGCTATAAAAATTTTGGGGCTTCTGATCAAAAAACTGCGACAAGTGGTTTTGGCAGTCCTCTCGTGATGTTAACCTGACACTGCCTAAGGAATTCTGCAGAGACCGGAACAGGTGAAAATCTGAAGGTGCAAGGTCAGGAATATACGGCGGATGCATTAACACCTCTCAGCCAAACTCTCGTAATTTTTGCTGAGTGGCTAAAGATGTGTGAGGTCTAGCGTTATCATGGTGAAAAACCACACCCCTTCTGTTGATTAATTCCGGCCGCTTTCTCTCAACTTTTTGCTTTAATCTCATCAGTTGTTCATAGTACAGTTCAGAATCGATGGTCTTGCCTGGCGGTAACAGCTCATAATGAATAATGCCCTTCCAATCCCACCATACACACAGCATCACCTTGTTGCGAGTTAATCCGGGTTTCGCCACAGTCTGTGAAGCCTGACCGGCCTTTGACCACGATCTTTTTCGCACGTTCTTGTCGTACGTGATCCACTTTTCATCACCAGTTATCAGCTTCTTCAAAAATGGTCCGGTTTCATTACGTCGTAATAAAGAATCACAAATGAGTACACGGTTCATTAGGTTTCTTTCAGGGAGCTCATGAGGCACCCAAATATCGAGCTTTTTTGTGTACCCAGCTTTTTTCAAATGCGCCAAAACCGTTTTGTGGTCAATTCCCAGTTCTCCAGCTACATCGTAACTACTAATATGCCGATCTTGCTCCACTTTTTAAAAAATGGCATCAATTTTGTCCGTAACAGGGCGACCAGAGCGACGTGCATCTTTGATATCAAAATTTCCGGATTGAAAACGCTTAAACCAAATTTGCGCTACTCTCACAGATACTGCATTAGGTCCATAAACATCACAAATTTTTTCGCGGCTTGGTTGCATTTTTACCTTTTTTGTAGTAGAATTTTAAAATGTATCGAATTTCTTCATTAGATTTTAACAATAAGAAAAACAAATGAATATTCTCAGTTTCCTAATTTGAATTTGGAATTGTCTTCTTTAAAATTAAAACTTTTTAATGATACCAAAACCAGCCAGATACAAATGGTATAGCCAAAGAGATCTTATTACAAGTTCATACATACTATATGCGAAAAGACTTTTTCCTCAATCTATTATATAGTGTTTATTTGTTTACAATCTATTTCTTTACAATCTTACATTTTTTTAAATAAAAAAAACAAATAGAAAACGTTCTTTTATAAAAATACATCCAAAATAGAATATAAAATTTTATTATTATATTATTATATTATAAGAAGCTTACTGCTAGGTGGGGGCAGTTTGGGCAGTAGTGGCAGCAGCCTCTGGACGACCACCGGCCTGTCCTGGACGCGGGCGCGGCCTCGTCGCCAGCGGGGCACGTCCTCCAGGTTCAGGGGCTTCGGCGTAGGGGGCTGACCGCGTAAATAAAATACATATGTCTAGTGATAGTATGCTCGATTAAATCGGCAAGTGAACACATTTAAACTACCGGAGAGTTTGATACTTCCCGGTAATCTATATTTTTAAAATTTTGTCTGTCTGTTTGTTCCGGCTAATCTCTGAAACGGCTGGACCGATTTTGATGCGACTTTCACTGGCAGATAGCTGATGTTCTAAGGAGTTACTTAAGCTACTTTTAAATTCAGTCATATGCGTTCATGTGTTTGATTTTCCAATCGCCTCGGCAACGGCGCAAATCTATATCTATTTTGAGTTTCATAAGAGTATATATATAACATCCTTATGCGTCATGTACAAGGAATCATTGGTTTGGGAATTGGGAATGCATTTGCACATATCCTCGGGCAGTGTCCCGGGGAGGTCATAAGGGGTAAGTGGGTCTCCCGACTGCAGCTATTTGTTATATTAATACGCAAGGTAGGTTTAGAATTGCAAATATAATTAAAAAGTTGGTATGTCAATTTAAAAATAATTTTTGAACCCGAAACTCGCCGACCATTCCCGAACATACCCGAGCGTGCCTGTGACGTCACCAGGTTGATTTCTTATACTAACTCGTCGTAGCTTCGTAGCACACAGCTGATGTAGCTACGATGAGTGAGTTCGTGATCAGCTTCCTTGCGTAGCGGTCACGAATGCGTTCCTCACATCTATCTAATACAATTTTTCGCGCTACCTGGAAAAGCGATAAATTGTTAGTTCTGTGTACAGGTGATAGTGTACTAGTGTTTGTTCGTTTGGATTGCGGTGCGGAAAGCAGTTTTGGCCGGTGAGTCCCATTTCTCTTTCCGCTTGCTAGTGTCGTGCGCAAAATCGGTTGCGCGCGCTTTTGTAACGGTTTTTGTGTGTGTAGTGTTTTCGCGCGCCTTTCTGGTCTCCTCTTGGGTCAGGGCCTCCAGTAATGGACGGCCCAAGTACCCCGAAGGCCCCCAGGGAGCCGAGTGTCCCGCATAAGCGGGATCACAGCGGCTCCAATAATGGATGGGCCATGAAGGAGATAGGGGAGACGCGGGAAAAAAAGTCTTCCCTGGTTCGTCGCAGCCGCAGCGCCGCGGAACCTCGTCTCTGGCGCCCGGGTCCAGCCGTTGTCACGGCTACCGGGCCGCCCGCCTCGATATGGGGTGCACCGGCGGTGGTCGACCTCACCGCTGCCGAGCCCCGCGAAAAGGAGAGCGCGACGATGGGGCCGCCTTCGGCTTCCGTCGCGCCTAGGGCTCCTGCCATGCGTGCACGGCCGTAGATAGGGAAATCGTGCTTGCCGCGAACTCGGCCGTGTCGCTGGCCGTGAGCGCGGCTAGCACGATAGTAGAAAATGTCTACGTGGCGCCGTCGCCGCCTGCCCGGGCCTCACCCGTGCACGTGGGCGGTCGCTACGTGGACCATCTAGATATCGCGCCGTCGGGCAGTGTCCCGGACTCGCCGGAGTGCACGCTCGACGAGGCGATCCGGCATTTTTGCGGGGCAGACGCGGGACAGGTCGCGTATACGCCACTCCCGGTTGAGCCGGCGTACACGGCGGCCGGTTCGGCCGCAACAGGGGCGGCTGCCCCACCACGACGGTGTCGATCAGCGCGCGGGCTTCACCCGTGCCCTTGGCATCAGCTTGCGCGCCGGCTTCACCGGCGCGCAGCGTGGGGGACGACCGCCCCGCGACACCGGTTGCCGCGCGGGCTTCACCCGCGCCAACAGCCGGGGTCGTTGTTAGGGACGGTGTTGTAGGTGCGGTGGCGGCGACCATCTCGTCTTCTTTCCCTACTGGGACCGTCGCCGCCACCGCTTCGTCTAGCTCTATTCCCGAGCCGAGGCTGCGGTTCTGGGACCGCAGCGCCGACTCGGAAAGCACATCGGGTGCTTCCACGCCGGCGCGGGCGCGATCGCCGCTGCGTCGCGCGGGCGACGCGACGGCGAGCGTGCTCGCGGGTGCGGAGGCCTACCTCCGCACCGAAGGGGGAAAGGGGCCGTAGGGCCAGAAGGGCCACGGCCGCCAAACTGGCCGCGGCTAGCCAGTGCGCCGCGCTTATAGGGGACGTGCGTGTGCTCGGCCCTGGGGAGCTCCGCCTAGCGGCGAGCGCCCACGTCGCCGACATCCTCCAGGTCGCCCCGACGTCGGGCAACCTGAAGGGCGCATACGTGCGCCGACTGAAGGAGGCTGCAACCCGGCTGTCTGACATAGTCGACACGCTGGTGACGCGGAATCCAGAGTCGGAAGCCTGGAGACTCGGCAACGAGAACTCCAGGCTGCGCGCCGAGCTCGGCGCCTTGCGGGAGGAGAACCTCTCCTACCGCAAGGAGTTCGAGCAGATGCGGAAGGCCATGAAGGCCCCCGCTGCGGATGCGGCCCCGGTTCCCGCTGTAACGGCGGAGCCGGGTCCCGTACCCGCCAAGCGGAAGGCCAAGGCCGCCGCGACGGAAAAGTCCCGGCCCCGGAGCCGGTTCATATATCCGCCGCGGTCCAAAAAACGATTCCGGCTACCGCCGTCGTGGCGGAGCCGGTTCCTACACCAACCGCTGCGCACACCGGTGTGGACTACGATATGCTCACGCATATCATCGCCCGCACCGTGGGCGCTATGTTGGACGCCCGGCTTGCCGGGATTGAGGAGCGGCTGCCGCCCGCGCCAATTCTTCGCCCGCCGCTCGTGGCGGACAGGAAAAAGGCTGCGGAGGCACAACCGCTGCCTAAAACGGCGGGAGCTGCCGCCGCCGCCCACCGGGCCCCGAGGGAAGTAATTCCCCCGGTACCGATGGAGGTGGTGGTAGCCCCCGTCGTCGGGGTGGCGGACTCCCCACCGCCACCCCCTCCCCCCAAGAAGAAGGTGAAGAGGGGGGGTGAAGCAGAGGGCGAAGAAGCTGCGCCGAGCCGCAGCTCTCGCCGCCGCCTCTGCTCCGGCGCCTAAGCCCGGGCCACCGGCCCCCCAAGCCGGCCCCCAGGCTCAAGGCCAAACCCGCGGCCGCGACACCGGCCGTCGCGGCACCCGCCGTCACGGCACCTGCCGTCGCGGCACCTGCTGTTGCGCCACCATCGACTGCGGTGGCCCCTGCCCCCGCCCCCGTTCCGGAGGGGGGGGCGTGGTCCACGGTCGTTCGGAGGAAGAAGGGCAGGGGAGCGGGAGCGGAAACGCCCCGCCCCCCTCCCTCGGCGCAAGCACCGGCTCCGCCATCGGGGCGGAAAACGGCGCGCAAGCTACGGGCTAAGAAGAAGAAGAAGAAGAATTTCAAGAAATTCAAGAAGCCCGTGGTATTCCAGGAGCCGAGATCGGCAGCAATTACTATCAAATTGCTGCCGGAATCGGCCAAAAACGGTATTGGCTACCGGGAGGTCTTCGCAAAGGCCGCCTCGGTGGTCAATATCACCGAGTTAGGCCTCAGAGAGGGGCTGAAAGTGACGCGGACCGCCCGGGACGCTCGTCTCCTGGACTTCCCCCCAGGACCCGAGAGCGCAACTAGGGCGAACCGCGTCGCCGAGGCCCTTCGTGGGGGCACTCAAGGGATGGCCGAAGTCATCCGCCCCGTAAAGCGTGGGGAGCTTTACGTCTCAGGGCTGGATGAGTCGGCCACCGTAGATGGGCTTCGCAGTGCCATCGCCAGCGTGGGCAACTGCCTGCGCGACGATGTTAAGGTGAGGCACATCGGCATAGGACCTGGGGATGGGCGCATCACGTGATGTGCCCCGTCTCTGCAGCCAAAGCCATCGCCGAGCGGGGCCACCTTCTGGTGGGCTTCACCTCGGCGAAGGTGGAGGCTCTGGAAGCCCGGCCCATACGTTGTTACCGTTTTCAACGTTGGCCACGGCACCCAGACTTGCCCGGACTCGTGCCCGGACCGGACCGGCTTGTGTCTCCGCTGCGGTAAGAGCGGACACAAGCAGCCGGACTGCACAGCCCGCGACCCCACTGCGCCATCTGCGCGGCGGGGGCAAACGCGCTACCCACCCGACGTTGGCGAGGCACTGCCAGCCCCCATACGTCAAGGGTAAATTCGTCCACCCGAGGGCGAATAAACGACCGGCGAGTGGAAGGGGGATACCTATGGACACCTAAATGCCCAGTACACCCTTAACACTCTTCCAAGCTAATGTTAACCACTCCCCCGACGCCCAGGACTTGTGCCTGCAGGCGATGGCGGAGTGGCAAGCAAACTTGGCCGTAATAAGCGAACCTTATTACGTACCCCCAGCCAGGAACTGGGTGGGGGATCTCGATGATGTGGTAGCCGTGGTCGCCAGAGCCGGATGTGGCACACCGCTCACCAGCCTCGAAAGAGGAAAGGGCTACGCGGTGGCGGAAAGCGGAGGTTACGTCATCATAGGCGTGTACCTCACGCGGAGCCGCCCCCTGGCGGAGTACGAGCTCGCCTTGGACTCCATTAGGGCAGCCATCGGCAGACTAGCGCCGAAGACGATATTCGTTCTAGGCGACTTCAATGCCAAGCACCAATCCTGGGGGAACGCGATTACCGATGTTAGGGGACGGGCGGACGGACGGTTGAAGACTGGGCGCTTCAATCCAACCTGTCCATCCTGAACTAGGGGTTGGTCCAGACCTGCGTACGTGCGCGGGGTGGATCGATCATCGACTTGTCATTCGCCACACATGCAGCCGCCCGCAGAGTGGTAGGATGGAGAGTGCTGGAGGAGGTGGAGACTCTGTCTGATCACTTGTACATCAGATTCGAGAGCTCTCCCCTCGCCTAGCGCTAACCCTGTTCAGGGCCCCTCCCGGCTCCCGCGTTGGGCCCTTACCAAGCTCGACGCGGAGCAGGCCGAGGAGAGGGCTATCATCGAATGCTGGACCTATCCAGCCGACCTGGGGAATCTGGAGGCGCAGGCTGAGCACATGCGCAAATCCCTCAAAAGGATTTGCGACGCTGCTATGCCTCGAGCCAAACGACCGCCGCCGCGTACATCGGTCCACTGGTGGACTGAGGAGCTGGCTGAACTGCGGAGGGCAGTCCACAGAATCAGCCACAGGCTCAAACGCAGCAGAGCGCGTCGTCCTCCAGACTATGTTGAGGAGAATGGACTCGTGGGGGAGAGTTCAGAGAGGCCAGAAAGGCCCTTTCGATCGCAATTCTGCGAGCGAAAGCCCGGGCTCGGGAGGAGCTCCTTGGGGGCGTCCGTATCGTGCGGCCCGCAACACGTAGCGGCCTTGCACCTCCACGGTTACGGAAACGCTCGAACCCGAGGTCCTCCGTTCGGTTATCGATGGGCTCTTCCCGGATCCGGGGATCTTCACTCCCCCCGATATGGGTCCAATCATTCCCGACACCTCGGAGGTGGAGCCTCACTCCATCACCGAAGAAGAGTTAGACGTCGCCCTGGACCGGCTCCGGGGCAGGAAGACGGCCCCGGGACCCGACGGGGTTCCGGGTCGGCTCCTCTTCTTGGCCGCCAAACACCTACGCGGCCAGCTGCGGGAACTGTTCGATGCCTGTATTCGCGCAGGTCAGTTCCCGTCGCAATGGAAGGAGGGCCGATTATGCCTGATTCCCAAGGGAGGCCGTCCTCCCAACGATCCGTCCGCCTACAGGCCCATAGTGTTGCTTAACGAGGTCGCCCAGGTCTTCGAGAAGATCTTAGCGGAACGCCTCGTTAAGCATCTCGATACTGTGGAGCCGGGGCTAGCACAGACGCAGTTCGGGTTTCGGCGGAGGCGCTCCACGTTGGACGCCTTCGAGACACTGCAATCTGTAACGGACGACGCAGTCCAAGCAAAGGATACTGTCCTGGCGGTTTCGCTAGACATAGCGAACGCCTTTAACAGCCTCCCTCACGAGACGATCAGGGAGGGGCTTCGTGCACACGGAGTCCCCCCGTACCTCACGAGGCTGTTGGGCGCGTACCTCCAGGACAGATACATCCTTTGGGAGGGCGGCGAGTCCGAGAATCGCGCGATAGGTCGGCGACGCGTCGCGTGCGGCATCCCACAGGGATCGGTCCTCGGGCCGGTTCTTTGGAACGTCGGTTATGACTGGATCCTTCGGGTTCCGGTCCTGCCCGGAATAGGGCTAATCTGCTTTGCGGATGACACCCTACTCACGGCACGCGCTGCGTCATTCGCGGTATCCGTGGACCTCGCCAACGCCGGGCTGGCGATCGTGGTCCGAAGAATAGGTAGGCTGGGCTTGAAGGTCTCCCCCGCGAAAACGGAGGCCATCATGTTCCATAGGCGGTTTCATAACCCCCCCGCGGACTTGTCCGTTACAGTCCAAGGGTGGACATTCGTGTAGGCCCCAGATGAAATATCTGAGGCTAATTCTTGATGGGAAATGGCTGTTCAAAGCGCACTTTGAGCAGCTAGTCTCAAGCTCGTGAGGTCCGCAGGCGCCCTCTCTCGGCTTCTTCCCAACGTGGGGGGACCGGGGGGGACGACTAGGAAACTATACATGGGCATCCTTAGGAGTATGGCACTGTACGGTGCACCCGTATGGTCCACTGCACTTCACCGCCACAATAGGACTTTGTTGTGCCGTGCACAACGGGTCCTGGCGGTGAGGACCATCCCAGGATACCGTACAGTGTCGTGGACGGCGTCGACACTCTTGGCAGGCGATCCGCCCTGGCCTCTCCAGGCGGACGTGATAGCCAAAGTTCGGCGCTCCCGACAGGATGCCCTCGCCCGTGGCCTGGTCTATGGCCAGGCCGAACTCCAGGTGATCAGGACGCGGGAAACCGCGGCCATGATCCAATCTTGGTCAGTAGAGTTGGAAAACCCTGTTGCTGGCATTGACATGGTGGAAGCGGTTCGACCGCAGCTGTTGCGATGGCTCTCGCGGAAACGCGGGACCCTGACCTTCAGAATGACACAGATACTTACCGGGCACGGTTGCTTCGATAAGTATCTGTGTCAGATTGCGGGCTGCTTGCCTTCACCCCAATGCCGCCAATGTGGCGCGCTGGACACGGCGTTACACACGCTAGTCGAGTGCGCAGCATGGGCACCTCAGAGGTTTGAACTCGAGACACTTGTAGGACCGATCGAATCGCTGGGCGATCTGGTGTAAGCCATGCTGCACAGCGACGATTGGTGGGTGGGTGCGGCCAATTTCTGCGAGACGGTAGTGTCTCATAAGGAGGCCGCGGAACGAGATAGGAGAGAGATGGTAGTGCGCATGCGTCTCGCGGGCGCCGACGTCAGTCGGGAGCCCGGAGGCGCAGGTATGCGCATGACCTCCCTCCCTGAAATACCGCTACAGGGCCCTCTAGCATCTAGGGAGCAGAGGAGTCTTCACCCCTGTTGACGAAGTGAGTTTGCCTCTCCCGGGGCATTCTCAAGCACTTGTGTGCTAGGATCGGTGTGGGCGTAACTACGTTCTGTATCTCAGGCCTTTCCTGCCATAAGCGCGGGGCACATGGGAGGAGGGTGGTTTTAGTGGGGTATTGATTAGTCGAGTCTCCACACAAGCCGGTTGATTATTGTTTGGATTGCCTCAGTGGAAAGCCTCCATGATCAACAATGGTCTAATCCCTAGCAAAGGACCCGGTATGTGCGAAATGCATTTCCCCCGCCTTAAAAAAAAAAAAAAAATGTAGCTACGATGAGTTAGTATGTGAAATTACCATAGTAACGTCACAACGCGCGCTCGGGTATTTTCGGGAATTGTCGGCGTGTTTCGGTACTAGGGTACTTCGGGATAAGAAAAATATTTTTAATTTCATATAACATTTTAATTACAACGAAAAAAATAAAAATTGTAATAAAAACTTATATATGACATTTCCATTTATTATAAACTAGCGGCCCGCCCCGGCTTCGCACGTGTATCTAAAAATAACTTTTTATAGCCTATGTCAACCGGGGATAGTGTAGCTTGCCAACAGTGAAAGAATTTTTCAAATCGCTTCAGTAGTTTCGGAGCCTATTCAATGCAAACAAAGAATCAAATCTTTCCTCTTTATAATATTAGTATAGTATAAAAAAAATGATTCAACAAGCCAATTTCACGATCAACTCAAAGCTGTTTTATAAAAGCATTTCATACAAATCATACCTCAACTTCAACTTTAGGCGCTGTCGGAGGTGGGTGCCTGAAGACCGCGGACCTCGAGTCCTGCGGCTGCGGGGGCTTGGGCTTCTTCTGCGGGCACACGTGGCCACAGCCGCACTTTCCCACTGCTGGGCCTGGCGTCGGAGTCATGTACGGGTTTCCCACTAGGCTTAGGAGCCTTTTCAGTCTGAAAATTATAGGTAGAAGTTAATGAAAATTAGTACTGGCACGGAAAGAAAATCCTAGAAACTGCAATCGCGTTGCAAAAAAATTAATAACTCTTAAATCATAAACGAATAGATGGCACCACATGTCGTGTCTATAATTTTACTTACGAATTGTTATTTAAAACCTAGTTTATTACACTAAATCAATCAATTTTGAAATATCGTTGTCGACCCATTTACTACACGTGCGCAGAAGGTTTGCCGATAGATAGCCTCATGATGTCACGCGTAGATGGTCAGTAGGGTTGACAAAAAAGGTTACATAAATAGTTGTTGCAATAAATTTATTATTTTAATTTATTATTGTATATACTTTACATAAGTAAACAGGGCATCTAAATCTCTGGGCTTTATAATGAGAGCACCAGCATGCTTCCAATCATTGAAGCCAATAAAAATTTTGTACTCTTCATTTGTCCTAAGTCGTCTTGAATACGCATCACAAGTTTGGAATCCACAATATAATATATATATATATATATATATATATAGAATTGAACAAATTCAAAAAAAGTTCCTAAGATATCTAGATTACCGGGCACAACAATCATCCAAATGCTACAACGAGCGCTGCAAAAAATATCATTTTTTACCTTTAAATGTTAGACGCAATAAAAACGATATAACTTTTTTGATGAAGTTGGCTAGAGGCGATATTGATTGTCCAGACTTGATTTCAAAAAAATATTTACGGGCTAATCAGCTTGGTCTTAGACAGAGAGGTTTGCTTCATACACCTTTAGTGACGAAGCTCAAACTGTTTCAACAAAATAGTAGTAAAATTGAACCTAGACTTATACTGCACCAGCATAAATTCGGTCAAGCGAATACTGGCTCAAGATTTTTTTGGAAAGACAGAAACTTAGTAACTATATTATCAATAGGAATCGTGTATGTATGTGTGTTGTTACTAATAGGTGGAGGCTTGTTATCAGCATTTATATACTATTTTTTTTTACTATACTGATATGTATTAGTCTGTAAGTCTTCCTAAAATTAAATAAATTAAAATTAAAGTAGTAAGTAATACAATACAATAACAGTAGTCATCGGCAAACCTTCTGCGCGCGGCTTATACAATGATTGACAGCCAATTATTTCATTCAAAAGATTATTGATGTTTTCATATTGTTATTTATTTTGCTGCCAATATTATTATACAATGATAATAATAATATTATTGTATGTAAAAAATTGAATAAATTGACTATGTGGCAATTACTGAATGGTGTGCCAACAATTGTAAAGGTTACCCTATATACGTAAACTGTAAAACACTTACTCCTTTCCTAGAATTCTTAAATTTTGACTTGTTTATATCAACTTAAGTTTTTGCGACTAGTACACAAAAAATTACATTTTAACGGTTTTAAGCGGCATTTGTTATATGAAGTCCAACTCTGCTAACAAGCTGGGCAAAGTCCTGTATATCACTTTTTACATGTAAATAATTTTAGGATATATTGTAATATACGTCATCTGTCCAATTGTCAGATTTACTCCTCACCTGTCACTCATGAGGGCGAATCCGTTTTGAAAACGAGGGGCTTGTTGGGGCCTGTTGATTAACTTGTTCACCAACTTGAGGGTGCCGCTGCAACTTGTCGACGATAACTTATGTTCTGGCGACGCAAGTTGTTCATCTGAAAAAAGATAAATTCTAAAATCCACTGAAAAGTACATGGCCGCGCCGCTTACTTTAAAATCCTCTCCTATCATATTATTTCCAGAACTACCCGCTTTTCCTAACCGCGCTGTCCAATCACCTTTTCCTAGCTGCCATCTTCAGTTCCATACGACTATTCTTGTCGTGCTTACAGCTGTACTGATAATGCTAGTCTTTACAACGAGTCAGTCTGCTGCCGACCTGTACGACAACCCGCATAATATACTTCCGTTACCAAATTATCTCTATTAATATTTAAATGTGAAAGTAACTTTGTCTGTCTGTCTGTTGCTCTTTCACGGAAAAACTACTGGACCGATTTGGCTGAAACTCATATATATATATATATATATATATATATATATATATATATATATATATATGTACATATATACATATTGTATAAGTTTCTTTCTACCAAACTAGATGGCGCTGTACGAAATTGAATCGTGCAAACATTTTATTTATATTAGTTATATATATATATATATATATATATATATATATATATATATATATATATTCGATGCCGAGGATGAACATAGGATACTTTTATCCCGAAAAATGGGATAGTTTCCGGGATAAAAATATATTTCGACTCTGTTTGTTACTCTTTTACGGAAAAACTATTGGGCCGATTTGGCTGAAATTCGACATATATGTGGTCGCGCGTGTGTCATAATATTATATTGAAAATTCTTAACGGAATGGAACGAATGGTAATACTTCAAATCATGTAAAACCACATCCTATCTTTTTTTCTTTCCTGTACATACCTTAGCGAGCGGAAGAAAGGAAACGGCATGCGACGTCAACTGCATCGCAATACTGGTCATCTTAAAAATAATACCTTTGCTAACGAACTGCAACGCGTACGCATCGTTTTGAATATTATAAACAATTTTCGTCCATATACTTAATATATCAACAAGTTAGTTGGATTCGTGAAGTTTGAACATTTGTGCGTGTCGTGCTAACTTCTAAGAGAAGAGAAAGAAAGAAAAATCCTCGCTTTACTACGTAAAGGTACTGTGCAATCCTTCCTTTATATAACTGTCTGTATTTCCCTGTGTTCTATGCAGCTATATTTCCATCATTGTGGTTTTACATCAAAGGGAATAAATATAAGTAAACATTACCAATTCGCGTAACCATTAATGGTACCATACGAGCCGGATCTAAATACAATAATCATAACTAGTAATTTCTTCAACAAAATTGTATTGCATTGTTTTATGTGTTTTGCGAAAGTACCTTCCATTTGTCGTTTCTCTTAGTATAGTGTTTGCATACTAAGATTTATTTAAGTTATTCGTTTTATTTAGTTTGAATGTTAGATTGCTATATAATCAATAATATAACATTTATTGTAAATTGTTTGAGAATTCAAGAGATTGTTTGAGTTACATTAATTAGTCCTAGGTGCCAGGCCAGCCATTTACCGTTTGAAATCGATAGCGGTAAATATTTAACTGGCACCCCCTGTTTTATGATTAAAATATATTCACAATATTATGTTTATCTTACATTTATTGTATTAATATCAAATATGTATTAACATAGTTGTTTCACACGTATTTGTATATTATTTATTGCAGTGAGCAATAATTGTAATAGGTATATATATTAGCGACTTTGACGCCTGTAATACATTTCAGTTCAGTTCAGGACCTTGGAGTCCGTTATGTACTAATTATATTACATTTTGATTTTTCTATAAATTTATTCTCCAAAGCTTTGCGTTATCTCTGTCCTTGTTGTTTGGTAATAATAAAAAAAAAAAAAAAAATGGCTACAGGTTCTGATAAAAGCACCTTGGCAGTTGATTCAAAGTTGAAAATCTTGTATGCTAAAAGAGATCGAATGTTTAGTCGTATGCAGAGTATTTGTAATCGCGTGAACGATCTTCAGGAGGAATGTCATCGCGAAAGGTTTCTGTGTGAACTAGAAACTGTAGACTTATTGCGCTCAGACTTTGAGATTGTGCTAGACAAAATTAACGAATTACAGCTATTTTCGAATCCTAAATATGTACTAGATTATCAACCGCTCTCATCGTTTGATGACTTGTTTAGCCGTGTAAAGCGCGCCAGTAGAACGTTGCAACAGTCTGCACCTAGTATACAATCTATTGCTCAACATAAGACGCCTAAACTACCTCCTATAGAGATTCCCGAATTCGACGGAGATATCAAACACTGGCCGTTATTCCTTGCCAGTTTCGAAAATTCAGTGCACAACAATCTATCCCTTTCAGAATCGGAAAAATTATACTACCTTATTAGTAAGCTTACTGGAAAGGCTCGTTCCATTTGCGCTGGTATAACGCCCTCTGCTCAAAATTATTCGTTAATTTTCGACTTGTTAAAGAATAAATATGAAGATAAGCGATCGGCGGCTTCTTCATACCTAGACCAAATATTTGAATTTAAAAGCATGTCTACCGCAACAATTAATAATTTAGAGTTGTTTTTGGATAAATTTGCGACCTCCGTGGCGGCCTTAAAAAACTTTAAGTTTGATGACTTGTCGGATTTCGTATTCTTACATATCGCACTTAAAAGATTAGATTCAGATACTGCGCGATCTTTCGAGTTAGACAGCCGTGGTTGTGAAATGCCTGCGTTTGGGGATTTGGTGCTTTTCGTGCGCAACCATATTAAAATATTACAACGTACTTCATCGGTTAAATACGAGGCTACAAAGAAAAATATAGACCGTCGACCAGATGCGCCATATAGACCACATACGTATGCTTATGTTAACGCTGACTCCGACACTCAATTAAGTTCCTGTTCCTTGTGCGATTTAGCTCACGAACATATATATAATTGTTCGGTATTCCATAGTTATAACCCCAATGAACGATTTAAATTTGTTAAATCTAATGACTTGTGTATTAATTGTTTAAGTAAAGGCCATCATGTCTCAACGTGTAATTCCAAGTCACTTTGCCGAAAATGTAACAGAAAACATCACACATTGATTCATTTCACACAGAACAACGATAACAAGCGTGATAATTATTCCCCAGTTGCCAATAGCTCAATAGTTGCACACCCTACACCGCTGCGGGCTCACGCACCCGTTGCATCTGTTGCTGAAAAGGACGCCGCGTGCGCTTGCACCGTACACTGCATCCGTAGTGATGACGTCGCTCTCTGTTCGCTCTCACCAAAGGCAGCTACCAAAATGTAACATATGAACCTACTACTGTACTACTCGCTACCGCTCGTGTTATTGTTGCCGATTCGCATGGTAGGGAACATAATGTTCGTGCTTTATTAGATAGTGCCTCGCAAAGCAATTTTATTACCCGAGATTGTTGCCGGCGCCTAGGTTTGAATTTAAACACAAGTCTTTGTTCAACAGTAAAAGGAATTGGGGGTTCAACGAAACCTATAGAGGGTTCCGTGAACATTAATTTTTCCTCACGTTTCAATCGTAACATCAATTATAATATGAAGTCCTTAGTAGTAGATAAAATAACCGAGCATTTACCAACTATTTCTGTAAATGTTTCTTCGTTATCAACATTTTCTACTCTGCCTTTAGCTGATGACACCTATTCAATTAGTAGTGGAATAGACATCTTGATTGGTGCAGCAATTTTCCCTCACCTTCTTCTGTCTAAAAGGATTCAAGGCTCGTCTTCGCGACTGTCTCCTATTGCGTTAGAAACAGTTCTGGGTTATGTTATAGTTGGAGAAGCTGTTGCTAATGTTCATAGTAAGATAGGTGTAACATGTTGTTCTACTACCGCTTCTCTCGATTTCACTCTTCGTAGGTTTTGGGAACTTGAAGAGGTTAATATACCGCCTTCACCTAGTACTGATGATATGCTCTGCGAAGAATTTTATACTCATACAACTACACGCAACGAGGATGGCCGTTACGTTGTATCTATTCCATTCAAAGGCGACATTAAGACTCTTGGTGATTCCAAGGAGGTGTGTAAACGTCGATTTCTTTGTTTAGAGAAGAAGATGCTTGCGTCCTCATCATTAAAAATTGCCTACGATAATGTTATAAGGGAATATTTAGAAAAGGAGTATATCGCGTTAGCATCCACAGAATTAGAAGACAACGAGGAAGACCCTTCATATATCATTCCACATCACGGGGTTCTTCGAGAAGATAAAGTTACATCAAAACTGCGCGTTGTTTTGGATGCTAGCTGCAAGACCAGTTCTCATGTATCGCTTAATGATATTCTTTATAGTGGACCTAATCTTCAGGGGAATTTATTCAATGTAATTATAAACTTTCGTTTATTCGCAGTAGCACTTTCTGCAGATATTCGCCAAATGTTTCTCAGTATTGGTGTTAACAAACATGATCATAAATTTCAACGTATATTATATCGATTCTCTCCCAGTGAAGCCCTTCAAGTATATGAATTTAAACGTGTCTGTTTTGGTATTAAATCAAGCCCTTATATCGCGCTACGAACTATTAGACAACTTGCATCTGACGTAGGTGATCGGTATCCTATTGCCAAGGAAGTAATCGACTCAGGCTTGTATATGGACGATTTTGTCTATAGCGTCCCTGACGAATGCACGGCTATATCTTCAGCGTCGGAGATGATAGGACTGATGAAAGCTGGAAAATTTGATCTTGTTAAATGGACGAGCAATTCGCAAGTGGTTCTGAATTCAATTCCGGAATCGCACCGTCTCTCTTCATTAAAAGAATTTATCGACCCTGATTCTCATAAAATACTTGGTTTATGTTGGTCACCACTTACAGATAAATTCAGTCTTAAAATTAATGATCCTGCATCTTCTTGTACTAAGCGTAGTATTTTATCTTGTGTCGCAAGGTTATGGGACGTAATGGGTTTTGTGGCACCTGTTGTCCTGTATGCTAAATTACTTATCAAAGAACTTTGGTTGTGTGGATGTGATTGGGATGACACTCCGCCTGAAAATATTGTTAAATTATGGTCTCGATATAGAAAAGAGTTACCCTTACTTACCAATTTACAAATTCCGAGGTATGTGGGCATTAATAAAGACAGCGTTATTACTGTTTTGGCTTTTGCAGACGCTAGTGAAAGGGCTTACGGAGGAGTAGTTTATTTCCACGTCAAAAATAATGATAGTATCAATTTGCATCTCATTAGTGCCAAATCTAAAGTAGCTCCTCGTAAGGTAATCTCTCTTGCTAGACTTGAACTTTGTGCTATATTACTATTGGTTAAATTAATTTCGTGTATAGTTGGTGGATGTGACAACCGCATTAATATTCGTAATATTTTTGCATTCTCGGATTCAAAGGTTGCTCTTTGTTGGGTGCATTCTTCCCCACATAGATGGGATACATTTGTTGCGAATAGGGTTACAAAAATACAGAGTTACCTACTACCAGGAAATTTGCACCACATAGTTGGAAAAGATAACCCGGCGGATTGTTTATCTCGTGGTCTAACACCTGCTCAAATTATAAAACATTCTCTTTGGTTTAGGGGCCCGTCGTGGGCTAATTTAGATTCAACACTGTGGCCAATCGCCCCTTTTAACCCCTCGACAGTTTCGGAGGTACCCGAAGAAAAAAGGCATTCGTTAGTTACTGCACCATCTATAGAAGATTCTCTAATCATTTCACTAGCTGACCGTTTCTCGTCTTGGACTAAGTTTTTAAATTGTTTGGTATATATTTGTAGATTCGCAAAATTACTACCTCGTCGTAATCAAATATGCTCGTCTGATTTAGAATTTGTTGAATTATTAGCCTTTCGTGAACTCCAAAAATTTCATTTTGGTGATGTAATTTCTAGACTACATGCTGGGAAATCTTGTAGTCGTTCAATACAACATCTAAAGCCATTCCTAGATAACGGTCTTATACGAGTAGGAGGACGCTTATCTAATTCAGATCTAGCCTATACTCACAAACATCCAATCATGTTACCGCGAAAAGGTCATATCATAAATTTACTTATAGATTATCACCACAAAATCAATTGCCACGCAGGTCCCGATCTTTTAATGTCACTTTTAAGACATAGATATTGGATTATATCGGCACGTCAGGTGATTCGGAGTAGATTACATAGATGTCTTCCTTGTTTTCGACTCAGACCTAAGCCATCCTTTCCCGAAATGGCAGATCATCGAGCATGCCGTGTAATACAATGTGCGAAACCCTTTATTCACACTGGAATAGACTACGCCGGCCCATTTAGGGTATCGTTGAAACGTGGTCGTGGTATTCGTGCAACTAAGGCATACGTTTGCTTATTCGTCTGTCTGACAACCCGTGCGGTGCACATTGAATTGGCTGGTGATTTAAGCACCGCAAGTTTTATGGGAGCTTTCAAACGATTTATTTCACGTCGTGGGCCCGTAAGTAGAGTCTATTCCGATAACGGAACTAATTTTATAGGCGCTAAAAGGAAACTATCAGAATTACATGACTTACTATGTTCAAATAATCATAATACAGAGTTTGGTAAAATTCTAGCGGAAAATCGTATAAATTGGACACTAAATGCTCCTGCTGCTAGTCATTTTGGTGGAAATTGGGAGGCAAACATAAAGAGTTTAAAGGTACATTTGCTTCGGGTAATTGGAGAACAAATCTTAAGTTTTGAGGAAATGAGTACTGTACTCACCCAGGTAGAAGCAGTTATGAATACTCGACCTTTGTGTAGAACACTCTCGAGTGACCCTTCAGAATCTCTTGCGTTAACTCCAGCCCATTTTTTGAATCTGACCCCTTTAAAATATTTACCTGCTTGCACTATTGATGAAGACATTCGAACTCTGATGCGTCACGAGCTTTTAGACAAACTTGTTCAATCTTTTTGGAAGCGTTGGAGAATGGATTATCTGCACACATTGCAATCACGTTATAAGTGGAACACACCTGTGAACCCAATTACGATTGGCACTGTGGTGATTCTTTTAACAGATAATTGTCCACCTCTTCACTGGCCCCTGGGCATTGTTGAGGAAGTCTTTCCGGGTTCTGATGGTGTGGTTCGTACAGTGCTCATCAAAACAGCGACTGGATCTTATTTGCGTCCAGTTATACGTCTTTGCCCTATACCCAACCAATAGTTTATAGAGTTTCTTTTATATATAGGCTTAGTTAATAGGTTAGGAAATATTGTATCACGTTATATTAGTTGTATATTATTTAGATTGTAATGCAATTTTGTTGAAGCCGTTCCTTCAAGCCGGGGCGGATGGTCGCACGTGTGTCATAATATTATATTGAAAATTCTTAACGTAATGGAACGAATGGTAATACTTCAAATCATGTAAAACCACATCCTATCTTTTTTTCTTTCCTGTACATACCTTAGCGAGCGGAAGAAAGGAAACGGCATGCGACGTCAACTGCATCGCAATAGTGGTCATCTTAAAAATAATACCTTTGCTAACGAACTGCAACGCGTACGCATCGTTTTGAATATTATAAACAATTTTCGTCCATATACTTAATATATCAACAAGTTAGTTGGATTCGTGAAGTTTGAACATTTGTGCGTGTCGTGCTAACTTCTAAGAGAAGAGAAAGAAAGAAAAATCCTCGCTTTACTACGTAAAGGTACTGTGCAATCCTTCCTTTATATAACTGTCTGTATTTCCCTGTGTTCTATGCAGCTATATTTCCATCATTGTGGTTTTACATCAAAGGGAATAAATATAAGTAAACATTACCAATTCGCGTAACCAATTCGTAATTTTAATACCGAGGGTGGACAAGGAATACTTTTCACCTGGATAATGGGATATATTTATGTAAATGTTTTTTTTGTGATTTGCCATTTTCGTTCATTTTGGTAGTTTTGGTCGTTTATGTAGTTTACAAATAGATAGACGGGGCATAGATAAATAAAACTATAACAGGTTGAAATAGGGAATAAAAGTTTGTATGGGAGACCAATCATTTCTCAAATATATAGATATAAAAATATATAATCTTAGTCATTAGTCAAGTAACTTGATCTGTCTGTCTGAATACCGAAAATGGATATACAGACACTTTTCATGCCGGGAGATGGGATAGTTAGCGATATAAAATGAAGTGAATATTCCGGGGCAAATAGCACCAACATAAAAATATAATACAATATGACCTGTATTAACGCCTGCTCTTTAAACAAGAGGTACGCGGGGTAAACTCTAGTACGTATGTAAGAATACTAAATTTCATACGAGCTGTGATGATTTTAAAGTTTACCAAGAATTTCTAGCGAAGTTTGAAGGAAAAATGTTATTGGCAGAATTCAACCATATCCGACATAATAATTTGTAATGGTTCAATGCGCTTTATTTTAATCGAATAATTGCTCTATTAATTACAACAGAGTGTTAAGCTCTTGTTTACAAAATTATAGACATTATTATTAAAGTAAATATTGAAAATGCGTATTTCGTAAATAAAGCAACTTGATACTTGCACGGTGTTTGACGTGATACTAAAAATTAGAAAGAAGAAAGAATGAAAAATATTTTATTTAGGACAAAAACTAAGTTAAAATAAATAGAAAAAGAAACAAAATAAGTCCTAAATTGGACCCAGTCTCAGCATAATGCTAGCCCACAAGGACTAGCGCTGTTTTTCCGTCTGGGAGCATAAAGTGAAGTCACGGAGGACAATACAACACACATAACAACAACAATATATACAGCATAATGCAGTTTGATAATAATATTATAATAATTACTAGTCAGTATCAAAATTATTCTTGAGGTAATATATAGACGAAGTGAAAGTGGCGCCCCTATTATTTCCTACTCCATTTGGCCATACTATATATAGTATAAACATTTATTTATATATATATATATAGGAATGTGTATAAAATCAAAATGTGAAGCATTTATTATATAGTTTAGTCTATACAGCTAAATAAAACAAAAGTGTATGTTTGTAATGTCAAAATAAAAATGTGAAATAAATTAAGGGGGATAATCCGGTCCAGGGGATTCCGAAAATGCAATTTTTAGAATTTTCTCTGTCTGTTTGCATGTTCCGGCCTGATCAGTGAAACGGCTGGACCGATTTTCAAGGGACTTTCACTGGCAGAGTAAATTCGGCTACACTATATGTTAGAAGGAGTAACTTCGGCTACACTTTATTAGGCTTCCGCGAAAAAAAAACCATGCGAACTAAATAGCGGGCACAGCTCTAGTATTTTATAAGCGTAACATTTATTAAAATGTTGACAGTACTGTTTCTTGTACTCGTGCAAGTAAAAGTCGATTATAAAGTGACGAACATTTTAATGTTTATTGTTTCTAATTCGCTTTGTGGAGCTAAGCCGTGGCATCACTTGGAGGTACTTGCGAAAGATCAGCGCTGGTTGTGAAACTGGCATTATGCTGAGCAAGAGCCTTTTTAGGACACCATAATTAATTGTTAGATCTGTTTATTTATTTAATTAATTTGTTTGGGAAACATACAATAATTAATATTCTTAAATATAAAACACAAAATTAATACATATATCAATCAAAATTCTACTAGCTACTTTTAGCATCGGCGATCGGTGATTTTGCGACTGCATCGCGTTTTAGTGACTGCGTTCGATCGCGGTATCAAAATCGCGCGTCATGCTGCGCATTCGCGGCTTTCTGCGTTCGAACGCGGTATCGCAAACGCGCGTTTTAACGACTGCTCAGATGCTGGATCGCGTCTGCTGTAGTGTTGTTTATAGTTTTCCGATTTGTAACTTTGATTACTTATGTCTGTGATTTGCAATGATATTGCAGTATTCTGTAATCTGTGGTTTTGTTTACTTACAAATAAAAAAAATGTTACACAGAGTCAAGTCGTGTTCGGCAGACGCCAATTCGATGCTACCGGCATCCGAATGTGTGCGGAGTGTAGCGGTCAGCTGCTGTGTCGCGCTTCTAAAAAGCGATTAGTCGCCGATCGTCAATGCTAAAAGTAGCTAGTGTGCTGTGACCCTTATATAATAAAAATAAAAATTGGCTCAAACAGTTAACTACAAATGTATACATACATACATACATACATACATACATATACATATATATATATTATATATATATTACAATTATACGAAAATTACATAAAATGTGTGTTTAATTTACAATCAATTAGGTCAATATTGAACAAAAACAAAATAAAATTATCATGTAAGACTATTTGCAATCTTGTCTTATATAAATATTTTTTCTTTTTTAATTCCATGAGTGTACATATACAATTTCGGCATTTTATAACTTTTTTTAATTCACGCTGTCGAAGTCGCTGGCAAAGCTAGTAAATAATAATAAATACTCACTTTTCCTCTCGTCTCCCGATATACCGTCATTGCTGTCCTGGCTGAACGCGTTCTTCGGCGAGAATATGTCGGTGTCGCTCTCCCTCGCGCCCCTGTCGTCTTCGACGGAGCTGTCCGTCCCTTTCTTTGTCCGGGGTCTTGTCCGACTTCGGCACCTTTTGGACCGGCTGCGGCAGAGGGGGCGTGGGTTTCGCCCACCAGTAGTCCAACTCCAGTTTCGAGCGGGAGCCAAACTGCAATTTTTTTATTGCAGGAGTTGAGCAGACAGGTAGACAGGCAGACGGCCCACTTGATGGAAAGCGATTAGCATCGCCTATGGACATTTGCAACACCAAAGGTGCTACAAATGCTCTGCTGCTCTCTGAAGGGAGACTGGAACCTGGTCACTAATGCCGGAACACAACTCAAGGTCGTTATGACGACATACTTTAGACCAGGGGTGATAGTCATCGGGAAAATGCCCTACCACTTGGGTGTGGGTTGTTTAGTCGCAGCGATGTCATATCTACAAACTTTTTGGTAGATCTACCAATTTTCACTTCAGTCTACCTATCTACCACCCTAGACCTAAAAACTACCTATTTTTTAAAATTAATTTGACATATCACCACTTTGAATTATTTTTATATCGACGAGCGACGTTGCGATGTGTTGCGTGAGCCATGCGACGATGCGTCAAGCATACATAGTCCAGGCCATAAATGATGAACCACAAAAAAAACGTCAGCAACAGTTCGCCGTTCGCGCCATTTCGCGAAATCAGATCAGACCAGACCAGTCTCCAATGTTTCCCCTGCTATGCGAATTCGTGAGAAAATTACTCGCACTTCCACATAGTACCGCCAACGTTGAGAGATTGCGTATTCAAGATGACTTCGGACAAATGAAGAGTACAAAATTTTTATTGGCTTCAATGATTGGAAGCATGCTGGTGCTCTCATTATAAAGCCCAGAGATTTAGATGCCCTGTTTACTTATGTAAAGTATATACAATAATAAATTAAAATAATAAATTTATTGCAACAACTATTTATGTAACCTTTTTGTCAACCCTACTGACCATCTACGCGTGACATCATGAGGCTATCTATCGGCAAACCTTCTGCGCACGTGTAGTAAATGGGTCGACAACGATATGTCAAAATTGATTGATTTAGTGTAATAAACTAGGTTTTAAATAACAATTCGTAAGTAAAATTATAGACACGACATGTGGTGCCATCTATTCGTTTATGATTTAAGAGTTATTAATTTTTTTGCAACGCGATTGCAGTTTCTAGGATTTTCTTTCCGTGCCAGTACTAATTTTCATTAACTTCTACCTATAATTTTCAGACTGAAAAGGCTCCTAAGCCTAGTGGGAAACCCGTACATGACTCCGACGCCAGGCCCAGCAGTGGGAAAGTGCGGCTGTGGCCACGTGTGCCCGCAGAAGAAGCCCAAGCCCCCGCAGCCGCAGGACTCGAGGTCCGCGGTCTTCAGGCACCCACCTCCGACAGCGCCTAAAGTTGAAGTTGAGGTATGATTTGTATGAAATGCTTTTATAAAACAGCTTTGAGTTGATCGTGAAATTGGCTTGTTGAATCATTTTTTATACTATACTAATATTATAAAGAGGAAAGATTTGATTCTTTGTTTGCATTGAATAGGCTCGAAACTACTGAACCGATTTGAAAAATTCTTTCACTGTTGGCAAGCTACACTATCCCCGGTTGATATAGGCTATAAAAAGTTATTTTTAGATACACGTGCGAAGCCGGGGCGGGCCGCTAGTTTATAATAAATGGAAATGTCATATATAAGTTTTATTACAATTTTTATTTTTTCGTTGTAATTAAAATGTTATATGAAATTAAAAATATTTTTCTTATCCCGAAGTACCCTAGTACCGAAACACGCCGACAATTCCCGAAAATACCCGAGCGCGCGTTGTGACGTTACTATGGTAATTTCACATACTAACTCATCGTAGCTACATTTTTTTTTTTTTTTAAGGCGGGGGAAATGCATTTCGCACATACCGGGTCCTTTGCTAGGGATTAGACCGTTGTTGATCATGGAGGCTTTCCACAGAGGCAATCCAAACAATAATCAACCGGCTTGTGTGGAGACTCGACTAATCAATACTCCACTAAAACCACCCTCCTCCCATGTGCCCCGCGCTTATGGCAGGAAAGGCCTGAGATACAGAACGTAGTTACGCCCACACCGATCCTAGCGCACAAGTGCTTGAGAATGCCCCGGGAGAGGCAAACTCACTTCGTCAACAGGGGTGAAGACTCCTCTGCTCCCTAGATGCTAGAGGGCCCCTGTAGCGGTATTTCAGGGAGGGAGGTCATGCGCATACCTGCGCCTCCGGGCTCCCGACTGACGTCGGCGCCCGCGAGACGCATGCGCACTACCATCTCTCTCCCTATCTCGTTCCGCGGCCTCCTTATGAGACACTACCGTCTCGCAGAAATTGGCCGCACCCACCCACCAATCGTCGCTGTGCAGCATGGCTTACACCAGATCGCCCAGCGATTCGATCGGTCCTACAAGTGTCTCGAGTTCAAACCTCTGAGGTGCCCATGCTGCGCACTCGACTAGCGTGTGTAACGCCGTGTCCAGCGCGCCACATTGGCGGCATTGGGGTGAAGGCAAGCAGCCCGCAATCTGACACAGATACTTATCGAAGCAACCGTGCCCGGTAAGTATCTGTGTCATTCTGAAGGTCAGGGTCCCGCGTTTCCGCGAGAGCCATCGCAACAGCTGCGGTCGAACCGCTTCCACCATGTCAATGCCAGCAACAGGGTTTTCCAACTCTACTGACCAAGATTGGATCATGGCCGCGGTTTCCCGCGTCCTGATCACCTGGAGTTCGGCCTGGCCATAGACCAGGCCACGGGCGAGGGCATCCTGTCGGGAGCGCCGAACTTTGGCTATCACGTCCGCCTGGAGAGGCCAGGGCGGATCGCCTGCCAAGAGTGTCGACGCCGTCCACGACACTGTACGGTATCCTGGGATGGTCCTCACCGCCAGGACCCGTTGTGCACGGCACAACAAAGTCCTATTGTGGCGGTGAAGTGCAGTGGACCATACGGGTGCACCGTACAGTGCCATACTCCTAAGGATGCCCATGTATAGTTTCCTAGTCGTCCCCCCCGGTCCCCCCACGTTGGGAAGAAGCCGAGAGAGGGCGCCTGCGGACCTCACGAGCTTGGAGACTAGCTGCTCAAAGTGCGCTTTGAACAGCCATTTCCCATCAAGAATTAGCCTCAGATATTTCATCTGGGGGCCTACACGAATGTCCACCCCTTGGACTGTAACGGACAAGTCCGCGGGGGGGTTATGAAACCGCCTATGGAACATGATGGCCTCCGTTTTCGCGGGGGAGACCTTCAAGCCCAGCCTACCTATTCTTCGGACCACGATCGCCAGCCCGGCGTTGGCGAGATCCACGGATTCCGCGAATGACGCAGCGCGTGCCGTGAGTAGGGTGTCATCCGCAAAGCAGATTAGCCCTATTCCGGGCAGGACCGGAACCCGAAGGATCCAGTCATAACCGACGTTCCAAAGAACCGGCCCGAGGACCGATCCCTGTGGGACGCCGCACGCGACGCGTCGCCGACCTATCGCGCGATTCTCGGACTCGCCGCCCTCCCAAAGGATGTATCTGTCCAAGCGTTACGAGAATAAGCGCGCGCTAGCTACTGCTTATTTAGATAAGTTGTTTAACTTCAAACCGATTGTTTGTGAGTCGGCTTCCAATTTAAATATATTTTTAAATACTTTTCAAGAAAATATCAAGGCTCTAGAAATTCTTGACATACCCGACATGTCAACTTTTATATTATTTTATATTTCATTACGTAATCTCGACCCGGTCACTAGGCGAGCATTTGAACAATCCGTGCCTCCGGGAAACTTACCAACAATAACGGAATTATTAGCATTTGTTGAGAGACAGGCGCGCGTAATTGAGATGGCGGAGTGTAAGACACCGTCAGTTAAAACATTAGGACCAGTCAAGCAAGCCCCTTCCAAATCGCCCCCTCTCGCGATGTCAAGATATTCCGAAAATAACAAAACTCACCCTCACAAGCTCACGTTCACCTCGGCTGTGGCCAATATAAAAAAGAGTGATTCAAAACTGTCATGTTTATATTGTCAAAAGCCACATTCGATATATAGATGCACCGACTACAACGATCTTACACCTGAGTTACGCACTGCTAAAGTCAAAGAGCTCAGTCTCTGTGAGAATTGTTTGCGTGACAATCACACCACAGAAAATTGTACGTCCAAATTCAGTTGTACGGTCTGCAAAAAGGCATCATATTACTCTCCACACAGATTCGACTAAGTCCAAGGAGAGTGTAGTAGCACTCACATGCTCCACTGAGCAAACAGTTTTGCTGGGCACCACGGTCGTCCACGTCGCAGATGTTTGGGGTCAATACCACACCGTACGTGCACTTATCGACAGCGGCGCTATGTCCAGTTATGTAACTAAAAAATGTGCAGCAAAGCTAAGTTTATCACGTCGCAATTGTGAATTCGAACCCATTGGCCTAGGTGGTAATCGAGTTCAACATTTTGGTATAACCACCTGTACGTTAAAACCACGTAACAGCAATTCACCAGTATTGACAACTGATTCTGTGATCGTATCTGACATTGCTGGCGATTTACCAACAATGTCTTTACCACACAAGATATTCCAGGAATATCAAAATCTTGTGTTGGCTGATCCTTTGTTTCATACACCGGCACCCATTGAATTACTTATAGCTGGTGACCTGTTTCCATTCATTTACAGCGGCAAGAAAGTAATGCCTGTTCAAATGGGGATGCCGGTCGCTATTGAATCTATATTTGGCTACGTTATAACAGGCCCAGTAGGTTTAGGCCAGCTAGTACAAAGGAATGCTGCAATGGCGACCGCTAGCAGCAGTACGACAGATCAAGGCTTTTGTGCTTTGAGCAGTAACGTAAGTCTTGATCGAGTTATGGAGACGTTCTGGGATATTGAGAACATACCGTCAGAAAAGTCTTTAAAACCGGACGATATATTGGCAGAAGAGCAGTTTGCAACTGATCATAGCCGGGATGAAAGTGGAAGGTATATTGTCAAGTACCCGTTTAGGGCAGACCACGCTCTCGGTGATTCTCGACAGATAGCCATACGTAGGTTGATCAATTTAGAGAAGAGACTTGATAAAGACCCTCTGCTCAAAGCTGAATACAAAAAGTTTATTTCGGAGTATGAAGCACTGGGTCACATGACCCGCTTAGGAAATATACAAACTGTCGAATCAAAATATTTGATTCCACATTTTTGTATTTTGAAACCAGCAAGTACCACCACAAAATTGCGGACTGTATTTGATGCATCGTGCAAAACAACAAATCAAAATCTTTAAATGATGTTGTTTTACCCGGTCCAAAACTTCAGGCAGATATTAATAAAATATTAATTAATTTTCGTTTACATGATATTTGTCTATCTGCAGACATTTGCAAAATGTATCGACAGATACTAATTCATAAGGAGCAGCGTCCATATCAACACATATTGTGGAGAGATTCAACAGATCAACCTATTCAGGTTTACGAGCTCAACACAGTAACTTACGGTGTAGCCAGCAGCCCCTACTTGGCAATTAAGGTTTTGCACACTTTAGCAGACACCGAAGCATGTAACTATCCATTGGCTGCTCGGGTCTTAAAATCTGGATTTTTCATGGATGACTTGTTATGGTCGGAGCCAAATATAGAGGATGCTCTACGACTGCAGACAGATCTTCGCATTCTATTGAGAAAGCTGGCTTCGTATTAAGGAAGTGGGCTAGTAACCATGGCTCGGTTCTCGCAGCAGTGCCAGAGTTTCATCGGGAGACTCCAGTTGAGTTCGACAACGATCAAGTGTCTCTCAAGGTTCTGGGTCTCCAGTGGCAACCTCGTACAGACTGTTTCTCTTTTAGCACAGTACCCGTGGGAGGAGAAGTCACAAAAAGAAACATTTTGTCACAAATCGGTCGCCAGTTCGACCCCCTTGGTTTTGTTGCACCATGTATTTTTTATGCAAAATCCTTTATGCAAAAGCTTTGGATCAAGAATCTCAGCTGGGATAAACCACTTCCCCTTGATTTAGAGAAGGAATGGTTGGCCTATGTGTCCGAATTACCACTCTTATCCAATTTAAGACATGATCGTCAGGCTACAATCAAGAACCATTCACGATATCAAATTGTGGGTTTCTGTGATGCATCCAGCTTAGGCTATGCAGCAGTTATTTATCTGCGGTCACTTAATAATGATGGCGAGGTCAAAGTGAGTTTGATTTTAGCTAAATCCAAGGTTGCGCCCTTGAAAACTGTCAGTATCCCTCGTCTTGAACTAATGGCTGCATTTACTAGCCAAGCTCTTAAAGTACACAAAATCAATTCTTCTTGAACAGATCCCGATTCATGATATATTTCTATTTACGGATTCGTCTGTGGTGTTAGGATGGCTAAACACTCCTACATATAATCTTAAAACATTTATTGCTACTCGTATCTCGAAAATATTAGATACCATTTCAAATGAAAGTTGGTCACACGTTAGTGGCACTTTCAACCCTGCAGATATATGTTCTCGAGGTGCATTCCCTTCAACGTTGATGGCGTCGAAGGAATGGTTTGATGGACCAGCCTGGTTGTACACTTCATATAACCACTGGCCAATTAAACACATTGAACAATTCAAAATTGTAAATGTGCCTGAATTGAAGCAAGCTAACATAACATTACTACAATCTTGTAACACTAAAGATAAGAATTCAAATTATATTAATGATGTAATTCAGAAATATTCAAATTTTTCAAAACTTCTTAATGTGTTTGCTCGATGTTGGCAATTTATCGATAATTGTCGAACATCTAAATCATTGCGCAACACTAGTATTCCTACTATTTTAAATCTAACTAAAGCACATAACATTCTTGTCAAAAGCATTAAAATTCAACATTTTTCTGATGAAATTGAATTAATATCAAAAGGAAACAATGTGAAGTCTTTAAAAAACTTAAGTCCCTTTATTGACCCCCTGGGATTCCTCAGGGTGGGGGGTAGACTTGCCGAGTCTAATCTACCCTATGGGAAAAAACATCCACTACTTTTACCGAAGAAATGTCATTTTACTTATTTATTGATAGAACATTACCATAAAATTTACTTACACGTAGGTCCGCGTACTCTGCAAAGTTTGATAAGTCAAAAATACTGGATAATTTCAGCACGCAGTGTCATTCGTTCACGCATATCTAAGTGTATTCCATGCTTCAAGGCCAAGCCAACTACGTTGCAGCCAATCATGGGCAACCTACCAAAATATCGTTGCCAAGACATACATGCCTTTCACACGGTGGGTCTTGACATAGGTGGGCCATTTTATACAAAAGAGAGTCACCGGCGTAACGCAAAGGTCCATAAGAGCTACTTATGTCTCTTTGTTTGTTGCGCGACGCGTGCAGTTCACCTAGAAGCTCTTTCAGCGCTCACCGCGGAGTGTTTTCTGGCTACGTTCGATCGGTTTACGGCTAGGCGTGGGCTTTGTCACACATTAGTATCGGACAACGGTAGAAATTTTATTGCTGCAGGAAAGCAGCTTGCAGAAGTAGTACAATTTTACAATGAAAACTATAATCAAATGTTACACGGCTTCAATTCGCGTCAAATTAACTGGAAATACAATCCACCAGCTGGCAGCCATTTTGGGGGGCTCTACGAAAGTGGTATTAAATCGGCGAAGCAACATTTAAAACGCGTTGTTGGCGATCGGTCACTAACTTTTGAAGAGTTGAGTACTCTTTTCGTACGAGTCGAGGCCGTACTTAACTCTCGCCCGTTAACTGGTTTGTCCAGCGATCCTAACGAATTTCAAGTACTGACACCGGGTCATTTTTAGTAGGTCGCGAGCTTCTCACAGTTCCAGAATACGTACTGACTGATGAACCTACTAACAGACTGTCACGTTGGCAGTTAGTCCAGCAGGCTTCCCAACGATTTTGGAGTCTATGGCGGAAAGAATATTTACACACGCTTCAACAGCGTTACAAATGGCAAAAAGTTGTCGAAATATTAATGTCGGCGACATGGTTCTCATCCACTCCGATGCACCACCTTTAAACTGGCCACTTGGGCGAGTCGCGCAGCTCTTTCCCGGTAAGGAGTTTATTGTTGATGGACTGTATAGGTTGATTCAATATTTTATTGAAGTGGAAGGAACTCACCGGATGCTGCTGCTCGGTGGGGAATGAAGGGTTTGGTTCTCTTCTTCTGCCTCAGGTCAGCAACAGGTCCGAAGAGTTTTCAAATAATTTTATTTTTTAACTTATTTATATATTGTCACTTCGCGAGACGTGCGCACAGTCTTGATTTTAGGGGCGGTTTTTTATAACGGCGGAGCGATTAAATTTAAGCGTGTGGTGCGAACGACGTACTGAGACGGAAGGGGGCGTGCCGCACTTGTCGTAGCGTTTTTATTAAGTTTTCAAAATGGTGGAATATTCGCTTTGACGCGGCGAGAATAGGGACGGGCGGGGAGGTTTAATGGAATGGAAGGAATTCAAAAATAAAAATACTATAATTAATTACCAAATATAAAGAAAAACAATATTTAGCAAGACGTGTTGTGCCGCTTCTTCTCCTTAACAGCAATAACACGTTGCGAAGCGGTGTACATAGAATAGGAAGTAAAATTTAATTTTAACTTATATGTATGTATGACCTTATTATGTATGAACTTCAAAAAGTGTTCTCCTCTGAAACTTGTTTTGAATAAAAACTTGAATAAAAAATTTTGAATTTGAATATCAATTTTTGTGAACGAATGTCAATCGGAAAACTAAGTGAAAGGGATAATTTTGAACAATTTTCTATTTTCCATACATTATTAAACTTCACTTAATTTTATTCAATATGGAAATGGAAACAATGAAAATTATTCTACTTTTAATAATGACTTTGTTACCATCCTATGTATAACTATTACCTGTATTTTTACAAATAAAGATTCATTCATTCATTCTTTCATTCATTCATTCATAAGCACCTATAAATTAATATTCGAAACGCACGTTATTTGACCTTACTCAATCAAATCAATGGGTCAACAATATCAGTCAAATTGTTTAACAACTATCGTCGACGTTCCACACCTGTATCTCTGTAAATAAAGATTCATTCATTCCTTCATTCATAAGCACCTATAAATTAATATTCGAAACGCACGTTATTTGACCTTACTCAATCAAATCAATGGGTCAACAATATCAGTCAAATTGTTTAACAACTGTCGTCGACGTTCCACATCTGTATCTCTGTAAATGAAGATTCATTCATTCCTTCATTCATAAGCACCTATAAATTAATATTCGAAACGCACGTTATTTGACCTTACTCAATCAAATCAATGGGTCAACAATATCAGTCAAATTGTTTAACAACTGTCGTCGACGTTCCACATCTGTATCTCTGTAAATGAAGATTCATTCATTCCTTCATTCATAAGCACCTATAAATTAATATTCGAAACGCACGTTATTTGACCTTACTCAATCAAATCAATGGGTGAACAATATCAGTCAAATTGTTTAACAACTATCGTCGACGCTCCACACCTGTATCTCTGTAAATGAAGATTCATTCATTCCTTCATTCATAAGCACCTATAAATTAATATTCGAAACGCACGTTATTTGACCTTACTCAATCAAATCAATGGGTCAACAATATCAGTCAAATTGTTTAACAACTATCGTCGACGCTCCACACCTGTATCTCTGTAAATAAAGATTCATTCATTCAGGACTACATGTATATATAATTGTATAACATTATAAAATTCTAAACATGCCGTGTCTGTACATTGAAGCTATTTAATTAGCTATTTAAAAAAAATAACTAGAACAGACTATATAAACGATGGAGAACACGGTGCAATTGTTTTTAGATTTCTTGTCTATTTGTTTTATTTAATAATGTGTTATCTTTTTTATCCCGGGAATTCCACGTCAAGCGTGGAAGAAGTCATGAGCCTATCCTAGTAAGCAATAGAATTTTGCAATAGCAAGAAATATGTATCTTTGATAAGAATGCACAGTCATATTATATGGTAAAACAAAACTATAGTTTTATTACTTTTCAAATAGGAGAAATCTACATAGAAATTAAGAGTAAAAATTAGTACCTATCTACGGCTTTGACGCCGCACTCTGCTGTTCTCGAGGACTTTAATTATTGATCTTTCAGAAGCAGTGAACATAAAGAACGAGAGAGAAGAGAATTCAGAAACAACTTCTACGCAGAACTCCAAGGAGTCGCCGAAGGAGGGGGAATCGAACGTTGATACTCCTGCCAACGAGCAGAAGACAAATCCTGATATAGGAAGTAAGTATACAAACAAATAATATTAAAGTGTCTGTTTGTTATGTCAAAATAACAGCTTTTTAAGAAATGCATATGAACTTATATACAGTACTAAAACTAAAACAATGTTTAGAAAATTTGTCTGTCTGTCTGTTTGTTCCGGCTTATCACTGAAACGGCTGGACCGATTTTGATGCGACTTTCACTGGCAGATAGCTGATGTTATAGAGAGTAACTTAGGCTTCTTTTATTTTGGAATAAAAATAATTGAAAGGAAGGAAGGCAAATGAAATTAAATTGAATTCTACACGGACGAAGTCGCGGGTGACAGGTAGTTAATAATAAATTCTTATTAAAACCGCGACTCTGATGAGCTGTTGTTAACAATGGCCTCCTTAGTATTTATATAACTTTGTAATGTTTTTAAACTTTAAGAACACTGGTTGCTAAGTTGCAATCATCGACAACTTGAAAAGTAATCGCCTCACCTATACAACTACAGTCCGCTAAGCCTTGTTCGCTAATATTGCAAATGTCCATAGGCGGTGTTGACCACTTTCCACCAGGTGGGCCGTCTGCTTGCCTGCCAGATTTTGGCAATTAATAAAAGCTCCTCAATCCTATGGGCTATGGGTCCATTGCATCCGTTCTTTTAGTATCCCACAACGCCCAAAATGCTCCGTCTGTCGTTCCACTAGGCGACCGCGGTCGTTATAGTCGTGGACACGTCACTAATGACGTCATCATTTTCGATCAGACAACGCTCACAACGACCCATGTCAAGGGGTCGTTGAACACGTATTAATTCTTTCTATCGATTGACATTGAAAAGGAGCGATTTTCAAATCAACCAATGACATTATACGTGTACCCTTGACCATCTTTGTAGGATTGGAGCGTGCCTCTCCAATGTGTGAATGCAATACAGAAGAAGGCTCTATCGACCATATATTCTTTAAAGGTAAAGGGGACAGCCCTTTACCCCACATCCCTATATGATGTCCTACCAGCTAAAATTCCAAGACCCACTAACATTACATCTCTCCTTTCCCACATATGTAATCGTCTTATATTTAATGCTCTAACCAAATATCGCACTCCTGTTCCACCTTCGAAAATGACAGGACGCGGAAAAGGCGTGAAGGGCCTTGGGAAAGGGTATGCCAAACGGCATAGGAAAGTCTTGAGAGACAATATTCAAAGGATCACGAAGCCAGCTATAAGGAGATTGGCGCGACGCGGAGGCGTGAAAAGAATAGGCTTGATTTACGAAGAAACTAAAGGAGTTTTAAAAGTGTTTCTCGAGAATGTCATAAGAGACGCTGTGACGTATACAGAGCATGCAAAAGAAAAACTGTGACAGCTATGGACGTTGTCGATGCTCTTAAACGTCAAGGAAGAACGCTTTATGGTTTTGGCGGTTGATTTTAGATTGAGCTTAGGTTAGAATGGAGCAAATATTTTAATTTAAATAAAAAAATATTTATTAAATATATTTCCGTTAACAATATAAAATTATAATCCTTCATCAAATTTTATGTATCTAAATTTTAAAAATGAGTGTTGTCCTATATGTGTATATACTGACATTCTTTTAGTCGGTGGCGGTGAACTAATTCTAGAACAAGTTTTTATTTTTCTCCACCCCATTGTGTTTTCTTATCTACATGGTCATCGCCATAAACCTTGTCTTTTCCATACCTGACGTTGGCAGTAATGGTAGTTCGACCAAGAACAAGCCTCTTGCCAAAAAAACAAAAAGTGAAGTGAAGTGACATTAGTGTATTTCGTTGTTAATGACGTCAACGCTCCATAATCCGTTCCACTAGAGTTTATGATTGTAACGCCCGTAACCAAGTGTAACGGGAAAAATCGCGTTCGCGAACGTGGTCGTCGTGAGTCTCTTGTGGAACGTAGCCTTCACTCACTCGGTCACTTTTTTTGTTTATGTCTCCAACGCACTTGGCATTGATTACGGTTATATTAGACTAACTACTTATGACTAATGCCCGGTCTCTGAGGTACTTTTAACTGTAGTTTATCTGTTCGTTGGCGCTATCGGTTCAATAACTTACACACCATCGTACGATAGTTAAACTAGATTCAACTTAACTGACCAATATTAGGCTTTTATCCATTCCATATGTTTTGTTTGACATTTTTGTTTAATGTAAATAAATATTAGGTATTCCTTCTTAAATAGATCCATCTAGTGGCGAGTTTTGGTACTAGTTGTAGGTTAACAGTTAACCTAAGTTTATCTATTACATAACTTTATGGAATGTATTGATATTGAACTCATAACTGGTAACCTCAAAAACCGGGTATAAATGTTATTTAAAGTTAAAAATTTACATAAAATATATACATGTTTGCAATGCACTAAAGTAAACGTAGCCTTTATGTCAAATTACAACTTTGACAATTCTCAACTGTCATCTTGTGCCGTTCTTTCTTCTAAATAGACTTTCTGCCATCGGAGTCGATGTCATTGTCGCCGAGTCGTTTGCTCCGCGAAGCCGAGGGTTGGATGGGGGGTGAGCACGACTTCTCGCTGAGCAGCTTCCTATCGCACCTTGAGGGCCGGCCGCACCAGGACCTCGGGGTTCGTACATAATGTTACGAGTTGCGGGACTCGAATTAAAATGCCGTTGGAATTATTATAGAGTTTATTAGAACTATACAAACACGTATAACACAGGTACAAATATAACCGAACACAACAAATCCAAACGTAATGCAGAAGGTCGTTATTCAATAAAACGCGCAAAGTCCGTCACAATTAGATTCCCGTTTGTACACACGTCACGCCTTGATCGTGGTTCTAAATGCAAAATGTGCCCGACCGTCAAGATCGACACAGTTTCCTAGAATTAGCTTGTAATGGTAATCGGTAACACCTGGCTAATTATGCTAATGAGCGAGTACAATAGAACAATGAATAGACTGTTCTCCACAATAACTTAGAAACGTATGCCAATAAATAAGTGAATAAAAGTAGAAGATCATAAAAGGATTATAATTAGTTCAAATGCCGACAGGTAATAAAATGTGCTTATACAGATTTGTACGTGGAATTTGTCTTTGTCGGGGCCTAGGTTATAACAATATATTGGAGAAATCAAACACACTAACGCATGTCATGGGTCTGACCATATATAACACACTACCGTTTAATGTCAAATTCTCCGGTAGTTTAAATCTGTCCACTTAGGAAGTGGCTAATCGAGCACATTCAGATTAAGGATGCAGCAGCAGTTCTTGTCAGCTTTTCTCTCGTTTTATATTTATTTATGTAAGTGTATTGTATAACATTTTATTTACATGTATCTTGTTAGTATAATTTTTATATTTTACCAGCTGCGCCCGCGGTTTCACCCGCGTGATCATGGAAAATCGTTTTAGATAATTCACACTATCTTTATAAATTATAGCCTATGTGTTATTCTTATATTATTCTGATGTGTAAGCTGCATTATTGTAAAGTTTCATCAAAATCCATTCACTACTTTTTGCGTGAAAGAGTAACAAACATACATTCATACAAACTTTTGCATTTATAGGAATAGGATATAGGATTATTGTACGTTTGTTCTATCATGTATGTATATATTTATAAGAAAGATGCCGATTCTGTAGTGAGAATAATGCAAAATGCCTCTGTTCTCGAACTTCTTGTCCACGTCCGGAAGAGGTCGCTAATAGCGATAAGATCGCCTGTTCTATTGTAAAATTTTATTTCTGTTTACTGTATCGTTTAAAACACAATAAAGCATATTCATTCATTCATTTGTTCATTCATTCAAACATCTCCACTTGGCAGAGATGGGTGTATGGTATTACAAGAATAGATAGCATGAGAAATGAGTACATAATCTTTGAAAGTTGCACCCGTGATTGAAAAATTGAGAGGATATGATTAAGGTGGTATGGACGTGTAATAATTAGACATGGAAGTCCACTATCTATAGCCTTCATCGCCATTTTATCGTAAGCGACATTTGGACCTAAGTATATTTTTCGTTGCAAAGGCATTTTAAACTATTATATTATATATTATTATACATTATTTTGTTTTAAGACTTTTAGTTAGATTAGACCCTACTGAATGAAACACTAAAAGTCTTAAAACAAAATAATGGTAAAAAAATATCTTTTGCAACAAAAAATATACTTGGTCCAAATGTCGCTTACGATAAAATGACGGTAGAGGCTCGATATGTTTTTAATGTAATTTACAATTTGCAGGTGGATTCCCAATTGCAGTCCTTGATGGCGGAGTCGAGTGTGGACTACGTGGCCAAATTCGCGGATTTGGCCGCTGAAGTTACGGACGAGGTCCACCACCTTCCTGCAGACGACATGCCTTAAAGGACTTTCCACCAGTCTGGCACTCAACTTATCTCAAGTTCCATACATTTGCCTTAGTACTGGTAGAAGGGATAATATGAAAATGTGTTGTATGACATGAGTTAAATTTATTTTACAGCTTTAAAAGAAGGGACTTTTGGGCCAAGAAAAGTAATGAGTTGAGATACATTTTTAAAAAAATCAATATATTTTTTATTACAAAATGGAAAACATCAGCTCTAAATTCTATCTGAAAGACGAGAAATCTTCAAGCTCACAAATGTAATAAGTTGTTAATTACCATAATCGATTTATGTGAATGAATTTCAACATTCTAACCATTCATAACTAAACCTACTACAATTATAAAAAATTAGCTGACCCGATGAACTTCGTACCGCCATATTTTCTGAATTCCTAAAACACTGTTTTATGACAAAATTAAAAAAATAAACAATAGCTCCTGTTTTCAATAGGACCATAAAAGTCACTTAAGACCATTGACTATGCCGGACAAATATATCGTGGGTTCCACGATATATTTGTCTACTACTGAAACATTATATCATGTAATGAATTATGAAAATAATGTATACATATTTATTATTTAATAAATTCTTTTGAAGATGGAAATTGATGTTTTTATTAAAATAATTTAAATATGTATGTTAAGATTGATGAATTAGGGCATTTGTCCGACTGGATGGCGACCACCCCTGGTCTAAAGTATGTCGCCATAACAACCTTGAGTTGTGTTCCGGCATTAGTGACCAAGTTCCAGTCTCCCTTAAGAGAGCAGCAGCGCATTTGTAGCACCTTGGGTGTTGCAAATGTCCATAGGCGATGGTAACCGCTTTCCATCAAGTGGGCCGTCTGCCTGTCTGCAGAACTCCCGCAATAAAAAAAACAATGATATCTGCCCACAAATGTCATGCTGGGCTCGGGACCTCACTTTGAATATGCAACTCGTTGTGTAAATTTCAAATCTGTACTACAATAAATTTGTAAATGGTTCGAGTTTGTACAATGCTTTAAAAAACGTAAAAAAAATCAGGAGGGATAATTCTGACTAGGAGATTCCGAAAATGCAATTTTCAGAATGTTCGTCTGTCTGTCTGCAAGTCAGAGCATCACATGGAAACTGCTAAACGGATTTAAATGAAACTCTGAATAGAGCTAGCTTATATCCCGGGGCGTATCTTAAATACGTTTTATCCCGATAAATGACACAGTTTTCGTGAGATAGATGAAAATAACGAAAAAGGTGGCGCTGCGATCGCATCTTTATTGGAAACCACTGATAGTATATGAATGAAACTACACAGTGCTGGCTTATTGTAAGGTTGTATTTTAGATATAGAGGTGGCAACACCGGCCGTGGGGTGGCATTCAAAAAACATGGAGATTAATACATACAATATAATTAGTGAAATGTGGTTTTATTTAAAACATAAAGTAACATTACACTTATAACCCGAGATACACTTAGGATACATTTTATCCCGATAAACGATGTTGTTTCCTTAAAATACACATATTCGCTAAATAGATAGCGCTGTATTCGCGTTTTATCAATTCACTAACAAATACTGTGTCATAGAAAACAAGTCATTCATTGTATTACTTCAAATCAGGTTGGCTTTGACTCATCTCTATGGCTTGCCGGGCAGCTGTTTAGACTATATGGACATAGTTTCTTTGTTAATGTAGTGAATTGTATAAGAAACAGTAAAGTTCTATGACTGATATATATATATATATATATATATATATATATATATATATATATATATATATATATATATATATATATATATATAATAAATAAGTAACCTACAGCTACAACCTAGGGTTTTTCACGCGGCGTAGCCGCGGGGAAATGCCAGTTAGGAATATTTCTTCAATATAGAAAACCTAATTAATGAAGATTTATTTGGAAAAAGCAATCGATTTATGAAATTGACTAAGTTTAATGTTCGGGACTAACTTTATCTCACATTTATTTTGGCGGGAACTTGAAAGGTTGTTTTATTTTCAAAAAAGTTTTATACTGGTAACTGAATAATAATTGTAGGATATTGATGTTAAAAATGTCAAATATTTACTGAAATGTACTTATTCAAGCTAAAGCCATTCCATTTGCATTGAAGCCAGCAACATTAAAAAAAAGCTGCAATAAGAACTTCCACACATCTTGAAAAATCATGAATACTTGACACTGGCTAAATGAACAAATCGGGCAAAGACGAATTTAACAAAGAAGAGAAAGAAAACTAATAATGTAGCCACTTTTGTAAATTTACCAAATAATGCTTAATACTAATGTTAAATTATTTATATACAAAATGTATATGCTCATGAATTAGGGACTACAAAATAACTGAATACAAAATATTGTTTAAGCGAATATTACTGTTATCAAATGAATAGTTTTAGGAAAGAGACCGCCATCATACTTTTAAAGTATTACAGTTATTATTGTAACACATTTCGTTCTATAAAATAAAACTAACTTACGGTCTTATTCAAATTGAGTAAGAATCAGTTTCTACGCCTCTTTAAGAATCTTAAATTATGTAATAATCTATTTTAAATGCTAAGTGTAAATCAGACCCCATATGGAGTGCTGGTTAGATCTATGGGTCAGGGCATTTATCTCGACTCAATCCAGCTTCACGCCGTTCGTATCGTCAACGAACCCAACTAACAGGAGGTTTAGAATCGCTTAACTTCCGAAGAGACTTTGTTTGTTGAAAATGTCGTTGGCTGTTCACCCTCATTTCTTTGAGCTCCCGCGCTCAACTTCACAACGGTTTTCTAGATTAGAACTTTTATTCCGCGTACAACAATGAACTGGCAGGAACTTCCCGTTGCGGTTTTCTTTTTGTGCTATGACATGGGATTTTATTAAGAAGGGCATTATAAAATTTCTTGTCGCTCGAGGTCGGTAACGCGTTAGTGACATTCCTGGTGTTACAAACGTCCACAGATGACGGTAGCCGCTTTTTATCAGGTGGAACATCTGACTGTTTACTTGGTTCAGGCAATAAAAAGCCCAGTTTGAATATTCTCTTCGTTTTTAATAATTTAATCAGTATACAATTTATTTTATTTTATTATATATTTCATTTAATAAAAATGATGAATAAACGTTAAATTTATAACATGCAATAGCAACACCAGTTGCTACTATGATGAAAATATATAGTGTCATTCAAAGAGAATTTAACATTATGTTAAATATATATTATCTATGGATAAAAATGTGGTGATTCTGACAGATTGTGGTGTTTACAAAAATGGTTATTTAGTGAAAGCAAACTCAAAAACAATGATAAATCAAATATAAATTACAGGAAATGTGAAGAAATTAAGCTACATTTGAGTGTGTTTTTTAATAAATTCTTTTCTTCGACATTATCATGTTCTTCCAGTGGTTTATGTAAGTATATATAAACTTGAACAAATATTAAAACTTTAAATAATTTTAACATGTGTATCATGTGTAATATTGCATTTTCTTCTATTAGAACAAAACCTATTAGTTCTCTACTTCAATGGAGTATAATAAAATTAAAACATATTTTTTAAATATTTAATATTGTGATTTTTGATCTGTCCGGCTTTTGTCCAGATGAGATGACTCAATACTTAGATAATCGATATACATCACACTGAAATTTAGACTAGCTATATTTAGTAATATTTATAAACAGATGTAATTTTGAAGTATATTTTGTCATTCATGCACTTAAAGGACAGATATCAAGTTTGAATCATGTAACAATTTATTAGTTAGCCTCTACAAGTACCACAATACAATAGCTTTATTAATGCAATATTTAGGGGAGCTCTTCTTGGTTTATTTACACACTCATATAATTTTTGAAGTACCTATTTACATATGTTTACCTACTTAACCTTCTAACCTATATTAAAAAAGTTCAAATCTGCTCATAATAGTTCATAATAAATAAATGCGCCCTATAACTATACCCCACCTCGATTATAAGTACATACACATAGATTATTCAGATTTATGCTTAGAGCAGCCATACTCAAACTTTTTCTTATAAGGGCCACATATATGTATTAGATAAGGTGCTGTGTGCATTAATTTATTTATGTAGTATGCTAGAGTACAGCAAAGAGGCTTGTGGCCCACCTAATGGAAAGAGGTTACTATCGTCTATAGACTTGTGACACCAGAGGCTACCAATGTTAATGTAATACAACTATTAATATGTTAAACCAGCCCCTTACAAAAGCTCGGAGGGCCGACGGGTATACCCGCCACACTTGTCCAAGGCGGCTTGGCGGGTTTGTCACATCGGTCATCTTGATGTGCAGGTTGCATCATGATGTTTTCCTTCACCATTGTTAGCACGTGATAATTGGAACAATATGCGCATTAGGTCAGAAAACTGCTTAAGTGGTGCATGCATTTTGGGCAGGATTGAAACCTAGCCATTTGAGTCTACGATATGTGCGCCAGCTATTATGCAAGCACAACTCGTTTTATGAATGAATGAATGAAAACTCTTCTTTTAATGATTTTTAGACACAACATAAACCAGCAAAATTTCATTTCTGGATCCTGACTGTATAGAAAGAGAAGCATCAATGGCTATTGAGGCTCCTTTAATATTAGCTATTGTAATTCTAATTATAATTTTTAAAAAAATGTATGTCCATAGGAACGGAAAAAGAATACAATTTTCTGTGGCCGGGCGCCCTGTCGTAGGAAGAGACAGAACAACCCACAGCCAGGTGGTAGGGCATTTGCGTGACTGGATGACTACCACCCCTGGTTTATAGCACCTTTGGTGTTGCAAAGGTCCATAGGCGATGGTAACTGCTTTCCATCATGTGGGCCATCTGCCCGTTTGCCTGTCTGCCTGTCTGCTGAACTCATGCAATAAAAAATTTTACTAGGTCTACTAAAAGAAATAAATTAATTTTTTCCAGGCTTCTAGTCATCCTACCAACACTTTTCATCATCTTGATTGTAGGCTGCACTTTGGTGTTGATTCCCTTTGCATTCATATTTGCATCATGGTACATGAGGATAAAGGAACGGAAGCTGGAGCGACATAAACATGATGGGGCCAATGTCGCATTCTTTCACCCATACTGCAATGCTGGAGGAGGTGGTGAGAGGGTTTTGTGGGTGGCTATCAAGGCATTACTTGCAAGGTAAAGTTACAATAAAATAAGCCTTTATTTTGTTTTCAGTATTAAATAAAAATATTTTGATAGTGTTAAAATTATATTTGTAGTAATATTTAATTTCAATAAAAAATATCTTTTGTATGTGCTCAAATTTCTATTGCTATATCTAACCACAGCTTCTACAAATAATTATACACCGACCGCCTTGCGATTTTAGTTCCTACTAGCTGTGCTCGCTACTGCGTCCATGTGGAATATTTTTTGTGGAACCATAATTACAAAAGTAGTCGTAAGTTAATCTTTATAACATCAAAATCGGTCCAGAGATTAGCAGGAACATCCAGACAGACAGACAAATATTCCATAAGTTGAATTTTCGTAATCGCCTGGTCTGTTATGAATTATCCCCCCTGATTTTTTCACATTTATATTTTGACATTGCAAACAGACACTTCAATTTTATTTATCAGTATAGATATAGTATATATGTGTGTGTGTGTATATATATATATATATATATATATATATATATATATATATGTGTGTGTGTGTGTGTGTGTGTGTGTGTGTGTTAGGATGGCGCAAAAAAACGACTTTTTTTTTAACCCCGCTTGAAAAATGTTAATTTTTGATGTTTGAAGAACTTCCTCCAAAGGACAGCTCAAAAACAAAAATTTAGGAGGTCGGTCCAAATTTTTTAAGGTTTCAAAAATCGAGTAAATTAAAAACTTATGAGCGACCTTTTAAAATTCTAATTTTTACTAAAATTTAAGGTTTGCTGCCAATAAATAAAATTAAAGTAGTCATCTTTGATTTACCAAAAAGGAAATTATGGAATCTGTTATTTATATGTCATTTTAGCAGAAACAGGCACTTCACTTTGTTTGTCTGTTTATTTGTGTCACAGTTAGTTAGTTTTTAGGGATCAAAATACTTTCAACAAAAATTGGTTTGGCAAGATTCACTTCTTTTGTGTAGTGTTAGTTTCAGACGTGGGTTTTTTTGATTTAATGTTTTTATGGGACGAGGTTAATGTTTTTATGGGTTTAATTTGATGAAATTAGACTTGGTGCTGGGCTCTATCCTCCTGACGCCCAGGTTTTTCAAGGCTTTCAAGAACTAAACGCCCAAAGTACTTAAAAAAGGTTTCAATGGCGAAAACCCAAAAACTTTGAAATTTAAAAATTGTACCTTAGAGTAATCTCACAAGTATGATTACTTTTTTTCTTGTATTGGGTGTACTAGGACAAGGAAAAAAGAAAAAAAATAGGTTACCTTTGGTAAGCCTTTGGGTCAAAAGCACTAGACTTAAAACAACAAACATTTACAACATCAATTTTATCCAACTACCTTCAAAAATTAAAAATGAAATGAAACTTAAAACCAATTTAATAACCTTAATAAACAAAAATCCTTTAAAATTAATAGAAACATTTATTTTATTATTATTTATTTAAAACATTCGAATCAATCATGATAGTCCTTCTTAACCCAAAGGTCTATTAAAAGATGTTAAATTTAGAATTAAGATAATTTTCACTATATCTCAGATCCATATAAAGTCTTGATGTAAACAGCAAATTTATTATATGAGCACCTATTTTTGATAAGCATATTTACACAAATCGTAAAGATTTCATGATTAGATTAAGATTTATTTTCATATTCGACGATCTTGTGTAGCGGGTAATATAATAAAAGACTATATTACTATACCGCACATATTTAATAAAAAATATAAAAAGCATATATACGATATTGGGGGTGAGTTCCTAATTTTTTTTTTGCCTTGGCAGACGTTTCACTTTTTTCTGGTGCCAGTACCGCCCTGAAGTGTCCGCAGGTCCAGGGGTGTGCCGACGGTGCTGAGCTCGGTATGCTGGAGGGATGACGGGAGGAGGCGCACTACTTAATTAGTCGCCCGAATTGTCCCTCGCACTTCACTCCAGTCTCCAAGATGAGGATTATAAAGAAAAAAAACCTGGAATGTACGTCCAGTGTGTTATTAAAAAAAACTAATAGCTTCTAAACGTCGGCCACCTCGGCAAGACAATAAAACAGGGCGAAAGAGCATAGTTAGTGAGGTGGCCAAGCGGAAGGCAGACGGAGTTACAGGAATGATTTTCAAATGAGTTAAATGATTTTGAAAGAAATGAAATTGAGTTTAACAATATGAATATGCATGAAAAAACAATTATTTAAAATATGTGAACTAAGAAATAAAAGTAAGCATACCCACATGCACGATTTAATGAGATGAAATAACTATAATACATTCGTGGGTGAAACAACTACTATCAAGAGGCTTATATTATATATAGGCTTCAACACTTACCCAAAACGTGGGTTATAACACTAATGTATAATTTAAACAATAATCTTTATCGATGTTAAGATAGGAGTAAAACTTTATATGAACGACGTGTTGGTAGTTTCATGTACAACGCAATACTCTCCCCGAGCCTCGATGTCCTGTCAAAACGCGCGGCCTGCGGGCCGCCGACCGGTTTCTTAGCCCACTAAAAGTTAGTTAATCACTCGGCGATGCTCGCGTTTATTATTTTTAATGTGATATTAATATTTATTTTAAATTTTGATAATTGTTTTTAAAATATATGGAATATTACGTTACACTTGTTCGATGTTAAGTCAAGAAAGACAATTTTTTTTGTTTTTTGTGGGCACTGTTGCTTGGTCATACACAAATAAAAACCTCGAACATACGTTCCGAGACATCTCTTTATAAAAAGGTGGTAATTTGAAACTAGTAGCAATGGTTAAAGTTGGGGTACTTAGAATAGTACCCTGGGCGTTAATTTGAAGAAATTGGATTTGGTGCTGGGCTTTATTCCCTATTTCATTAATGTACTTTTTTAAGTACCGTGGGCGCTTGGAGGCTGTTCACTATTTCATTGAAGTACTTTTTTAAGCACCGTGAACGTTCCAAGAATAGTTTCTGAAAGAGTATAATTTTGGGACGTATTTTCGGAGTTATAGGTTTTGTAAATTCAATCTGGAGACTCTGAATAGAAGAATCAATCAGAGTTGTTCTTGATACGGCTATTTCCGTAATATACGACATTCAGGCAACTTAGGCATCGTAAATACGGTATAAGGCAGCTCTTTTATTACCGTATGAAAATATATGGTAATTGACTAAAGTTAATAAAATAAAAAATATTTCATACAATGGAATGAAATGGAAATGCATTTAAGGCGGGAAATGCATTTCGCACATACCGGGTCCTTTGCTAGGGATTAGACCGTTGTTGATCATGGAGGCTTTCCACTGAGGCAATCCAAACAATAATCAACCGGCTTGTGTGGAGACTCGACTAATCAATACCCCACTAAAACCACCCTCCTCCCATGTGCCCCGCGCTTATGGCAGGAAAGGCGTGAGATACAGAACGTAGTTACGCCCACACCGATCCTAGCGCACAAGTGCTTGAGAATGCCCCGGGAGAGGCAAACTCACTTCGTCAACAGGGGTGAAGACTCCTCTGCTCCCTAGATGCTAGAGGGCCCCTGCAGCGGTATTTCAGGGAGGGAGGTCATGCGCATACCTGCGCCTCCGGGCTCTCGACTGACGTCGGCGTCCGCGAGACGCATGCGCACTACCATCTTTCTCCCTATCTCGTTCCGCGGCCTCCTTATGAGACACTACCGTCTCGCAGAAATTGGCCGCACCCACCCACCAATCGTCGCTGTGCAGCATGGCTTGCACCAGATCGCTCAGCGATTCGATCGGTCCTACAAGTGTCTCGAGTTCAAACCTCTGAGGTGCCCATGCTGCGCACTCGACTAGCGTGTGTAACGCCGTGTCTAGCGCGCCACACTGGCGGCATTGGGGTGAAGGCAAGCAGCCCGCAATCTGACACAGATACTTATCGAAGCAACCGTGCCCGGTAAGTATCTGTGTCATTCTGAAGGTCAGGGTCCCGCGTTTCCGCGAGAGCCATCGCAACAGCTGCGGTCGAACCACTTCCACCGTGTCAATGCCAGCAACAGGGTTTTCCAACTCTACTGACCAAGCTTGGATCATGGCCGCGGTTTCCCGCGTCCTGATCACCTGGAGTTCGGCCTGGCCATAGACCAGGCCACGGGCGAGGGCATCCTGTCGGGAGCGCCGAACTTTGGCTATCACGTCCGCCTGGAGAGGCCAGGGCGGATCGCCTGCCAAGAGTGTCGACGCCGTCCACGACACTGTACGGTATCCTCGGATGGTCCTCACCGCCAGGACCCGTTGTGCGCGGCACAACAAAGTCCTATTGTGGCGGTAAAGTGCAGTGGACCATACGGGTGCACCGTACAGGGCCATACTCCTAAGGATGCCCATGTAGAGTTTCCTAGTCGTCCCCCCACGTTGGGAAGAAGCCGAGAGAGGGCGCCTGCGGACCTCAAGAGCTTAAGAACTAGCTGCTCAAAGTGCGCCTTGAACAGCCATTTCCCATCAAGAATTAGCCCCAGATATTTCATCTGAGGGCCTACGCGAATGTCCACCCCTTGGACTGTAACGGACAGGTCCGCGGGGGGATTACGAAACCGCCTATGGAACATGATGGCCTCCGTTTTCGCGGGGGAGACCTTCAAGCCCAGCCTACCTATTCTTCGGACCACGATCGCCAACCCGGCGTTGGCGAGGTCCACGGATTCCGCGAATGACGCAGCGCGTGCCGTGAGTAGGGTGTCATCCGCAAAGCAGATTAGCCCTATTCCGGGCAGGACAGGAACCCGAAGGATCCAGTTATAACCGACGTTCCAAAGAACCGGCCCGAGGACCGATCCCTGTGGGATGCCGCACGCGACGCGTCGTCGACCTATCGCGCGATTCTCGGACTCGCCGCCCTCCCAAAGGATGTACCTGTCCTGGAGGTACGCGCCCAACAGCCTCGTGAGGTACGGGGGAACTCCGTGTGCACGAAGCCCCTCCCTGATCGTCTCGTGAGGGAGGCTGTTAAAGGCGTTCGCTATGTCTAGCGAAACCGCCAGGACAGTATCCTTTGCTTGGACTGCGTCGTCCGTTACAGATCGCAGTGTCTCGAAGGCGTCCAACGTGGAGCGCCTCCGCCGAAACCCGAACTGCGTCTGTGCTAGCTCCGGCTCCACAGTATCGAGATGCTTAACGACGCGTTCCGCTAAGATCTTCTCGAAGACCTTGGCGACCTCGTTAAGCAACACTATGGGCCTGTAGGCGGACGGATCTTTGGGAGTACGGCCTCCCTTGGGAATCAGGCATAATCGGCCCTCCTTCCATTGCGACGGGAACTGACCTGCGCGAATACAGGCATCGAACAGTTCCCGCAGCTGGCCGCGTAGATGTTTGGCGGCCAAGAAGAGGAGCCGACCCGGAACCCCGTCGGGTCCCGGAGCCGTCTTCCTGCCCCGGAGCCGGTCCAGGGCGACGTCTAACTCTTCCTCGGTGATGGAGTGAGGCTCCACCTCCGAGGTGTCGGGAATGATTGGATCCATATCGGGGGGAGTGAAGATCCCCGGATCCGGGAAGATCCCATCGATAACCGACCGGAGGACCTCGGGTTCGAGCGTTTCCGTAACCGTGGAGGTGCAAGGCCGCAACGTGTTGCGGGCCGCACGGTACGGACGCCCCCAAGGGTCCCGGTCTAGTGTCTCGAGGAGCTCCTCCCGAGCCCGGGCTTTCGCTCGCAGAATTGCGATCGAAAGGGCCTTTCTGGCCTCTCTGAACTCCCCCCACGAGTCCATTCTCCTCAACATAGTCTGGAGGACGACGCGCTCTGCTGCGTTTGAGCCTGTGGCTGACTCTGCGGACTGCCCTTCGCAGTTCAGCCAGCTCCTCAGTCCACCAGTGGACCGATGTACGCGGCGGCGGTCGTTTGGCTCGAGGCATAGCAGCGTCGCAAATCCTTTTGAGGGATTTGCGCATGTGCTCAGCCTGCGCCTCCAGATTCCCCAGGTTGGCTGGATAGGTCCAGCATTCGATGATAGCCCTCTCCTCGGCCTGCTCCGCGTCGAGCTTGGTAAGAGCCCAACGCGGGAGCCGGGAGGGGCCTTGAACAGGGTTAGCGCTAGGCGAGGGGGAGAGCTCGAATCTGATGTACAAGTGATCAGACAGAGTCTCCACCTCCCCCAGCAGTCTCCATCCTACCACTCTGCGGGCGGCCGCATGTGTGGCGAATGACAAGTCGATGATCGATCCACCCCGCGCACGTACGCATGTCTGGACCGACCCCTGGTTCAGGATGGACAGGTTGGATTGAAGCGCCCAGTCTTCAACCGCCCGTCCCCTAACATCGGTAATCGCGTTCCCTCAGGATTGGTGCTTGGCATTGAAGTCGCCTAGGACGAATATCGTCTTCGGCGCTAGTCTGCCGACGGCTGCCCTAATGGAGTCCAAGGCGAGCTCGTACTCCGCCAGGGGGCGGCTCCGCGTGAGGTACACGCCTATGATGACGTAACCTCCGCTTTCCGCCACCGCGTAGCCCTTTCCTCTTTCGAGACTGGTGAGCGGTGTGCCAGATCCGGCTCTGGCGACCACGGCTACCACATCGTCGAGATCCCCCACCCAGTTCCTGGCTGGGGGTACGTAATAAGGTTCGCTTATTACGGCCAAGTTTGCTTGCCACTCCGCCATCGCCTGCAGGCACAAGTCCTGGGCGTCGGGGGAGTGGTTAACATTAGCTTGGAAGAGTGTTAAGGGTGTACTGGGCATTTAGGTGTCCATAGGTACCCCCCTTCCACTCGCCGGTCGTTTATTCGCCCTCGGGTGGACGAATTTACCCTTGACGTATGGGGGCTGGCAGTGCCTCGCCAACGTCGGGTGGGTAGCGCGTTTGCCCCCCGCCGCGCAGACGGCGCAGTGGAGGTCGCGGGCTGTGCAGTCCGGCTGCTTGTGTCCGCCCTTACCGCAGCGGAGACACAAGCCGGTCCGGTCCGAGCACGAGTCCGGGCAAGTCTGGGTGCCGTGGCCGACGTTGAAACAACGGTAGCAACGTATGGGCCGGGCTTCCAGAGCGTCCACCTTCGCCGAGGTGAAGCCCACCAGAAGGTGGCCCCGCTTGGCGATGGCTTTGGCTGCAGAGACGGGGCACATCACGTATGATGCGCCCATCCCCCCAGGTCCTATGCCGATGTGCCTCGCCTTAACATCGTCGCGCAGGCAGTTGCCCACGCTGGCGATGGCACTGCGAAGCCCATCTACGGTGGCCGACTCATCCAGCCCTGAGACGTAAAGCTCCCCACGCTTTACGGGGCGGATGACTTCGGCCATCCCTTGGAGTGCCCCACGAAGGGCCTCGGCGACGCGGTTCGCCCTAGTTGCGCTCTCGGGTCCTGGGGGGAAGTCCAGGAGACGAGCGTCCCAGGCGGTCCGCGTCACTTTCAGCCCCTCTCTGAGGCGTAACTCGGTGATATTGACCACCGAGGCGGCCTTTGCGAAGACCTCCCGGTAGCCAATACCGTTTTTGGCCGATTCCGGCAGCAATTTGATAATAATTGCTGCCGATCTCGGCTCCTGGAATACCACGGGCTTCGTAGCCCGTGGCTTACGCGCCGGTTTCCGCCCCGATGGCGGAGCCGGTGCTTGCGCCGAGGGAGGGGGGCGGGGCGTTACCGCTCCCACTCCCCTGCCCTTCTTTCTTCGAACGACCGTGGACCACGCCCCCCCTCCGGAACGGGGGCAGGGGGTGGCGGTGGGGAGTCCGCCACCCCGACGACGGGGGCTACCACCACCTCCATTGGCACCGGAGGAATTACTTCCCTCGGGGCCCGGTGGGCGGCGGCGGCATCTCCCGCCGTTTTAGGCAGCGGTTGTGCCTCCGCGACCTTTTTCTTGTCCGCCGCGAGCGGCGGACGAAGAATTAGCGCGGGCTACTGCCGCTCCTCAATCCCGGCAAGCCGGGCGTCCAACATCGCGCCCACGGTGCGGGCGATGATATGCGTGAGCATATCGTAGTCCACACCGGTGTGCGCGGCGGTTGGTGTAGGAACCGGCTCCGCCACAACGGCGGTAGCCGGAACCGTTCTGGGGACCGCGGCGGATATATGAACCGGCTCGGGGGCCGGGACTTTTTCCGGCGCGGCGGCCTTGGCCTTTCGCTTAGCGGGCACGGGACTCGGCTCCGCCGTTACAGCGGGAACCGGGGCCGCATCCGCAGCGGGGCCTTCATGGCCTTCCGCATCTGCTCGAACTCCTTGCGGTAGGAGAGGTTCTCCTCCCGTAGAGAGTTGAGCTCGGCGCGCAGCCTGGAGTTCTCGTTGCCGAGTCTCCAGGCCTCCGACTACGGATTCCGCGTCACCAACGTGTCGACTATCTCGGACAGTCGGGACGCAGCCTCCTTCAGTCGGCGCACGTATGCGCCCTTCAGGTTGCCCGACGTCTGGGCAACCTGGAGGATGTCGGCGACCTGGGCGCTCGCCGCCAGGCGGAGCTCCCCAGGGCCGAGCACACGTACGTCCTCTATGAGCGCGGCGCACTGGCTAGCCGCGGCCAGTTTGGCAGCAATGGCCTTCCTGGCCCTGCGACCCCCCCTTCGGTGCGGAGGTAGGCCTCCGCACCCGCGAGCACGCTCGCCGTCGCGTCGCCCGTGCGACGCAGCGGCGATCGCGCCCGCGCCGGCGTGGAAGCACCCGATGTGCTTTCCGAGTCGGCGCTGCGGTCCCAGAACCGCTGCCTCGACTCGGGGACGAAGCGGTGGCGGCGACAGTCCCAGTAGGGAAAGAAGACAACATCATCGCCGCCACCGCACCTATATCACCATCCCTAACAACGACCCCGGTCGTTGGCGCGGGTGAAGCCCGCGCGGCAACCGGTGTCGCGGCGCAGTCGTCCCCCACGCTGCGCACGGGTGAAACCGGTGCGCAAGCCGATGCCGAAAGCGCGGGTGAAGCCCGCGCGCTAGCCGACACCGTCGTGGGGCCATCGCCCCCCGCTGTCGCCGAGCCGGCCGCTGTGTACACCGACCTAACCGGTGTCGGCGTACATGCAGCCGCCTCGGCGTGCGGGCCGCATAAGACGCGAATCGCGTCGTCGAGTGCGTACTCCAGCGAATCTGGGACGCTGCCCGACGGCGCGATGTCCACGTGGTCCACGAAGACGCTTGGCCCTTGCACAGGTGAAGCCCGTGCAGGTGGCGTTTGCGCCCTGTAGACATTTTCTACGATGGCGTTCGCCGCGCTCACGGCCATGAGAACGGCCGAGTTCGCGGCGAACACCACCTCCCTACCTACGGCCGTGTGTGCCGCGCTCTTGCGCGCGGCACGCACGGCGGGAACCCTAGGCGCGGCGGGAGCCGAAGGCGGCCCCATCGTCGCGCTCTCCTTTTCGCGGGGCCCGGCGGCGGTGAGGTCGACCACCGCCGATGCACCCCCTATTGAAGCGGGCAGCCCGGTAGCCGTGACAACGGCTGGACCCGGGCGCCCGAGACGAGGTTCCGCGGCCCTGCGGCTGCGACGAACCAGGGAAGACTTCTTTTCCCGCGTCTCCCCTATCTCCTTCATGGCCCATCCATTATTGGAGCCGCTGTGATCCCGCTTATGCGGGACACTCGGCTCCCTGGGGGCCTTCGGGGTACTTGGGCCGTCCATTACTGGAGGCCCTGACCCGAGAGGAGACCAGAAAGGCGCGCGAAAACACTACACACACAAAAAACCGTTACAAAAGCGCGCGCAACCGATTTTGCGCACGACACTAGCAAGCGGAAAGAGAAATGGGACTCACCGGCCAAAACTGCTTTCCGCACCGCGATCCAAACGAACAAACACTAGTACACTATCACCTGTACACAGAACTAACAATTTATCGCTTTTCCAAGTAGAAAAGCGCGAAAAATTGTATTAGATAGATGTGAGGAGCGCATTCGTGACCGCTACGCAAGGAAGCTGATCAGGAACTGAAGCGACACGAAGAGAAACGTCAACAGAGTTCAACCAAATGCAACCTTATGTTCGAGAATTTATTGTCTAAAATATTTAGTTTCTACATTCTGGTAGGTTCTAGGATGTGTGGGAATCCCCGAATAATTGTTATTCTACTTATATGTATTGTGGGTCTCTGTCTCTCATTATCTTTGTTTTGCTGTGTGTTACGGTCTATCAGTAAAAGTTATAGTTTATGAAGATTTCTTTAGGTTTTTCAGAATAGTAAAGTAGTACAGTCAGCAACAGAGATATGTATATAGCCCAGTGTACATTTTCGTTCGCTGCGCTGCGCTGTATACATATCTCTGTTACAGACTGTACACGCATAGTACATACATCACTTGTATTTTTATTTATTTTAACCTTTCAAATAAATATTTTGTACAAAATACGGAAGTTTTCTTAGATTCCCTAAAACCGGTAATTTTAGTATTAGTATACGGCAACCCTAAATTTGTCAGGAACAACACTGGAGTGGAATCAATACATAAAAAAAATATAATCCATAATATTGCGCAATGCGCACAACAAACGGCAACGCTCGTTTTTGTTCTTTAAGTTTTGTGTTTTTGTACCTGGAAGAGATCTACAAGTATTAGTATAGAAAATGTTGTTAAAACGCAATTAATTAGAATCAATCACATTAATATCTTGCAGTGGCACAGTTATTTGCATTCTACTTACCTATTTAACTAATATTTCTCTAATCACGGGAGTATGGTTTCTCCTGTACATTGCAATTTTGTTTTTCGTTTCGGTCTCTTTAAGTTTTAAGTTTATACAGTGGTTGTTACGTTTAAACAAACCTGTGAAGTATGATCTTGAGAGTTTTGTTGAGGACTATTCGTGTTTTTCTTTTCTCTCGCAACTGGTGCCTAATACTAAAAGAACACAACTTTCTGAAGTTAAAGAATACGATACCAACGAGTTAAGTATAATTACGTCTGTCTTGGAAAGAAAATTGGTTTCATCATGGTATATACCATACATATCCCAGGAGATTGGTTTCCCGTTCGCGTGCAAGCAAATGCTGGATCAGATAATATCCAAGACTTTTCAGGTAAATTACTGACTGAATTAAACATACTATTATGTGATTGCTGTTTTTTTTAGACATGATTTTTATTTATAAGGTTCAGTTGAAAGAAGGGGGTGAGGTTTTAAACAGGCCGCCATTTTGTTCCAATGAGAGCTGTATTGATTAATCATGTTTCATTTTTTAGATCATATATTCTTAAAGTGGGCGTTACCGCGCCCAGTGCGCGCGGCGGCTATCTGAGGGTGTGATAAGTAATATTGCAGGGCCTAAATAAAATCAGTGGGCATGGAAAGTATAATGGAATGAATAAATTTATTTTTAAATATATTTTTCCTTTATTATGTGTAGTTTCTGCTCTTCTTGTTGTTACATTAATGTCCCGTAATTCAGTACATTTTTACAGATTCAGTACATTTAAATTTTTTGATAAACAAAATAACTTAACGTTAGCTGTTAGTGTTGTTTCCCTACATATTTCTGTACAAAATTTAGTTGAAGAATTTCTGGGTATGTTGGGTATTCAATTTTTTCTAAAGTGGGTGGTATACCAGATAATTTTGAGAAAACTACTGATCTACCAGTTGCATATATTAAGAGTGATCAAATAAAGAATAAATGATATATACTGTTTTTCAGGAATGGTGAAACAAGTTGTAAAGAAACCATAAAAAAGATATTTCATAAGTGGTCACTTTTAATTTTGTAAAAATATTAATTTGAAAAACTAGGAAGAAATATGGTAAATGCAATAGCAATTTAATACAGGAATTTTAAGTGGTGGGGTGGTGAAGTGGGGAGGCGGGGAGGCATACTTACCTTTACTACAACCCCTAAGGTCCGGATATCGCGAATTTTTTTTTTTTTTTAAACATAACCTCACTTTTTTTCATAGATTTTTTCGCTAATATTGCACTTCTATCATAGGTCCAAAGTTGAAAAATCCTTTCAAAGTTCAAAAATTAGCCAGTAATCAACATAAAAAGAGCCAAAATAACCAAAAACCAGCTTAATTGGATAAAAATGAAGAAAAAATACAATAGAACACATTCATATACACTACAAGAGTAACCATTCAAAATGGCGACCAATTAAGACGATTTTTTTTTTACGTAATCACATTAATTTATATTTAACCTATATTAAAAAAAAATTATTCAGCAATGTACTTAAAAATTTATAGCATTAATATATTGATTCATTGTCATATTTTAAACCAACTTGTTAGTCGTCCACTAAATGGATAAATAAAACAAATGTTTTATACGAGACTTTTAAGGCGTCGTACTGTTTGTGTGTATGAAATAAATAGTAAATGGTAACCAGTCGGTCACTGCCGCGGTACGCTCGCTTCGCTCGCTCGGCTCTGTTATCAGGTATGGGATCTCTTTAAATAAAATAATATAATTATAATTTAATTAACTTTAAAAGCACATTCACTTAACTAAAAAGGAATAAAATGGCAAAAAGAATTGCAAAATATTTGTCAATATTTTCTTTTTATAGAAATATGTCGATTTCCGAAAATTATATGAAACAATATATTAATTAAAACTCAAGATTTCGAATTTCTTAATTGAAAATTGATGAGTATTATTGACATATTGTTTAATTTATTTTTATCATCACATCTTGTTAGCCAAGCCATTAAAAACAAAAGTGACAGCAATAACTGTCACTTTTTAATCAATCGATTATATGTCTAGCATGAATTTTGTAATTATGACTTATGCCTCAATTAAATTTAAAACTTTATTTCTACATTAAAAACAGTTTAAGGTTACAAAAAGTTCTGGCGGTTATATGTAATTCGTGAGTACATTCATAAACAATTCATGAGTACATTAATAAACTCAAATCACGGTTTGTTATTATCAAAAGTGACACAATTTTACAAAAAAAATAAGTGAGTTTGTTTATAAAATAAAAAAAATTTAAGACCTCCGGACCTTAGGGGTTGTAGTAGGGGTAAGTATACCTCCCCCCTACCCACTACGCCCACCCACTACTTAAAATTTGCGTATCAGATTGTTAAGTCGCAGCCAGAAATACACTAGTACAACTTTAAATAACAATATAGTACTATTTATGCCCTACTTATTTAATTATTTTGTATTTGAACACCATAAATAACTTATAAATATTATTAATTATTTTTCATTTAAATAAATTAGACACATTACATGCTAAAAACCTGAAATAGATGTGTTTTTCAAAGTCAGCACTTTTTTATACTACCAAATTCTAGACTAATGTTAGTATGAACATTTCTCATTGGTTGGGTACATCTGCCAACATTACTATCCGTCAGCTTGTTGATGTGACAGTGCAGTTTCCAGGATAATTTACATTGTAAATGTAGTTATTTGTTTATTGTTTTCTTTTTGTTATATCCTTATCCTTATTAGTATTATAAATGTGAAAGTAACTGTGTCTGTCTGTCCTTTACACTTTCACAGCTTTTGTCACTTGTCAGGTTGTTTCTGTCATTGTACGTTTCTAATTCTCTATCTATAGTTTGTTATATATGGGGTTGTTGTATATAACAAACGCGATTGTATGACTTAAAAATTGGTTTTATAACCACGGCTAGCGGGATAGGAATCGGCGGCCGGGAATAGACCGTCGATTTCCATACAAGGGAAGACAGAAATCAAACAACCAGAGCTGAGGCTTCTTCCCTTTAATTTACCTCCTTAGGGAGTCAGGCAACGCACTTAATTAACAGATCATATGGTCCTAGATCAATCATTAATCTATTCTAAAAAATAGGGAAGACTCACGGGTCTTAATCCCTAGTCACCTGCTCTGAAACCAACGGACTACCGTTCTGGAGGATTATCAAGGCGTGGGGAATCTAGACTGTTTTTAACATGTGAAATATACCGTAAAGTTACGTCGTAAATATTAGAATAATCGTAGATTAAGTTTGATTTAAGTAGTTTTTTAAAAGGGCGCCATCCCGTCCACTTATCGCGGGAAGTATCTGCCCCGACGCTATCGCAGGCGGCGCTGCCTGCCGAGGCCTTCGTCACGCAGCCGCCAGGCGTCGGAAGCACGTGGAAAAGTTGATAAACGAAGATGTGAGGTGATGTGATGTCGAATGTGTGTCGGTGGGTCGACTCAACTGCTGATCGACCACGTAGATTACGAGAGGCTGTTCTCGTCCGAACGTGACCCTCTGGAATTCGAGAACGGATTCCAGTGAATAATGGGTATAAGTATTTCTTACGAAAAGGTAACGCTGATATATTGTCACTGCTTTGGGGAAGATGAGGAGAATTAAATGTGCTTAAAGGTAAGCTCGTCAGCTAACCCTTCCGGTGATGGCAGGCTTCGAGACGAGCTCGAAGGGTGTATGGATAAGAAGAACGTCACACAGCCTACTTCTAAATATTAGACAGACCTAATTCTGGGGAGGGTTCAAAAACATTCACCTAAAAAGGGAAGTGAAGAAGTCCCGGTTCTAATATATTATCGATGACCCTCCCGGTTCATTTGGAGGTCTACCACCTGCTTGGCATAACCGGAGTAAAGCCATGTCTGTAAAGGTAAACAGGACCTCACTAACATGGAGAAGAAGAAAAAGAGAGAGGGAGGGAGATTCTAGTAAGAATTCTACGTCCCTTATCTTTATAAAACCACTGATTCTAATTAAAAGCTATTCGCTTTTTTAATTGTGTTAAACTAAAAGAGTGCGACGACTGCTCGGCGAGTAAAGGGGTCTCTTTTTTTTTTATTGGACTTGACTTTATGTTATTGGTCCGAAGACCTCACAACTTTACCGGGGTTTTCGGGGCGAGTGCCTTTGCGAAGCGAAGGCGCTCGAGCCCGGGGGGAAAAAAAAACAGACAAACAGACAAAGGGGCCTCGCAGGGGTCGCCTTGCCTTATAAAGCCTTAAGTAAGAGACGCGGGAGGCGGGGGCAGGTCGGCCCTCCGCCCGTCCCGTGTAGGGGAGAAGCCATTTTAAATAGTGGCGTGATTTTACTTATCCAAATTAAGGAGTCTCACGACAATAATCGTATGATGTTTCGTGACAAATTTAAGAAGGCCGCCTTGTGCGGTTGCGCGCTGGAGGGCGCGAAACACAACGTGACAAGTTTAGTTACAAAGTATTTGGCAAAAAATAGATCTACATCTCAATATTGTCTTTGTCTTATTCAGTTTTCTTTGTCTGCTACAACTCCATTAATTCTTCGAAAAGTAATTCTGTAACATACTTATATATAAAACGAATAAAAAAGAGCTTGATATAAATTGAATAACAAATATAAAAAAAACCATTTTTAGCTAGACGTGTTTGCTTGGGAGTGTTTTGCTGCTTCTTCTCTTTAACAGCAAGAATAGGTTGCGAAGCAGTGTACATAGAATAGGAATTAAATTTAAATTTTAACTTGTATTCATGACCTTCAAAAAGTATTCTCTAGTGGAACTTATTGTGAATAAAAACTTTTGAATTTTGAAATTTTTTCAAACAATGACGTCTTTTAACCACTTCTAATCCGTCATATTTCTTACCTAATACTTTGGATTTAATTACTCCACTCAATATTTGATAGATACATTTGCACCAATTGAAATAGAAACGATTGTATAACGTGTGAGGAGATTTGCTAAAATCTAATTTAGTGAAAATTAGATAGATTTTCGTAATACAGATTTATGTTCACCGAAACATTATTTCTGTATCACTGAAAATTGTCAAAGAATCTGAACGCTCTATATATAAAAAAATTAAATTAGTTTCTCTATGGATTCCGTAAATTTATAGATTATTTGGATTGGATAGATTTATCGATTCTTTGTCGAAGTTGGTCAATTCTAGCGTATTGGTTTTGAAAAACCTTGTCTTTCAGGCAACATCAGTAAAAAAATATCCAGTGGGCTTAAATCTGGAGAACAGGGTGACCATTGAACATTCAGTGTTGCCTAATTAATTATCAAACGGATTTTTTTTCTCGAGCAGTTTGGTTCCCGGGTAGTAAGCTTGCTCACGTATTATGTGGTGCGGATTATATCTGACATTACAGAATACGATGTGCAGTACTTTTTAGGATTCCTGTAGTTTATTTTATGGCACGCACTGCTGACGTACTTGGTTCAGTTTCAATTTTTGAAGTACTTGTTCTTGCTAAGCATTTTTCTGGTTGTTTATAATCAACCTTTAGAAAACGCTTGATAAGCAATAATAAATACTCGATAATCTGGATCGTTGAATATTCGGACATCTCTCACGACATAATCTGCTTGTAGGTTTTGCGTTACGTCTGCATTCTCCATAAATTAAGTGGCAATTAGAATATTCCAACACTGTGAATTAATAAAAACGGAGAGCATACAATTAGACTGTTAATTGAATTGACCGAATCCTTGATTTCTTTTCTTGGTTCCTATGCAAGATCTCCGTAAAATAAACCGAACTCCATCAAAATTGTCATACCCAAAAAATTTTGACTTATTCCCTTTGGTACACAACCGATTTGTATAGTGTAGGGGGTATACCCGAGAGATGCGTATTACTTTTTGAGTGGATTTCTTACAATTTATATTTTTTGCCTTTTTCAACAAAATAGCCACTATATAATAGTATTGGAGTGGTCCAATAACACGAGGATACTTGTTTTTCTTCTATATTAGTGAAATTTATATCTGCAAAGTTCTGTAAATCATAGGTTTTTGTGGCTTTGCAGTCGTCGTTTGTGACAATGAAAGTATTTAAAATTTTACAGGTGACTTTTTCACAATTACCGCCAACACTATAGATACTGGAATAATTATTTATCAATAAACTTGTATACACAGATTCACAATTTTCAGGACTGGGATTATTATGGCACCCATAATTCCTTATTGCCCAAAAAAAAAGAAATCTAATGGATCCTGATTCAGATGACGCATCCATAAAGAATATACGCAATATTTTTGTTTCATACTTTCAAGCAATACTTTTACCAAGTTTAAAGTAAATACCCGATTCTAATCTATCAGTCCTGCTGTAACGACCCCCTATAAAACTACCCCTTTAGACAGATATTAAAATCACTCTGATAATGAATGCAAAAACATTAGCATACACATTGATGTAATATATAATATGAACATATGTGGATACCATACATAGACCAACTCACAAGACTACATTACCACACATGGGTAATGAAGACTATATATGCTAATCTATACACAGAACCACTTATGACCCCAGTCTATGCTCATATGCACAAGTAGGATTTATGTTATTTGGCGTGATCGAATAGATTGTAGAACCGAACGTGTGTAATTGTAGTAACCCTTTGATTCTTTCCATGGGGTTCAGTCAAGTAAAGTTATCCCACAGATCTCTGATGCCATAGGTCAATACCAATTAACCTATTCGTTTATTTTAATGAATAAGGAATTTTATAAGTATCTCCTAACGTATACTATTTTTCTCTTCTATAGTTAAATATACACAATGAAGGATATAATCAATTCTAATTTGCATACATACAATACATATATATGGTACTAAAATTGTTAGGATAAATGGAAGTTATTATGATATATTATCGACCTGTTGCTGTAAAATGATAGATTAATTTGTTAATATATATTCCTATAAGAATATTATTTAAATGATAAGACACATGGGCGTTATTATATATTAATTATGTTATATGATTGATAAGTAATAAAATATGATTTACCATTAAACGTGAAACCCGTATACTTTTTACTATTTTCAGAAATTGGAATTTGGAAATATGCATTATTTAAATCAATGATGCTAATAATCCTTACCTCATGAAATGAATTTAATATGTATATAGGGAACTGGATTAAACTTCTTAATGGTTTTTTTATTGGACTTGACTTTATGTTGTTGGTCCGAAGACCTCACAACTTTACCGGGGTTTTCGGGGCGAGTGCCTTTGCGAAGCGAAGGCGCTCGAGCCCGGGGGGCAACTTGCTCGAGGGGGCTCCCTATGGAGTTTCACCTCGGCTGGACTGTTGCCATGAGAGGGGGATGAATCTAATGATGCCCACCATAGGGCGACACAATGCACTAATTGAGAGCGGGCGACGGGTAATATAAAGCCCGGGAGGAAGGATCCCGGCGGACCGGGGTCGGCGGTTCGCGGTGGCCTATACTATCTTACTGCCGTTTCGCAACGTGTTATGGTTGGGAGAGAAGAAACGGCGAAAGAAACTTCCCAGCAACACGCCTAGTCTATCCTATGGGGGGGCTGTGTCTCCTGGCGTCCCTCGCGGGGACGTGGAGAAATCGTGATTGGCGGCGTCGACGCCGCCGTCTGTGTCTGTCTGTCGGTGCCTGCCAGCCTGCCGTCCTAACCGCGGGCGGGCTGATCCGAGCCAGCCGTTTTGTGATACCGTCGACCTTGTCCGTGAGCATGTTACGCGGTCGTCGCACGAGAGCCTTTCGTCGAGGCTTATAATCGGACGCGGACACGACGAGGGGATTTCGATGGTGCGGCGCTAGATCGAAATACTTACGCGAGAGCGACGTAATGTAGTTTTTGATGGAGGGAAGCTCCAGATCGCGGTGGATGTCGACGTTACGCATATAGAGAGGAGCACCGACGGCTCTGCGCATGAATTTATTCTGAACGATTTGCAGTTTCTTTAAAAGGGAAGGCTTGGCATGGCCGAATACGACACTCGCGTATGTCATGATCGGGCGGATGCATGTTTTATATAGAGTAAGCTTGTGTCTGAGGGACATTTTGCTTCGTTTATCTATCATGGGTGCTAGACGACCCATCACAAATCGCGCTCTATTCCGGACTATAGTGATATGCTCGTTGAAGCGCAAGTTCTGATCTAGGGTGACACCCAGGTATTTGGTGTACTTTGCCCAGGGGATCTCTTGTTCGTAGAGCGAGATGGCTTTTAAGCGAAGGCAAGCGCGTTTGGGAGAGCGAAGTGTGCCCGGGGAAAAGAACATTGCTGCGCTTTTCTCCGGGTTCACCTCTATCCTCCATTTGCGAAACCATTCGCCTAGCTCTGTTACAGCTGCCTGTAGCCGGACGCAAGCCATTTGTCGGTTGTGATCTGATATATAGAGTGCGGTGTCATCCGCGAAGAGGGCCAACTCTACATCTGGAGTTTTTGGGATGTCGCTGGTGTACAGCGTGAAGAGTAGTGGAGACAGGGCCGAGCCCTGTGGTACACCGGCTGTGAGTGGGTGAGGGGACGAGCGTGTTCCCTCCACTCGAAAACGGAAGCTACGGCCTAGGAGGAAGTCTCGCAAGATGAGCACGAGTCTGTCTGGCACACCGAACTGGTACAGCTTGTAAATCAAACCGTTATGCCAGACCTTGTCGAAGGCCTTAGCTACGTCAAGGAACAGTGCGGCTGTTCCTATAGGGCGAGGGCGATGGGCAAAGTGGGATAGTATGTGCTCCGTGATGCGGTGCACCTGTTGGACGCATGAGTGTCTGGTACGGAATCCAAACTGCTCATCGGGTAGTAGATGTTTGCTGATGGCAAAATCTCTAAGTCTAGAGAGGATGACCCTCTCGTAAAGCTTGCTGAGTGTGCTCAGTAGGCTGATTGGACGGTAGCTGGACGGTTTATTAGCCGGTTTTCCAGGCTTGTGAATACCGATGACGTCTGCTTCCTTCCAGATCGCGGGAAAGAGCAGTTTGTTATGGCGGCATTGAAGATGCTCACTAAGATTATAATCAAGTGGCCGGGGAGGAGTTTTAAGACGCGATTGTTAATGCCATCGATCCCTGGGGCCTTTCGCGGTTTGAGGGACTTGATCAGATCTTGCACTTCTTCGACCGTGACTGGGTCGAGTGTGGTTTCCGCTGGTAAGGAGGATCTACGTTCGACCTCGGAGTCCACCTCCGTCAGGTGTGACTGGTCGACGTTTTGTGTAGTGGGGGAGCATTGAAGCTCTAGACTCTGAGCAAGGCATTCGGCTTTCTCCTCATCATCGAACGCCTCGGTGTTGTCGGCTCTTTCTAGCGCGGGTATGACAGTGAGGGTATCTGATTTGAGAGTTCTATCTAGCCAGCTTCCAGTACGCCTGGTGAGTTGGTTCGATATCTCTCAACGTTCTGTCCCAACGTTGTTCCCTGACTTCCCGGATACGTAGTTTGACCTCGCGCTCTAGTTGGCGGAGTCGGACTCTGTTGTCTTCGGTGGGATATCTGTCGTGAGCTCTGGAGGCGGCTCTCTTTTCCCTCAGCAGTACCCTCACTTCGTCCGGCAGGCATAAGTGGCGGTCATCCTCCACTGGCACCTGTCTGGACGAGTTCCGCACTGCGGATTGAAGGTGACTGGTGAGGGCCTCGATCGCCGTCTCCGTGTCTTGGCGGGATTCGATGTGGTCCGGGATGCGGTCCAGGTCTTGTGATTCGGTTGCCTTGAGGAGGTCCCCAAGTCTCAACCAGTCCACAGAGGTCCTAGTTTCAGATTTCTGGTCCGTCTGTTGTCCTAATTTGAGGATAACCGGGCGATGGTCCGAGTCTATATCGTCCATCATTTCTATCGAATGGAACTGAAGAGTTACGCCCCTCAGTAATGCTAGGTCGAGAGTGTTTGGGGTCCCCAGTCGCGGTTGGGGGGTATCGTGTGGGGTCATGGGAGTTATTATATCAAACAAAAGATTGTCTGATATATTTATTAGGGCTCTGCCATTGGGGTTAGTGGTATTGCAATTCCACTGTTCGTGTTTACAATTCAGATCTCCGGCTATTATAACAGCTGGGCCTAAGTTGAATAGGGCTTCTAGGTCTTTCTTAATAAGGGTTTTCTGGCACGCGAGGTATGCTGAGACTATGACTAGAGGTTGGTGGCCAGTCATTGCTAGTCTGCAGGCGGATACCTCCATACCTACTAGTGGTGGGGTGACTAGAGGCATGCAGTGTAGAGATCTTCTGAAATAGATCAGGGTGCCGCCACCACGGCCTATCCTGTCATGTCTAGTGACCCGATAGTTAGAGATCTTTGGATCTCTTTCACTCGGTTTCAGGAAGGTCTCCTGCACTAGTAGTATATCTACTTGATTGGTAACCAGGAAGTCATGGACCAAGTCGCGCTGGTTTCGAAGGCCGTTGGCGTTATAAGTCGCCAGAGTCAATGAGCGTGGTTTATTTCTACCTACATGCGCCATTTGTTACCGGTAACAATAATTTAACTAGATTGTTTAGTTATAACGACCTAAGTACCTGGAGGAGGTACGCGTGATCCATTTCGATCACGAGTTGATCCCGAAGGGAGGGTTGATCAGACTCTGCAACTTGTCTCAGTTTTCGAGCCAAGAGTTGGACCTCTGCTAGGTCGAAAGGCAAGTTCTTGGCGAATTTAGTCGCCAAGGCTAAGTCCTCCGCTAAAGAGTGGTGGGGTGACGGCCCAGAAGGTGCTTTTAAAATGGGGGCGGGGGCAGGGGTTGCTGGGGTAGGCCGGCCATAGTTGGGGCGCGCGTTCTTAGTGGAGGGAACGCTTCCGTCGTGGAAAGACCCGTCCAGTGATTTACCACTGGAGGGGGGGCCGCCACGAATGCGGGTTTGTTCGGCACTTTTCTAGTGCCTTTTTGGGCGTTGCCCTTTCCGACCTTACGTTTGGGTCGGGGGGCGGCAGGACAGCCTCTGTAGTTAGCGGGGTGACCCGCTTGGCCGCAGAGAATGCAGCTCGGTGGCTCCGGGGAGTCCCGGGTGCGTGTACACTCCGAGGTCCCGTGGTCGCCCAGGTACTTGACGCACCTGGGACGGGATTGACAATGTAGGGCAGAGTTCCCATAAAGTTGGCAACGATGACACTGCCGCAGTGTATGTTTTTCGTGTGGGCGTTCCACACGAAGGCCAGAGAGGCCACAGACCTTCTCAAGTTCGAAGATCTTTTTCCCCTCTGGGGAGAGGTCGAGGACAACCAATACTAGGTTTAGAGGAGACTTTGTTGCGTCGCCTCTGTGCATACGGTGCACTTCGTGCACCGGTACAGCTTGGGACTTAAGGTCCTCGAGAATGTAGGAACACTCGATTTCCTGTGGGAGTCCGCGGATTACAGCCCGAAGGCGTTTTTCTTCCGGCAGGGCATAAGTGTAGTAACCGATTTTACGGTCACATAACAAGGATGTTAGGGAGCGGTGGTCACTTGAAGACGTGACCATAACTTTGATGCCGTGTTGGGTATCACGGGCTTCTTTTATAGAGATTGCCTTACCTGGCAGCTCCTTAGCGAGTTGAAGCCAATGGGCTTTCTCGCGGATGATCAGGGGTGGCGGCGGGCGCTGTGAAGGTGGCCTAGGGCGGCTGGAAGGTGCCGCTGTTGGTTTTGTGCCCGCAGTGGGGCGGGGTTGGGGGGACCTCCCTCTGGGTCTTCCGTTTTTTGGTACGATTGACGGTTATGAAACCGTCATCGTCCTCGTGGTTTAAGGGGATGTTCGCGGGAGGCGCGACATCCATGGGGGTGATTTTATCGGCCGGTGGAAGAGGGGCATCCCTGAGGTATTGCGGACCGTCAGGAGATAATTCGATTTCTCGACGAGAATCGATTACGCGGTGTATGGGCGATCGCGAACGCGATGTCGTCGAACTCGCGGAGCTCGATCGAGGTTGTCCCGACGCGGAACCGCGAGAAAACGAGGCGCGTGATTTTGGTGCCACACGGTGGGCATCGTTGAGCGGGGGTGCGGGCGGCGGGCGCGCCGGTAAAACGCCGGGTACGGATGCGAGGGGCGCGGGGGACGCGGGCGCTAAGGCAGAGCGCAGGTGGTCAGCGATAAGCGCGGTGGCGGGGGTCGCGGGGGGTGCGGTAGCCGCGGCAGATGCGGGTGCGGGGGCCCCTTGCACGTGTAACTTGCAGGACACGGGTTTCTCGGAATTAAGTTCCGAGATAACGGACGCCATTGACTGGGACTCCGGAGTCCTCAAAAATTGGTCGAGCGCTTGAGGGAATTGCTGTCGTAAAAACGACAGCAAACCCTCCAACAGCAATGGAGAGAGCTCCACGCCGTCCATTGTCCCTGAGGGGGACGAACGATTTGGTGGAAATACCACCTGATGACGCACTTTTCACTGCACTGTCACAGAAAAAACACAGATCGACCGGGTGAACGAACGAACACAACGAACACGAATAACGGACAGCCGAGGCGGAGCGGGAGACGTGCGCGCGCGACGAACGACAACGGGCGAATTGTTCTTAATGGTCGGAACGTGATTCAGCATCTTAATCTCATGCTCATAGCAATTTGCCTTCGTTCCTTATACATTTGCTCATTAGTAAGATTAACCTCCGTTTTAATATTATTTAAATATCTTTGGGAAATCGAATTATTACTCTCCCTCACAATCTCTGATATTTTACCATCAAAAATATATTCTACAAAGGGTACAAAATTATTACGATTATCAATGACTAATTCAAGTCCAAGGTTTAACCAAATGAATCGTAACCTCCATTAATGTAAGCCAATCTAAGCCTAATATGACTGAATGAATCAAATTGGGTACAATTAGAAAGCTAATGGCAATTATTTTATTATTATTAAATTTTAACGGTAATAAAACCATCTGTTGAATTTTAGTGCTCTTCTGCCCTACAGCCCCCCTTATTTGAACAGGTCTTACGGGCAACATCTCTGCCTTGCCTATCCCTTTTACAACTATGGTTTCCCAATATGTACTTGAAATGCAAGTTGTATCACTACCTGTGGCAACTAAACATGCTACCTTCTTACTATATTTTTCTACTTCTATTACAGATGTGATTACTTCTATTTTGTCCGTAGATACAGTGTCCTCTTCATCAAATAAAGATAACACAATAGTGTTATCTTTATTTGATGTGTTATCTTATATTGATATCTCGGTCTTAATCAGATCAACCCTACTATCTTCTACATGAACCTTTAATAAATTTACAATTTTTAACTCTAAATATTCCTCATCAATTAAATGGGATTCTAGTCTCAAACCTACCCTATCCTGTCGACCATTATGCTCAATTGGTTTCAAAATTCCGTTATTCCGAATTCCTAAACATTGTTCAGGTTTCCATTCCACGAATAACATTATCTTTAAAGGTACATATTCACAAACTGCCCCTACAAATGTTGATGCACTGGGGCACGTAACATCAACTGAGTTTAGTTTAAATTATAGTTACAATCCACTTGATCATAATGTCCTAGTTCTTCTGCTACTGTGTTTACTCTTGCTTCATTATTCCCTCCAGAAGTGTTCTTCGTAAAGTATCTTTTATTCTGAGACGTCTTCTTCAGTCCCTGTCTTCTATGTGATGAAGTTACTCCTTTATAGTCCTTCCTTGAACTAGTACTCTGCAACTTTTGATCATACTGAATCGCATCCCTTTTATTTATATCATCCAGTTTCCGCAAAAATCAGTTGCTTCTAATATAGAAGTGGACCGATTGTTAGACCAATCTTAACTAATCTTTTGGATAATGATGCATTATGTCGCTGATTATTTTGCATAACCTTTGAAAGTATTGAAATTTTGTCATATTCTGATAAAACAAACTAAAGCCTTTACATTATTTAAAAGTGGAATGAATTTCGCTTTGATTTATGTATGAACAATATTGTTACATATAATATAAACGCAATAAAATCGTAATGCATATATCAAACATTGACGAATATTAACATTGCTGGACACATTTGATCATAGAAATAAGGCAAACCAAGTTATATTACACTTAATTTGAATCATATTAGATTCTACATAATAGAAAAATAGATAGAAATACTTACACTTGTTTATTTTTGCCACAATCACAACGTCAACGATAAAAACACGACACCAGTTGCACGCATCACCTGAATTTGAATGTTTTTTTTCTTGTCATTCCCACGGCGTAATCATTCACTCCCGATCGCCAAAAAAGTTCAGTCAGTACACTTTTGATGCAAACAAAAATAGAATCTTAACAAGCAAAGAATAATTCGTAAAATCGCGTGTAAAGTGTTTTGTTGTGGATCCACGTTTAGACACATAAGCGCCGAGATTTTTTGAACGTGGACCCACGCGTTATACGCACGAAAGTATTTTTTATTTCTTTTCTGATGCCCAGCGAAGTGGGCACGGGTCAGCTAATATTCCGTATTTTTATAGAAGCAGTTATGAACGTAAATAAAGAACTTACAAGTGAGGTCCACAATTACCTGAAATTATACATTCATAAGACACATTCGTCCTGACAAGTGATCGCCAATGAAAAACTGTACTATTATTCTATTAGCAATAATGCATTGGCATTGAACCGGCCCTGGAAATGTCCTTCCTGTTTTTATGTGGGCTTATTGGGTTTTTGGTTTGTTGGTTTCGGGAGATACACAAATGTTTGTTATGGGGATTCTAGCGTCCGAGACGAGTTACGTTATTTGGCCGTCGGAGGATGTTTTAAAAATACACTATATTTTAATTCGTTTATTAATTAATTAATTAATTACAATTACTTAATTTTTACTTAATATATAATACGTCTGGGCTTCTCCGCGATGGAGCTCCAAAAGACGACGCTGGTACGTCGCGAGGACCCTTTATGGGCTTGCGCGACGTTTCGACATCATGTGATCTTCTTGGAAGATCGATGAGTTGTGTCGTGTGAACCAAACGAAGAAAGTTAAGGGTACGTCCATACGAACACGTAACAGACGTGTAAATATCGCCTCATCTCATCATAAAATGTTTACATGTTGATTGTGATTAACCATTTATTAAAAAATCGAGGCGTTTTTGCTTTCGTTTTGTTCAATTGCTGAACGTTTTAGATGATATCGATGAAGACCATTGCTGTTGAGTAGTTTCATACTGTTGGTTGGATTAAGTAGAACCAAAACACTTTTGTCACTTGTACCTTACTATTGGATGTCTTTCGAAAAAATGAAAGGTCTTCACGTTCAATTGATATTTGTGGCCAACCACTGTCATGAATGTGAAAGCGTGTGTCGCAATATTGCATTCATTGACCGCTTAAATGTTATTTCGATGTGGAGAAGTTGGGTTTTGAATCCCTTGTGAACGTAAGACTTGTTCTTTTTCTCATACAGTGTAGAAAAGGCTATCCTGAATGTAAATTTGGACCATCTGATTCTACCAATGATTTCTATGCATTTTAGTCAGTGCGTAAAAATTCTTGTACTTTTTCAATTTGATTGCGTCTCTAGTTGCGGACTGTTGGAGCCTGACTGGTTGTGCTCTGCGAGCGAGGTGACCGCCAACGTTATAATCACACACCAGTCCGTCTTAATCCGTGCACCGTTGCTTACATATACGAAACCACATATCGTTCACCTTTGTCGCGTATAATACGTGTGGTGTGGTTGAAATAAAGTTAATATAATCATAACAGTCCACTGATTACTCGTACAACCCTGTACCAGCCCAGAGCGGAGCCTAGACACAATTTCAATAAATAGGTCTTTTAAAAGTTCTATGCGTGCGCAATCCCCCTACCCCTCCTCGCACTATAGACATATTAATCTCTTTTGTAAACTAAATTATAAACCAATAAGGGTTTTGCAAAGAAAGAAATAATGAGATATTTAGATAACTGTACACTCTTTGGTTAGGCGCCTTATATTACCTACCTATCCTCTCCTTCCCGCAAACCCGCACGCTGGATAGAGACAGGCGGTGCCACCTGTCGGCTAACCACGATTCGTCCCGGCGGGCGGCCCAGTACGTAATCGGTCACGCGAGCATCGCACGCGCATTGAGTACAAATATAGAACGCTTTTTACTTATAAACCCGCTCCTGTTGGTGTGAACATACGCAAATTTGAAGACGTGCTGAGGAGTCTAAGGAACGAGGACTGGAGATCCGCAGGTGAGTGCCGCTTCATTCTACCCGGCTGTGGATTTTGCCCTCCTTCCACCACCAACATTTTTTTACCTTTGTCACCCGCACCACCATATTAGTTCTGGTCCAATCGAGCCGCGATATATGTATTTTATTTTTTCCGCTGTATATTTTTTATAATATTCCCGCTATATAATTATTTTACGTATTATTCCCGCTATATTTATATATTTTTCCGCTATATATATTTAAAAATTATACATTATCCCCTTTTCTTGCCTTAATTACTTTAATTTCATTATTTTAATTCTTGTTTGAATCATTTTTTGGTTCATATCGCTACCCGCCACCCGCTAACTCATATGAGATTCTATGCGTAATTTGTACTGTATCATTGAATTATTGCCAAATTTAATCATTTAATCAACCCGCATTGGCATTATATTCGTTTATTTATCCCGCGTGATCAGTATTAAATACGTATATTTAAAAATCGCAATAATATAGGTGTTACTTTGCATCTTTTCTTAACCGGCTTTAATAGAGGGTAGGTTAGCGAAATTTCGTAGCGCGTCGGATAGCAACGTCGCTTCGGCCGCTTCGAGTCACGTTCACTCGAGGCGAGTTTTAATATTTTATTTAACCGACCGCTTCTCTAGTAAAGAGGTTTTGAGTTTTAGATTTTTCTACGCTACGTTTAGTAGTAAATTTAAACACTCAATATGAGTAAGAAAGGTGGAGAAGCTATGGTTTCAGAGGCAAACTCTGAAGACAATAGTAAATTAATTGTTCTTCAATATAAACGCGACATGTTATTTAGCCGCATGCAAAATATTTACGATAAATCGTCAAATATTTCCGATGAGAATAATCGAAAAATATTTATTCACAACGCTTCCAATATTGACAATTTACGTAAGGAATTTGAATCTGTTTTGGACTCTTATAATATGCTTTACATAAAAATTAACCCTCATAAAGCACACACTATAAATTATCAATCATTTATCAGTTTTGATGAAATGTATTGTTCTGTCAAACAAATTTTAACTGAGATTACAAATGAAAATGAGTCATCTCAAACCGCAAATATATTGGCTACGCATTTACATAATTCTGTACGCAAACCAAATCTACCTCCTATCGATTTAATTTATTTCTCAGGTGATGTTCGTACATGGCCTCTCTTTTATACGCAATTTAAAAATATGGTACACGATAATCCTACCTTGTCTAATAGTGAGAAGGCATTTTATTTAATTGGAAAGTTATCTGGTCAAGCTTTATCTATTTGCGCGGGCCTTCCGCCAACCGCAGAAAACTATTTAATAATTTGGAACGCTTTAATCGAAAAATATGATGACCCTCGGTCACTCGCTAGTTCTTATTTTAATCAATTATTAAACTTCAAACAATTATCCGCTAATAATGCAACTAATCTCGATTCTTTTGTAAACAACTTTGACTCGTCTGTAAAAGCCCTTAAACAATTGCAGTTAAACGATTTAAATGACTTTATATTTTTACACCTCGCATTGCAACGCTTAGATTCCGATACTGTAAAGTTATTCGAAATTACATATCGTAAAGAAAATATTCCTTCCTATAAGGACCTCATTACCTTTGTAAAGAGTAAACAGAGTAAAGTTTTGTCTCGTTCTTCTTGTAAAACCGCAAATAATATAATTAACCCGCAAAATATAAATCGCAAACAAACATATAAAACAACTAAATCATTTGTAAATGTAAAGCCTAATTCATTTAATAATAATAAATATGAAAAATGTAATTTATGTCAAAATGACTTTCATACGCATCTTTACTTTTGTCCTTCTTTTATAAAGTTGACTCCGCATGAAAGATATAAGTTTGTTAAAGAGAAGTCATTCTGTAATAATTGTTTAAGTGTTAAACATAAAACTTATGCTTGTTCTTCCAAACATGTTTGTTCATTTTGTTCTGCAAAACATCATACATTGCTACATTTCACGAATAACGCTGATACTTCTCGAACAAACAGTTCTCCGCTTGCCGCTAAGGCGGTGTCGCACTACTCGCAGTCGCCGCAACAAGAGAACCGTGCGCTAGCGCACGTCAGTATGAGTGCCGATCGCTCAGAGCCATGTAACTCGAGTGAAAGCATCACGCATATGCCGCAGAATAATAAGAATGAAACTTTAACTTTATTAAATAATAATACATCGGTTTCGTTTGCTTCGGAACTTAAACCTTTTTCTACTATTTTATTGTCAACCGCGCAAGTTTACGCTACTTGTTACAATAATAATGACAAGTTAATTATTCGCTGTTTAATTGACAGTGGCAGTCAAAGTAATTTAATAACATTAGATTGTTGCAAACGCTTAAATCTTACTATAACAAAGTTACTTAATTCATACTTGCAAGGTGTTGGTATGAACTCGCAACCGGTTTACGGTTATGTTAACTTTAATGTCGAATCCCGCATTTATCCAGATAACAAATATTATATTCACGCTCTTGTAGTTGATTGTATAACTGATCGACTTCCCGCTAATTATATTGAAATTTCTGAGGACATGACTTACTTAAATAATTTACAACTCGCAGATTTAACCTGGAATGTACCAGGGAAATAGAACTAGTTCTAGGTGTTCAACTATTTCCGTATATTTATTTAGGTGATAGGGTTGAATCTGGAACTCGCGCACCTCCCGCAATTCATACCAGTTTTGGTTATGTGTTAATGGGCGAAGTCCCATGTAATTCCGATGTGATACCGCCGCCGCAATCATTCGCTTGTTTTACCGCGCATACGCCTATTGACATTGAGTCAAGCTTGCATAAATTTTTCGAGTTAGAAGAAGTCGCTTCTAAACGCTTTCTTAGTCCCGCTGAAATTGAGTGTGAGAATAATTTTGTCTCAACAACCAATTTTCAAAATAATAAATACAACATTGATTTACCGTTTTGTCGCAACCCTGATGACTTAGGTTGCTCCCGCGCTGTTGCACATCGCCGCTTTCTCGCTTTAGAACGCAAGTTTAAAATTGTTCCTGGTTTACAGGATAGCTATAATAAAACAATAAGTGACTATATAACAAATGGATATTTGTCAGAAGTTCCGGTTTCCGATATCAAGGATGTCGGTTATTATATACCACATCATGGTGTCGTACGCCCGGATAAAGATGGAGTCCGCGTAGTGTTAGACGCCAGCGCGAAAACTCATTCTGGCTTATCGTTAAACGACGTATTGCACGTAGGTCCTAACTTGCAGTCTGATTTATTTTTGCTTTTGATCGACTTTAGATTATTTCCTATTGCATTAACCGCTGACATTAAATCTATGTTTCTTCGCATCGGTGTAAATGAACACCACCGCAAATATTTACGCATTTTATTTCGCTTTACCGCTAACGAACCTATCCGCACTTATAATTTTAATAGTTTGCCGTTCGGTTTAAAATCAAGTCCTTTCTTAGCTATGCGTACATTACGTCAACTAGCTTCTGATTTTGGACACCGCTATCCTGAGGCATCTAAATTAATAGATACTCAATTTTTATGGATGATTTTGTACATTCTGTTCCTGATGAACAAACCGCTGTAAGTGTTTCGCAAGATTTAATTGAATTATTTAAATTAGGTTCATTTGATCTTATTAAGTGGGCTAGTAATTCACCAGCTTTACTTGACGCTTTTCCTGATTCGCATCGTATGCCTATTGACTTTGCACAGTCAGACCTGTATAATTGTAAAATCCTAGGATTATCCTGGGAGCCTATTCACGATATTCTCTCTTTAAGCATTGTCAAAGTTAGTGATAAATGCACAAAACGCACGATTCTTTCGTTTGTTGCACGCCTATTTGACACGCTCGGTTTAGTCGCGCCCATCATTTTATTCGCCAAAATTCTTATTAAGGAACTTTGGTTGAGTAAAATTGACTGGGATGAAACGCCTCCAGAATCTATTCGTCGACGTTTCACCGCCCTCGCATTAGAACTTCCCATGCTTGCAACTTTGAGCATTCCGCGTCATTCTGGTGTTCAGTTAGGATCGAAGGTTTACATAGTAGCATTTTGTGACGCTAGCTTTAGTGGTTACGGATGCTGTGTGTATTTACATGTTACAGATTCATTAGGTAATGTAACTGTCCGCCTTCTGTGTGCAAGATTTAAAGTTTCGCCAGTTAAAATTGTAACGCTCGCTCGCTTAGAGCTAGTCGCCGCTTTGTTATTATCAAAACTTGTTAAATTAGTTTGGGATAGGCTATCCGCTCGTATTCCTATTAAAGGAGTCTACGCATTTTCTGACTCCAGTATAGCACTCTCTTGGATTCATTCTTCTCCACATAGATGGTCTATATTCGTGAGCAACCGCGTGGCTAAGATACAAGAAAATCTTTCATCCGATTGTTTCTACCACATTGTAGGTAAAGAAAACCCGAGTGACTGTCTGTCACGTGGTATGTTACCTTCACAACTTCTATCACACCCACTGTGGTGGAATGGTCCAACATGGCTTAGTAAGCCCATTAACGAATGGCCTATTATAGCCTTTTCACCTCTAGTTCAGGAGTCGCTTCCTGAGTTTAAAATGAATAGTAAAACACTTACATCTGCAATTCAGTGTAAGTCACCGCTCTTAATTGATATAATTAACCGCATCAGCTCTTGGTCTAAATTGTTAAAAATATTTGTTTATATTCTAAAATTCATCAAAAAATTGCCAAATAATGAACCTGTATTTAATATTAACAGCGCTGAAAAATTTATTATTAAAACTATTCAAAATATATGTTTCGCCAAAGAAATTCAACTTTTAAAGATTAATGAATTACCATCGAAAAGGTTACGCAATTTATCAGCCGTTTTAGATGAGGAGGGAATACTTCGCGTAGGAGGCAGGTTGTCTAAATCTTCCCTTCCATATGAAGTGAAATACCCCGCTATACTCCCTAAACGTCATCGTTTAGTAGATCTTATCATTGATCATTATCATGAATCGAGTTGTCATACTGGACCTGGACTTCTTATGTCCATCATACGTCAACGTTTTTGGATTTTGGATGCTAGAACAGTCATTCGCTCTCGTTGCCGTCAATGTAATATTTGTTTCCGTCTAAATCCTAAGCATCCGACTCCAAAATGGCTGATCTACCCGCATTTCGTATTAGCGACGCCAAAGCATTCGTTCACTCTGGAGTAGATCTATCGGGCCCGCTTAGTTATATTCCGATAAGAAGAAGAGGGCAGCATTCTCGTAAGGCATATATTTGCCTCTTTGTATGCCTTGTTACTAAGGCAATTCATATTGAATTGGTGTCAGATCTCACTTCCGCATCATTTATTTCCGCTTTCAAGAGATTTATATCTCGTCGTGGTCCAGTATCGGTAATATATTCAGATAATGGCACTAATTTTGTCGGTGCCAAAGTAATGTTAGACGAAATGCATAATTTTCTGTTAAGTACGACTTTACAAGCTGAACTCAAGCGAGAGCTATTGAATAGTCGAATAGAGTGGAAAATGATTCCTCCACGATCTCCACACTTTGGGGGGGCGTGGGAGGCTAATATTAAAAGTGTTAAGACGCATTTGTTTAGAGTAATAGGCAAACAACTTCTCACCTATGAGGAACTTTTGACAGTCTTAGTACAAATCGAATGTATCTTGAATTCGAGACCGCTTATTGCTGTATCCGCAGATCCGCATCCGGACGTGTTAACACCCGGTCATTTTCTGATGTCAAGCCCTTTAAAGCACTTGCCTTCTTCTGAATTGTCAGATGCCCGCATAACGTTAACTAAGAGGAAAGATCTTTTAGATCAACTCGTTCTTTTTTACTGGAAGAAGTGGCGAGTTGAGTATTTACATACACTACAAGTGCGCCAAAATGGTGTACTCCGGAACGCTCCGTGGAAATAGGCACCATAGTTCTATTAGAAAACGATAATTTGCCACCTTTGAGTTGGCCCTTAGGTATAATTACGGAAGTCTATCCAGGATCAGACGGAGTTATCCGAGTCGCTACTGTAAAAACTAGTACTGGAGTTTATAAACGTCCAGTTGTCAAACTTTATCCTTTACCGCAACAATAACTATTCAAAGATTCGTTTAGCACATAGTAACATCTTAATTATTAGTAAAATTTAGTTCAATAATCGCTTTAATATTAATTTATATTATATAATTCATTGATACCGCACTTATTAGCATAATTTTCGACCGCTACTTATATTTATTTTATATATCCGCATCGCACTTTATTTTCGCTTAGACCTTATGCCTGCTCTATCCTCTTTTTTCTTCTTTTCACATCTTCTGTTGAAAGTTTTATGAACTTTCAAGGCGGGGTGCATGGTTAGGCGCCTTATATTACCTACCTATCCTCTCCTTCCCGCAAACCCGCACGCTGGATAGAGACAGGCGGTGCCACCTGTCGGCTAACCACGATTCGTCCCGGCGGGCGGCCCAGTACGTAATCGGTCACGCGAGCATCGCACGCGAATTGAGTACAAATATAGAACGCTTTTTACTTATAAACCCGCTCCTGTTGGTGTTAACATACGCAAATTTGAAGACGTGCTGAGGAGTCTAAAGGAACGAGGACTGGAGATCCGCACGTGAGTGCCGCTTCATTCTACCCGGCTGTGGATTTTGCCCTCCTTCCACCACCAACATTTTTTTACCTTTGTCACCCGCACCACCACTCTTTATTGTACACCATTAAAGAAACTTACAAACTAGTATATAGTAGTAAAGTTTTTATATTCACAAATCTGTTTTATTACTGATGGTGTTACCTACCCATGTCTTTCCTCCCTCTACCTACCCAGCTGTGCTTCTTGCAAACACTTTCTTTGGCAGTAACAGATGTTTTGTTGGGTGATTTACAGGTTTTACCTTACTCTCGTTTCTTATTATCCCAGGACCTACATCTAATTTGTCAAGCGACGTTTTTACAAAATTAAAACTAATGAATAAAGTATTTAAAAACCATGGTTTTACAAACATATGCCTTTTCAGTGTTTATTACTATCTCGTGTAATCGGCAGTGAATTGCAAGTGCAACTTCGCTTAGAATTTTCAAAAACAAAACGTTTCTTGTTCAACTTCGAAAATATACCTGACAATAAAATCCCATTGCCTAGCGTGATTTCCTATTGCCAAAACATTGTTAAATATGTTAACGCTTCTTCTACTTTTTCAGCACATTTTCTGGGACATTTACTAGGAGCTTTCATTTCTTTGTGTTTATGTATTTCTCTCGTTCACACAACAGGGTTGCTTCATATGTGAGGAAAACCGTAGGGTTACCACACATAACAACTTACTATACATTCTAAATCTCTGTTTACATTGTATTCTAGTTTTTCATCTAACCACATGCTTTAGTATCTTTCTCGTAATCCACTCTTATCTTTCTTATTTTGGCTTTTTGTCTTTACACTACCAAGACTACATAGCGGTGTATCAGTGTAATTTGAATTTAAATGGGAAAAATATTCAACTTACTTTCAGTTTGTTGTTAGGTTGGTGAAAAAGAAACTCATGGTGAAGGCATACGTGTTAAGCTTTCAATATCATCTTCAGTAAGGTTATCCTGCTTAGCCACACTTAATTCAGTAAAATGAGTTTGATGTGGAGGTAAAAAGTCCAAGTCCTCTTTTTTGTATTTTATGTACGATCGCACATACTTCCTGGTCGTAAAAACAGGTAGAAGCACTATCACAATCTGATGAATCATTTGTTAAATCTCGATATGAATTTTCAACTGTTTTCTCTACCTCGAAAAAGTGTTCTGTTTTCTTTTAGATATCAATTGCATCGATGAATGACATCTCTACAGTTAATACTTCCGCATTCGTAGATAAGGGTGAATATGGCTTATGTGATAGTTTTTCATTCGCAAAATGTAATTTTTATTGAAATCAGTCGGTTTTTTAGTTCGGTACATATCCAAATTTATGTCTAATTTCTGACAAGTTCTGCGTGTTGGTAATTTAAGTGGTAATAAAATTCAAAACAAAAAATTTACTAATGCATATTTAAAAAGTATATAATATAAATTAATTAATTACCTTAAAAAATCACTTTCACCAATATACGCGAGTATACAATATACGATACGTATTTTGTCTACTAGTGCAAGCGATATAATATAGGCAAACTGTACATTTTATAAAACAAATTAATTTAAATTAAAATCTAATTTATCATTATTGTGTTTAAAATAACAAATCGATTCATACCTTCGCAATATTCGGGTGTTTTTTTCTATTAAATGTATTATTAGTTCCTCGTGAACGCTTCATGATTATTATTTATCATCACATTTACTCAATATAACCAAAAGCCATATAAAATAGGTAATTATTAACAATTGCATACAGAAACCTCAAACTTAATGCACTTTTACCAATATAACACGCTCGTGCGGTAGCGGCACCGCGCGCATTCTGGTGTGAAGGTTATTTGCACGCTTTTGCCGCGTGGATTGACCATCTACATTAGTGCAAGTGACGTAACTGAACAAGTTACAAGTTTGTATCTTTAAAACTACTTGATATTTTAAAATAAAATTTATTGGATATAAAATATAGGAGATTCTAAAGCTATTGATGCACAAAAACAGATTTTGTCATTTTGATGATGGTACCAGAATACGTATTGTCGTATGTCGTCGTAATGGTCCAATTACCTGCCCGTTAAAAATTTCGGTCCACATGTTAATTTTAAATTATAACTGGGACCCATATTCACGAATTAAATACAAGTTTTCCAGATGCGAACCACGTAAGTGATGTCCGTAAAAATGAGTCTTGAAAATAGATTCATCACATCTTATTGTTTTAAAATTCGATGAATAATAGTCTTCGACGTACCAGTAGCTCTTTCAGTAGCATGCACTACTGCTACTACTACTGGGGTCATTTTGGATTTCTCTTAAAACTGTGCGTCGTCGTATAGTCCAGGTTTGCCTCCAGCTGTATGAGCACTGGGAAACAGTCTTGGCGAGTATGATATGTGTAGGGTTTTAACAGCTTCTCCACGTATGTAAACTATTGAGTTATATATAATGATACAAGCTTGCAATTTGATGTATGACTCGAGATGTATTTCTTTAAATATTACAGCAATTGTTACAATAAAACAGATTAGACGACAAATATACGTTTTAGCGGTAAAAGGTTTGACAAGAAGAAGAAAAAGATTTGACGCTTAGTTCTGGGTTGCCAGTGCAATTCTTATGGCCTGGCGCCAACATATGTGTATATTAAAAATACGTGATGATTCATATTCCTTGCGCGATACCATCTGACTGTAGCAAAAAAGTATTACAAAGGCATTCACCGAGTCATTTATTTATTCTATTCCATTTTTCGGGATGAAAAGTATCCTATGGCCATTGCTGAATATATATATATATATATCGAATCTCAGCCAAATCAGACCAGTACTTTTTTCGTGAAAATGTAATAAAGAAGTTACAAAACAAAGAGTTACTTTTGCATTTATAATATATTAGTGATGATAATAAGCGTATTTCAGCAACGATCTTTTTAACTACCTAACTATACATTTTATTTACTTATTTTATTCAATTGCAATGTCATGATATTGCAATTGAATAAAATAAGTAAATACATTCCAAATTGTTCCAACGGACGGTGACAGGAGTGTTCAACTCCATAAAGACTGCGGTCGGTGCTGAGGGGGAAGAAGCGGACACGTCTTCGGCAAGACAGATTCACGACTGGGAATATGTTTGCACTTCGGTAGAGTTGAGTGTGAGTGCATTTTACTTTATTGTATCGTGCTTTTATTTTTTGACGTTAGGGAGGTGCCTTCGATTTTATGTCTGTCGCAGGGTTAGCCAGCGTTAATTTTTATAAATGCTTGGATTGTAGAATTAAAACGCACTAGTAACACTTGCACCGTTTAATACTGTATACTTTTAATGATACACGAGCACAATACAGGAAATGCAGTAGTTTAATCTTAACTTAGTTTACACTGTCACTTACCCCTGGGTGTTGGGCAAAATTTAATTGCAAGGTACAATTAAAAAGAACCAGTTGATTAGTTGTTAACTGTGACGTTTCAGTTAACAATTAATTAATTGTTAACTGTTAGCTTTTCAATTAAAAATTAATCAATTGTTAATTGTTCCTGCAATTAAACTTTAAATAAAGTAAATAAAAATAATAGAAGACGGAGGAGTGGCACAGGGTATAGGGCCTCTCATAAGGTTGACTGATGTTCTCGCGAAGTCAGCAAGAAGCCTTTGGTTCCAGGCTGCGCTAAGTCGTTATTCGTGGGAGTTATTAGGGGAGGCTTATGTTCATCAGCGGACGTTTTTCGGCTCATATGATGTGTAATTTTTCGTAAATAGAAAATAAAAGGCAAGTTATAAGTACTAAGATAGTATTTTTTATTTCTGTTTAGTCAGTCAAACTAACATAATATAGGTAGACAACAAAAAATACACTTTTTAATAACATACATATATTAAATCACAAGTATTATTTCTTATAATAATTCTGATTCCATTTTAAAACAACTCTTTTTTCAAACATATCATCTGACAATTTGTGACTTTTCGGCAAATTGGTCATTGTTGCGAAAGAAAAAAACGCTCCACTGCTGCTGACGATGGCAGTGGAGTATTAAATCTAATAAAAACAGCTTTAATCTTAGGATATCGATCTAGGAGCTGAATTTCTTGGCCTTCTTCGGCGAAAAAATGCAACATTAACAGTTCGGCTTTAATCAAAGGCGCAGCAGAAGAAATAGTTTCTGTCATAGATGTGTCGGAGTCTGACGAGCCAGCATCAAAATTGAAAAATATGTTTTCTTGGTTGGCCTTTTTTGTAGTAACTGTTGCAGTTTCATTTTCGTTTATTTGTCTAGACATAGACGTTTTAAATATTTTGAGTATCTTTGTTCGGTCTGAAGGCTCCAAGCAAGTCGGCCACTTATTTTTGAACCGAGGATATGATAGAGCAGCTATAGCAGCATTTTCTGCTTCAGGTGTGATAACATCGAAAAAAATTTCAAATCTGTTTTCAACGCCTTGTCTATATGCCTCGATCAGAGGGTTGCAATAAGCAAAGTTATTTTTATTTATTATTCTGCAGTTTTTTGCGTAAGGCCAGAAGACACGACGACATCACTACACCATAATATGTCTGTCTCGCTCTGCATTATGTCGAGGGCTTCTGCCACAGGTGCAACACAGATGAGATATTCTTTTATGTATTCAAATTCATTTTCTTTGATTACGTTTTTAATGTTCAAACATCTATGAAGAAGTAAGCTTTTTTCTTTAATGCTCTGTATTTGCTTCAAAGAGTCAAATAAGTTGTTCCATCTAGTTTCGCCAGGCCGGCTCAATGTGTGCTACAATACATCTTGAATGATTTCTGCACTCTTTGGACGCGCTGCAGCCTTCCATAGAACATTGCATTTCTTTATGACTGCAGCATGCATATCCGACAATGTAGTATTTTGAGCACTTAAAACTTTATTCGCGTCTGTTGTTGCACAAAGGCTCAATATGTGTGCGCAGCATCTCAAATGCACAGGTAGCAAATGCAAACTTCAAGAGGTTGAGAACCTTGAAATTGTCTATCTGTATCTACAAGTTCAATGTTGGATAATTTCACACCAAATGTTTGAAATGCTTTTACAAAATTGATGCCGTTGTCGGTCACTGATGCAACAATTTTGTTTGAATTTAGATTGTATTCTGCATTTATTTCTTCTATGATATCCGATAAACGATCGTAACTATGGGTGCCTTTAAATCTTTGACAGGCTAACGCCACTGAAGCTCTGCGCAAGTCATCTTTGATCCAGTGCACTGTGACGCCAATAAAGCTTCTTTTCTTACTAGATCAAATGTCCAATGCTGTGCATACGTACTCCACTTCACTTAGTTCAGATTTAATTGTCGTCACTTATTTTTCGTAGTAATTTACTATGCGTCGCCCTAGGGTACGTCGACTCATAAGTGTTATGTCCATTTCAGATATTTCTAAATCCGTAAAAATCTTTAAAAAGTATGGGTCTTCTACTGTACGTAATGGAATCATAGAATGGATAAATTATTTCAAAATATTTTCGTCGAACTGATCTTGGGTTGGCTTATTTTCATCAGATTTCTTTATTTTGCTTACTTTGGTTTTGGCAATATTTTTGGTTTTTTCTTTATCATTTTCTCTCTTTTTGTTGACGTATGTTTTGTACTCCTCAATGCATTGTTGTCCAAGTTTCCTTTTCAAGTGGCTTAGATAATTAGATGTACAATTATTATACCCTATAATTGTTATAAATGTTCAACTTTTGTCATCATATCTTCAGGGCATGTCTTGCACAGAGCTGTGATTTTATTGCCCGATGATTCTTCAGGCAAGTGCTTACAATATGTACCGTTAAGTAAAAGAAGCCGCAATTGCCGCGATGACTCAGAGGCGGCGGCGTCATCGGCAGTGCTGGTTGATGGCAAGGGGGATAAATGATCATACGTCTCATTATTTTCCGAAACACTCACACTCGCAGATATATTGCTGTCGTCCTCAATGTAATCCATCATTATGCGTAACACTTGACACAGGTTACACACACTTACGTAATTCGTAAAATGGTTCCGTAATGGTACAGTGAAGCGAATTAGTTTTACTTAGAATAAATAGCAAGCGACATAGACACGGCTACTTTGCATGTCACGCTGCAAGCGACTGATGTTTGCAAATAGTGACTGGCGGGCGGGGCGCCCCGCGGCGCAAGCGACGACGTGACGTCACAGACAAAGACAGAAGTTACGTAGTTGGCCTCAAGTGTGAGCGAGAGCTTACAACTTTGCCAAACGATGCATCTTAACTTTTCGTTTACCTGCGCCCGCGCGAATGACTAAGGGTTTGTACCTGCAAATTCATAGGTAACAATAGCTATAGCAATAGTTTCAATTGTATTGAAAAATACATAGAAACGGACGGAAAGTTTCGCTGTGAAATAAGTAAGATAACAAGAAAGATCATTTATATTGTGTGCACCTACAGGTGCAGTTTTAATTGTTTTTACAACGATTAAAAGTATTAGTTGCATTATTTTAATTGTATCTTGCAATTCAAACAACTAAATTTAAATAAATTAATTGCAATATGCAACTAACAGATTAATAATTGCAATTACATTAATCGTGATTAAATTAATTGCAATTAATTTTTCAATCAATTACTACGACGATTAAAATATTAATTGATTAATGCCCAACACCCTGCGCCATAGAGCCTAACAGAGTGAACTGAACCAGTGAACGTGTATTGAGTAAAGTAATAAACAGAAGGAAAATTGGATTGCGTCTGAATTGACGAGCGATATAATGGTCGCCTATTTATACAATTATGTAGGGTTACCAACATGGCCCGGCCTTCCAATATTTTGGGGAAAATAATCATTTATCTTCTGTTGAACACTTCAACAATGTCTACTACCGTTAAGTTTATGAGGCTTTGGTTAAACGAAACCACCAAATTTATAATATAAATGTCTATAATATTGTAACGAATTTCGGGATTTGAAATAAATGCCGTTTTGAAGATCACAAACTTTGTAATTTATAGTTCTTACAGATATACTTAAATATGATATGTCCAAAGCGTAAGATAGATGGATAGTAACACAAAACAAGCAACCTGTCGATGTGACAGTCCCGCGTTCCAAATCTACATCTCGATTGCAATTGAAACTGAATTAACTCTGACTCACCGGGCCAACCTTACTATAGTACTTATATTCACAAATTAAACTTGGACCCCCCAATAAAAGGCATCATAGACTGTATTGGAGTTCTCATACTTGTAAAACAAAACTTTTTTAAAGAACTACAACAAATATTAGTAATTCCTTAAAAAAATATTCTCAAATTGTTGTCGCCCATTGACCAACATCGCGATTCAGTTCTGGGCAAAAGAAACACTGTTATTTTACTTCATGCTCTAATACTATGATGACTATTTTCATGAACTTAACTAAAATACGAGCTTTCTCTACCCTTCCCGAATATAATTATCCCGAACATACTAGAATGAAATTTAACGATAAATCATTGTCTCGCTATTATGAATTTCTTATCACTGCGGATGCCATCATATTTCCGTTTTTTTATTAGGTGGGTGGTGCCGTGGCTCGCTTAGTAGGGTCTCGGCGCGCGTTCACGCACGTGGACGCGGCCCTTGACTCCCTGGAACAATTGCAACCATCTCCTAGAAAGAGAGAGGCAACTCCCGATGATTTTGGTGAGAATCAGTTATATTTCATCCGATTTTCAAGAATATCATTTTGTGACAAATCAAGAATTTTTAATCTATACTTAATGAAATATATTACAATACAATTTGATTAGCACGCTGTTATATTGTTTTTATTGCATGAATTCAGCAGATAGGCCGACGGTCCGCCTGATGGAAAGCGGTTACCATCGCCTATGGACATTTGCAACACCTAAGGCGTTAGAAATGCGCTGCTACTCTCTTAAGGGAGACTGGAACCTGGCCACTAATTCAGGAACACAACTGAAGGCTGTTATGGTGGCACGATCTAGACCAGGGGTGGTGGTAGCCATCCAGAGAAGCAAATACCCTACCACCTGGCTGTGGGTTCTTTTGTCGCCTCTTACGACAGGCTGCACAGTCGCAGGAAATTTTATTCCTTCACCGTTCGTGCACGGAGAAAATGTTTTAATTTAATTTATTATTATTCACAACAGGCCCTGAGATTATTTTTATTGGGCTGAGGTGCAATTTCAGGTGGTTGGTTAATTTAACTGCCTAAGTTGCATGCGTTACATTTTTTAAATGTTATTTATAAGTGTCTTACTACTTCGATTTGGTACTTGGAAAACTATGTTGGTATTCCAGAAGAGTGGTGTGCAGTCCACGGCTGCTGCTGGTGTGCACTGTGCGAAGTGGCCAGCGCGATTGGTTTGACGCACTCCCACGTCACGCATCGTATCGCTACGCTTCTGTTCGCAGGTACCATTTGCTTGTATTTCACTGCTAAGGTCTTTTACTTCATCGGCGATATGAAATTCAAATTAAAAAGTTTTTATTTGAACTAAGTTCCACTTGAGAACATTTTTTGAAGGTCACACATGTAAGTTAATAATTCATTCTAAGGTACCCGCGCATAATATTGCTATTTTCATTTATTTTCTAATTATTTTAACTTAATTTCTAATTCTATTTTAATTATTATTTCTTTATATTCTCTTTCTAAAGTTTTAATTTTTAGATCTTCTTCATGTATTTTTTCTTTGAACTCCAGTTCTTCTTCCAATATTTTGCACTTTAACTCGTCTATTCTATTGGTTCTTATATTATTGTAGTTTTTTTTTATTGGAGTTTCACAGTGCATTTTATTTTTTCCTCTTCATTGTTTTCAATTGTAACGTCCAGTGTTTTATGCCAGGCTGCATTATTTTCATCTCCTAATACAACCACACTCACTAAAATTATAAAAAAACTTTTATCACATATATGTTATGCATCCTAAACTTTTAAAGTACCTAATAGAGTCTTTGCATGAGAGTGCGTGATTGTGTGTTTTATGTAATACACCCATATTATCTATAGGATCCATGTCCATGACAGATGGTCCACCACCTGTTAAATGACAAATATTTTCTTTCTAAATATATAGCTGTTATTTTATTCACGAATTTTAGTAGTAGTAGTGAGGAGGAGGGGAGGCATACTTACCTTTACTACAACCCCTAAGGCCCGGAGATCTTGAAATATTATTTTTTTAATAAACATTACCTCAACTATTTTTTTCGCTAATATTGCACTCATATCATAAGTCCAGAGTTGAAAAATTCTTTCAAAGTCCAAAAAAAAGCCAGTAAGTAATCAACCGAAAAATAACCAAAAAACAGTTTAATTGGACAAAAATGAAGAATAAACACAATATAGCACATTCACATACACTACAAGTGTAAACCATTCAAAATGGCGGCCAATAAAGACGAAATTATTTTATTTTTACGTAAACTCATTATTTATTTTTAACTATATTTAAAAAAAAATGAATTTGTTCTGCTATGTATTTAAAAATTGATATCATTGATATATTGATTCATTGACATATTAAAAAAGCGCCTTACTAGTCGTCCACTAAATTGATAAATAAAACAAAATGTTTCTTACTACCATTCAATCATACTACATACTACAAATACCACTTCAAAGTGTCTTTTATGTTAAGTTTCAAAATATTTTTCATACTGAATTTTCTCATTTGTCATATTTCTTTTAACAGATGTTGGCTCTTTCAACTCCCAAAAGCTACGTAGACTATCTATATTTATTTTAGTGTGATGACTATAAATATGACTCAAATTATTTCTTTTACTATTTTCTGTATTCTTGCCAGATATTAATCAGCCTAATAAAGTCTCTTAAGCCAGAAGTGTACTATTTTGATTTTTGTGAATTTCTTGCAATATAATTTTAGCAAAAATGTCAGCTCCCAGAATTATATCTATGCGACTAGGTTGTGGAAATGAACTATCAGCTAATTTTAAACTCATTAAGTTGTGGCCAATTAACAGATTCTTTGTATTGAGGTAAATATGAAGTTAATCTCTTCAAAACATATGCTTCTATCCTATTCTTGATGTTTGGGTTGTGTGTTGACATGATATCAAATGCTACAAGCGCTTTGGTAAGAGTTCGTGTGTTCGCACTGACCCCAACTATGTTTCTCTTTACTAGTGTACGCTTTAAATCCAACACTTGGCAGGCTCCATCAGAAATCAGTGATGCTTGTGATCCTTGATCGACAAGTGCACGCAGTGTATGTATACTATCATCTCTGTTAGACTATATATTGACTAAAGCTGTTGCTAATATGACAGGGTTGTCATTATTTCTATGAGTAATGTTGCAGGTGCTATTGGTAACTATGTTTACAGGTGTACTATTGAGTGATTGCTAACTGGAATTTTGACTGTTTTGTGATTTTGAAGAGTGTGCAGGATCTATGATATACCCATGTAGTAAGGTATGGTGTTTACGATGACATTTTCTACAGTTGGATTGAGTACAGTCTTTTACAGCATGTCATTTTCTAAGGCAGTTAAAATACATGTTGTTATTTTGAATATATTGCTGTCTTTGAGTTGCACTAAGATTACAGAACTTTTTGCATAGTATATCTTGTGATTGCTATAACAAAATAAACAATTATTAAGGGGTGACACACTAGTAATGAAACTTTTAGTAGGGGCTATTTGTCTAGACTGTGTCACTTCTTTGTATTTGACTGCTTCTAACGTTCTAAATATAAATTTAAGAAAATCAACTAAATCTAGCCATTTTGGTAAGTTGTCGGTTGACTCAAGACTTTGTTCAGAGAGGTTATGTGATTCTGTGTGTCTGGATTATAATGTAAACAACAATATCATCTCATTTATCTGTAGGAATACCTATAGCTTTTAATGATATCAAACATTAACATTTCACATCTAAAAAATCTCTTATAGCTTTTGCCGACTCATTTATTCTTTTTTTATTTAATTACTTACTTAGAAAAGCATTTAATATACTTCTTTTGTTATGATATCTATTGTTTAAAATGTCCCGCGTAATCATAATTTGTTTATGTTATTTGTAAATGTTTAACTAATAGTTAACCATATAGACTGGACTTTAAATAATGACATTTGTTTACTTTACTTAGATTAGGATTTTTGTGAACAAGAGATTCGAATAAGTCATGAAGTGATAACCAATCTTTGTAGTCTCCGGAGAACTTTGGAATTTCGATCGGTGAAAATTTTGTGGTAACTATCTATGGCTTGATCTTGTACTTCAGCTAATGATTGAACTTGCACAGTTAAACTATTTTTTTTTTCTTTTATTCTGGTTTTTAAATCAAAGTGCAAGTCTAAAGAATTTTCATAAATATTCTTGTCAAAATAGATTAGCTTTTGCTCTCTCGTCGCGGTGATTAGCTTGTCGTGTCGGTCTTCTGTAGATTTCCAATAGGTTTCTAATATTTCTAGACGAGTTTTAAGTAAGTCTTAGATAACCTATCTTTTGGACATTTTTTGAAATTGCTTACCAGATTTTGTATAAAGTTATATGTTTCCACTTGACAACACTGTAATGTCTCGAAATCCATTATATTGAATTTAAAGCACAATCCGGTGATGCTGGACCACCGCTGGTTTACTATTTTTATTTGCTATAATCATTTTGATGATTGATATATTTGATTGATCTTGATCTTAAAAACATTACGAAATAATTGAATAAATTTAAAAAATACAACATGACAAAAGACCGCGCAAGAGAATGAAAGATAAAGGTACCAAATAACCTTTACGTTTTGTGTAACAATGTTAGCTTCATTGAAATCTTCACTTATTCTATCCCATGATTGTTACTTTTTCAAGGTGCTCGTTGCGTTTGTTTGTTTTGCGGAAAGTATTGCTTCATAATTTTGAATAATGTTTAGGAACAACTCCTTTTCTAAAGTTTCTGGGAATTAATTCATTCAAAATAACTAAACCTACTACAATTATAAAAAAATATCAACATAAAAAGAAATCTTATTAAACTTATCACTCTCATCTTTTGCAATCTAGACCCAAAAATGTATGAATCTTATCTCGTATCTTTTGGGTGCACAATACACATCCAAATGGAACTGTATCTGGGTCAAGTTTTTTTATTGTAATAAATAGATGAGATCGCTATTTTTTATTTTAGTTATTTAAAGGAATAACAAACAGCTACAATATAACATACGAAATCAAAAGTTACAATGAGAACAGGTAATAGTAATATTGAAGCCAACGACGTTGTCCACATAAAAACATTTACAAGATTATTAATAAAAATACCAAGAGGTACAAAAATATTAACAATCAGTAAAAACAAGGATATAAAAATAATTTATAGAACATATTACAGAAGAAATATAAATTTAAGATTGTTTTTAATGACAAGAGATGTGACAAAGTTAGAAAATAAATAAAAATATGTTATTCCAGCTCGAGTTTACTATCAAAGTCAGTTAATACAAACAAAATGGACCTTTTTTGACAAGAGAACATGCAAAAATATCAACATTTATAAATAGAGTGTTATATGAATTAATAATGCGACGTACCGGACAACGTAATCCCGAGTTTGTGCGACATGTGCCTAGTGCAAACAGCTTCTTAGATCGGATCTCGGATCTCTGATCATCGGATCAGATCTTAGACGGACACTTATAGGTATGACGTAATATAGTTTATTCAATAAATCAATACAATCAAAATTATTATTCACAATGTTGTATATTGTCACGGCTTCTAAGTATTTGGCGCCTAGATAAGAGACTCAGGTGATTATATTTATAAAGTAGCTCTTTGTATGGAAGATAAGATTTATTGCAATTTATGGTTCGTAAAAATTTGCGTTGCAGTTTCTCAATTGCACCAGTGAACATTTTATAAAAAGAATTCCCGATGGGGACGGCAAATTCGAGTTGCGAACGGACAAGAGTTTTATATAAAGATAAATAGGTGCTGGTTTGTTTAAATTCATTTGCTGATCTGAGTACGAAGCCAAACATTTTGAAAGCTTTATTAACACTATTATTAATATACATATCTAAACATAAGTCACTGTCTAGTATAACACCTAGGTCCCGCAACGACTTCGTTTTAATAAGTGGCATGTTACAAAGGTGATATTGAAAGTTAATTATGTTCTTATTCTTAGTAAATGTAATGTATTGGCATTTTGACAGACTTAAGTTGGAGATTGTTAATAGCATAGTAAGTACTTAATCTATTGAGGTCTTTTTGAAATAGAATGCAATCATCAATACTTTTTATGGATTTATATACTTTGAGATCATCTGCATATAGAAGGAAATTAGTATTTTGAAATCATTCGTTAATGTCATTAATAAATAATATAAATAATAAAGCACCTAATATGGACCCTTGGGAACCCCAGAAGTAACATACTCAACATTGGACTGATAGCCATTTACCACAACTTTTTGTGATCTATTCGAAATGTAAGACATGAATCAGCGTAATAAATTACCTTGTATGCCGTTAAAAGCTATTTTCTTAAGTAGATGAAACTGGGCGACTTTGTCGAAAGCTTTCTTAAAGTCGGTATAAGCTGCATCGACTTGCGTCCTGTTATCAAGGCTTTCAAAAAGATAATCTGAAAAAGTAATTAAATTTGAAGTGGAAGACCTACGTTTTACAAAGTCGTGTTGTTAAAGAACAATAATATTATGGAAAGCGACATAAATTTCATTATGCACAAGTCTCTCAAAAAACTTAGACAAAGTCGAAAGAATGGAGATTGGATGATATTTTTCAATATCAAACTTAGGGCCATGTTTGTGTACTGGAGTTATATTAGCGCATTTCCAAGATGGGAAAACTCCTTCAGATACGCACTTGTTGTATATAATTATTAAGGGCATAGAGATGGATTCAGCTACTTTCTTTAAAAAAATGGGTGGAATACTATCAGGACCGGGTTCTTTTGATGGATCTAGTAACTTTAATTCTTTGAGGATTTGGAGTTCGTCGAAATGAAGTTTGGAGAAGAGAATGTAGTTGCTAACGGATTCCAATGGTAGTGTGCGTAGGTCAGGGATTAGAGAACTGGGCTCGAATACAGATTTTAAAAACTCTGAAAACGTATTGCTTATAACAGTGGAATCATTAGACCTAACACTTTTGTATTGCATTGTGTACTATGAAAAGGTAGCCAATGAATAGGTACCTATAACGACTTCTCCTGTAAGTCAATCAGCTATTTAGTTGCCGGATAGGGCTACATGTGATATTACTTAAAACAGAGTGATGATCTTCGCCATTGCAAATAGTATGAGCGTATTTTCATTAGAAGTAATACACATTTCAATTTTAGTTTTTAATGCTTTTTTGACCCAGAAATTATTGCGGACGTCCTCAGAACACGCTACTACCAAATTTTCATCACAATTCGATTTATAAGTTTAGGAACGCATAGAGGACAAACATACAATCATTAATTTTAATTATATAGATAAACAAAAATGAAAATATTTTATTACAGACCTTGCCGAATCACTAATCGACGTGTGGCTAGAGGATTTCACTGCGTGGCTCAGGCAACAGGTGTTCGTGATCTTCGAGAACATGTCTGACAAAGGGACCGAAGTGCCTTCCAAAATACAAAAGGAGGAGATGGCCGATTTCGATATCAACGTCACTTGTGATGCTATTATGGAAAAAGTGCCTCGTAAGCGAATCGTCATTATTCAGTCTCAATTTTAATTTTTAATTTTTGCCACTTAATCTCAATTTTATACTAAGAATGTATCCAACAATGTGTTTCTTATTGTCTGGGGAAGGCAGTTTGTTATTAATGTTAAGCACATTACACTACACTGTCTTGATAGTTTTACAACATTAAATCAAAAGGTTTGGTTCTTCTTAGAAAGTTGTGTTCTAAGCTGCTGGATGTGTTGCATGCTACACAGATTAATATTAGCTTCGCGTTTGCATGCTTGCTTATAATGTTGGCATTAATGTCGCCACACCACTAAAGAATCACAATCTCCATAATCTATGATGTCTCTGGTACGATTTTTAGCGGAGACCTTGACCTGCACACAAGGGAAATTTGAGATCGTTTTTGAAGTACGAGGTATTTATTGCCCTTTCGGTGTAAGGACAAAATATCGATCGATAAATCGCACCACATTGGCTACGATCAATCTGATCCCTGTTATCTCGCAGACCACACAAGCTGTTGCGGGAACTATATTATGTTATATATGCTGTGTATATGTATCACGGCATGTTCTCGTGTAAATTGACTATCTTCTTTTCCATTGCAGTGCTACTCGTCTTCGGTGAAGAAACACTATCAAACGCCATTAAGCTGTCAATATCAAGCTCCAGTCACAAAGAAGTCAACAAGGACGTCGTCTACCGCATGCTCGATGTTCTAACTTTACATTTTAAAAAGTCTGCTAGTCAACGCAATCCGTTTTTCGATTCTAATTGAAGTCTGTTTGTGCCAAATTTCTATCTCGAACACGCTCTAAGGCATAGTTTCTTCAGGTTGACGGCCAAACTGATGGAAAGTGGTTACCGTCGGCTATGAACTTATAAAATACTAAACGGCACTGGAACCTCACCGCTAATACAGGAACACAACTAAAGGTAGTTATGGCGGCATAATCTAGACCAGGGATGGTCACCATTCAGATGGGCAAACGCCCAGTTGTGGGTTATTTTGCTTCAATCATGTATTTAAGCGTTGTATATTATGCTTAAAATATTGTAATCTATTATAATGATGTTGCATGAGCTCTGAAATAAATATCTGTGTTTTTGTTGTTCCTTTCTTACTCAGAATTTTAAATGTTATTGTATTGATTTAATACTTCGAGTGGTTCCTACATAAATCGAATCGTGATGAAACTTTGGTAGTAGCGTGTTCTGAGGACGTCCGCAATAATTTCTGGGTCAAAAAAGCATTAAAAACTAAAATTGAAATGTGTATTACTTCTAATGAAAATACGCTCATACTATTTGCAATGGCGAAGATCATCACTCTGTTTTAAGTAATATCACATGTAGCCCTATCCGGCAACTAAATAGCTGATTGACTTACAGGAGAAGTCATTATAGGTACCTCTTCATTGGCTACCTTTTCATAGTACACAATGCAATACAAAAATGTTAGGTCTAATGATTCCACTGTTATAAGCAATACGTTTTCAGAGTTTTTAAAATCTGTATTCGAGCCCAAGTTCTCTAATCCCTGACCTACGCACACTACCATTGGAATCCGTTAGCAACTACATTCTCTTCTCCAAACTTCATTTCGACGAACTCCAAATCCCCAAAGAATTAAAGTTACTAGATCCATCAAAAGAACCCGGTCCTGATAGTAGTCCACCTATTTTTTTAAAGAAAGTAGCTGAATCCATCTCTATGCCCTTAATAATTATATACAACAAGTGCATATCTGAAGGAGTTTTCCCATCTTCTTGGAAATGCGCTAATATAACTCCAGTACACAAACATGGCCCTAAGTTTGATATTGAAAAATATCATCCAATCTCCATTCTTTCGACTTTGTCTAAGTTTTTTGAGAGACTTGTGCATAATGAAATTTATGTAGCTTTCCATAATATTATTGTTCTTTAACAACACGACTTTGTAAAACGTAGGTCTTCCACTTCAAATTTAATTACTTTTTCAGATTATCTTTTTGAAAGCCTTGATAACAGGACGCAAGTCGATGCAGCTTATACCGACTTTAAGAAAGCTTTCGACAAAGTCGCCCAGTTTCATCTACTTAAGAAAATAGCTTTTAACGGCATACAAGGTAATTTATTACGCTGATTCATGTCTTGCATTTCGAATAGATCACAAAAGTTGTGGTAAATGGCTATCAGTCCAATGTTGAGTATGTTACTTCTGGGGTTCCCCAAGGGTCCATATTAAGTGCTTTATTATTTATATTATTTATTAATGACATTAACGAATGATTTCAAAATACTAATTTCCTTCTATATGCAGATGATCTCAAAGTATATAAATCCATAAAAAGTATTGATGATTGCATTCTATTTCAAAAAGACCTCAATAGATTAAGTACTTACTATGCTATTAACAATCTCCAACTTAAGTCTGTCAAAATGCCAATACATTACATTTACTAAGAATAAGAACATAATTAACTTTCAATATCACCTTTGTAACATGCCACTTATTAAAACGAAGTCGTTGCGGGACCTAGGTGTTATACTAGACAGTGACTTATGTTTAGATATGTATATTAATAATAGTGTTAATAAAGCTTTCAAAATGTTTGGCTTCGTACTCAGATCAGCAAATGAATTTAAACAAACCAGCACCTATTTATCTTTATATAAAACTCTTGTCCGTTCGCAACTCGAATTTGCCGTCCCCATCGGGAATCCTTTTTATAAAATGTTCACTGGTGCAATTGAGAAACTGCAACGCAAATTTTTACGAACCATAAATTGCAATAAATCTTATCTTCCATACAAAGAGCTACTTTATAAATATAATCACCTGAGTCTCTTATCTAGGCGCCAAATACTTATAAGCCGTGACAATATACAACATTGTGAATAATAATTTTGATTGTATTGATTTATTGAATAAACTATATTACGTAATACCTATAAGTGTCCGTCTAAGATCTGATCCGATGATCAGAGATCCGAGATCCGATCTAAGAAGCTGTTTGCACTAGGCACATGTCGCACAAACTCGGGATTACGTTGTCCGGTACGTCGCATTATTAATTCATATACACTCTATTTATAAATGTTGATATTTTTGCATGTTCTCTTGTCAAAAAAGGTCCATTTTGTTTGTATTAACTGACTTTGATAGTAAACTCGAGCTGGAATAACATATTTTTATTTATTTTCTAACTTTGTCACATCTCTTGTCATTAAAAACAATTTTAAATTTATATTTCTTCTGTAATATGTTCTATAAATTATTTTTATATCCTTGTTTTTACTGATTGTTAATATTTTTGTACCTCTTGGTATTTTTATTAATAATCTTGTAAATGTTTTCACGTGGACAACGTCGTTGGCTTCAATATTACTATTACCTGTTCTCATTGTAACTTTTGATTTCGTATGTTATATTGTAGCTGTTTGTTATTCCTTTAAATAACTAAAATAAAAAATAGCGATCTCATCTATTTATTGCAATAAAAAACTTGACCCAGATACAGTTCCATTTGGATGTGTATTGTGCACCCAAAAGATACGAGATAAGATTCATACATTTTTGGGTCTAGATTGCAAAAAGATGAGAGTGATAAGTTTAATAAGATTCAGATATCAGGAGCATTCCATTGTGCACAAGGTATATTAAAGTCTCCAACAATCAATATGCTATCATTTGGATTGCTACTGTAAATATCAGAAACAGTTTCGAAAAAGCATTCCATAGCATCTTATTGTAACTGACAATGCGGGAAGTAACAGCAATATAAGCGTAACAACTTGGAAGAGACGGTCGTATCTACATTCAAAACTACTTCTACTACCTCTGCAGCCACCCCTGGGATACAAATAATATCAGAAGAATGAACCATAATTTCGCGTTTTACAGCAATGAGAACTCTTCCCCCCATTCTATCACCCCTTTGGCCATAATTACGATCACATCGGTAAACATTATAACGATTATCAAACAATTCAGCACTGTATATACTGGGCAATAACCAAGATGCATATCATCCTGCTCTACATGTCTCTCTGTCCTTGGGAAGCCTTCACGTTCTACGTCCCTCACCTCATGTAAGAGATTTCCGGAAAGCAAATTATATTACTGTGAACCAAGAACTAGCTGAAGCTAATTGGACTGCTGTAGAGTTGACTGTGCTAACATCGATGTTGCTTTAAATAATTTTTATGACATATTGAATTGTGTAATTTCAAATTGTGTTCTCTCTAAATTATGTTTTAATACTAAATATCCATTATGGTACTCTTTGGCTTTAAGGAAAATTATATCTGAAAAACTAAAATTTATGGCAGAGTAAGCGACTACCACACATTCTGTCTTTTGAGAGATCGAGAGAAGCGCGCCAAAAGAAAATGTTATGAATCATTTGTTTTGAATGCTGAAAACCGCATTAAGTATCAAAGCAAATATTTTTGGACGTTTGTGAAATCTAAAAAAGCTTCATCAGACTTGCCTGAAAAAATGTTTTTAGATACTGAGTCTTCTTCAAGTGGCAAAGAAATATGCACTCAGTCTGCTTTTGAAACTGAGATTCAAGCTTCTCACGATGAAAGTCTTAGTCATATTGGAGTTTCTCTTAACCTATCCGTTGTTAACTTCACCGTGGAAAAAATTTCGAAATATCTGAAGACCTTGGATCCTGATAAGGGTAGTGGACCTGATGGTATCCCTCCATTTTTTTATAAACCCTGTTATAAAAATCTTGCTATCTCAGTCCATCACTTTTTTACATTATCTTTAAAAGTGGGTAAAATGCCCCAAGTGTGGAAGCAATCTTATGTGACTCCTGTCTTTAAGTCCGGAAATAAACATAACATTCAAAATTACCAACCTATATCCAAATTAAATAGTTTAGCCACGTTATTTGAGAAAGTAATTTATGACGCCATATATCCTATTATTAGACCTATAATAATTGAACAACAACACGGATTTGTTAACAAACGATCGACTGAATCTAATCTTTGTGAGTTCTTACATCGAGTTGCACGAGCAATGGATAGTAGCGGTCAGATGGGTGTTATTTACACTGATTACCCTAAGGCGTTTGATAAAATTCCGCATTCTCTTCTAGTACAAAAAATAGGTTTGATTGGGATTCATGGTGATCTACTAAGGTGGATTGAATCATATTTGAGAGAACGAAGTCAAGCAGTGACCATTAAAGGTCACTGTTCCTCATTTACCCCAGTGTCCTCTGGAGTGACACAGGGCTCTCACCTCGGACCTTTGTTACTTAATATTTTTATTAATGACATATTAAGCAGTTTCAACAATTCTCATATTTTATTTTATGCAGATGATATGAAATTTTTTAGAATAATTCAATCAAATAATGATTGTATTCTTCTCCGAAGTGATTTTGATTGTCTTTGTAACTATTGTAGCAAGAATGGATTAAAACTTAATATTAATAAATGTAATATCGTGTCATTCACAAGAAAGACTAGGCCACAAGCATTTGTTTATAGTTTGGATAATATTCCCCTCAAACGAGTGAGCGAAGTGAGAGATTTGGGTGTGTATTTAGACTGTAAACTGACATTTTCGTCCCACATTGGTCACATAACGACCAAGGCGTATCAAATGCTTGGGTTTATCCTAAGGGTTGGAAGAGACTTTAGGTTAGCTTCTACTTTAATTTTACTTTATAATTCGTATGTTAGATCTTTATTAGAATACGCGTCCATAATTTGGAATCCACAGTATCACATTTACATTAAAAGTATCGAGTCAATACAAAATAAGTTTTTAAAACACTTAAATTACAAATTAAAGCAACCACCACCTGACATTACTCCACTATCAATTCGTCGACTTGAAAGAGACCAAGTTTATCTCTACAAAATTATAAATAATTGCGTTGATTCCCCTTTTCTCATCAATAATTTACTCCTAAAGTGTCCCCGTTTGAGCTCACGTGATAAATCCCTATTTTCAGTACCATTTATAAAAACTAACTATATAAAAAACACGCTTTTATACCGCACTTGTCAGCAATATAATGCACTATTTACTAGTATTGATCCTTTCATAGGTAACTTATATCAATATAAAACCCAAATTAGAAACTGTTGTAATTTAGAATGATCCAATTACTTAGAATTTTTTGAATAATGACAAACTTTTTTTTTTCTTTTCATTCTTTCCTTTTTTATATCTCTATTTTATTAGTAATTATTGTGTCTTTTTTTCGGTTTTGTTCAATATTGACCTAACCTAACACAATGTAAATTAAATAAACATTTTATGTAATTTTCGTATAATTGTATTTTTTTTTTGTAATTAACTATTTGAGCCAATTTTTTTTAATTTTTTCTATAAATTATTTGTTAGTGGAAACTTGATTGATATGTGTATTAATTTTGTGTTTTATATTTAAGAATATCAATTATTGTATGTTTCCCAAACAAATTAAATAAATAAATACATAATTGTAGTGATTTCGGTGAGAACTACTAATCCACGCTACATTTGCACTTCAATTTACCTGTCTGTGTATGTAATTCTATTTGGATTCATATCAAGGCGAGATAGTAACTGAACTACATTGTAATTATTTAAAGGCTTATCAATGCATATGTATGATCTTCTTTTTGTAAGGTGAGAAGATGTCTTTTATAGTGGAATTTAAATGAATATATTGTTTTTAGGTCTCTAATTGGTGGAGGAATATCATTCCAGCAATGAGTGGCAGCATATTTGAAACGGCCTCTGAAAGCAGCTGTCTTGTGCTTCGCTGTTATTAAAGGTTTCCGAGGATAAAATACTAAAAATTATTAATTCACTTAAGTCGAACGCAATTGGAATAGATGGAATAAGTCTCGAAATGATTAAATTAACACTGCCAACTTCCCTTAAATTAATATTATAAACAAATCTATTACAGCAAACAAATTTCCTTATCTATGGCGACAGGCTGTTGTACGTCCAATCCCCAAAAATAATAATCCGGTCAGTTACAAGGATCAGCGTCCTGTTAGCATATTACCATGTCTTTCCAAAGTCCTGGAATAGGTGGTCTACTTACAGGCTTACTCAAAAGAACACTGATTTATGATTGTTGACCAGACTAGTTAAGTACCTTTTAAATACTTTTTTTTAAATTTTATCACATATTTTACTATCAAGTGACCAACTGTTATGAGTTTACCTCCATGGAATGGCGATTTACTTCAAAAGTAGGTATGATGATTGTTGACCAGACTAACCACACAGCGTACAAATACTTTTTTTACATTTTCTTGCAGTTATTACCACTTAGCGACCAACTGTTATGAATTTGCCCAATTAAAATAGCGATCGACCTCAAAAGAAGACTGATTTATTATTGTTGACCAGAATAATTAAGTACCTTTTAAATACATTTTTTTTTTAAATTTTCACATTTGTTACTATCAAGTGACCAACTGTTATGAGTTTACCTCCATGGAATGGCGATTTACTTCAAAAGTAGGTATGATGATTGTTGACCAGACTAACCACACAGCGTACAAATACTTTTTTACATTTTCTTGCAGTTATTACCACTTAGCGACCAACTGTTATGAATTTGCCCAATTAAAATAGCGATCGACCTCAAAAGAAGACTGATTTATTATTGTTGACCAGACTAGTTAAGTACCTTTTAAATACTTTTTTTTAATTTTATCACATATTTTACTATCAAGTGACCAACTGTTATGAGTTTACCTCCATGCAATGACGATTTACTTCAAAAGTAGGTATGATGATTGTTGACCAGACTAACCACACAGCGTACAAATACTTTTTTATATTTTCTTGCAGTTATTACCACTTAGCGACCAACTGTTATAAATTTGCCCAATTAAAATAACGATCGACCTCAAAAGAACACTGATTTATGATTGTTGACCAGGATAATTAAGTACCTTTTAAATACATTTTTTTTTTAAATTTTCACATTTGTTACTATCAAGTGACCAACTGTTATGAGTTTACCTCCATGGAATGGCGATTTACTTCAAAAGTAGGTATGATGATTGTTGACCAGACTAACCACACAGCGTACAAATACTTTTTTACATTTTCTTGCAGTTATTACCACTTAGCGACCAACTGTTATGAATTTGCCCAATTAAAATAACGATCGACCTCAAAAGATCACTGATTTATGATTGTTGACCAGAATAATTAAGTACCTTTTAAATACATTTTTTTTTTAATTTTCACATTTGTTACTATCAAGTGACCGACTGTTATGAGTTTGACTGAATGGAAAGACGATTTACTTCAAAAGTATGATGATTGTTGACCAGACTCACGACACAGCATACTAATACTTTTTTAACATTTTCTTATAGTTATTACCAGTTAGCGACTAACTGTTATGAGTTTGCCCAATCAAACTAGCTATTGACCTCAAAACAATACTGATGATTGTTGACCAAACCACTTAGATACCTTCTAAATACGTTTTTCAATTTTTTCACATTTTTTACTATAAAGCGACCAATTGTTGTGAGTTTGCCCAATTAAAGTAGCGATTGAGCTCAAAACAAAACTGATGATTATTGAGAAAACTACTTCCATACCTTGTAAATACTTTTTTCAAATTTTTCACATTTTTTTACTATCAAGCGACCAATTGTTGTGAGTTTGCCCAATTAAAGTAGCGATTGACCTCAAAACAAAACTGATGATTATTAAGAAAACTAATTAGATACCTTGTAAATGCTTTTTAAAATTTTCCACATTTGTTACTATCAAGCGACCAACTGTTATGAGTTTGTCCAATTAAAGTAGCGATTGACCTCAAAACAAGACTGATGATTGTTGACCAAACTACTTACATACCCTGTAAATATTTTTTTCAATTTTTTCACATTTTTTACTATCAAGCGACCAATTGTTGTGAGTTTGCCCAATTAAAGTAGCGATTGACCTCAAAACAAGACTGATGATTATTGAGAAAACTAATTAGATACCTTGTAAATGCTTTTTAAAATTTTCCACATTTGTTACTATCAAGCGACCAAATGTTATGAGTTTGTCCAATTAAAGTAGCGATTGACCTCAAAACAAGACTGATGATTGTTGACCAAACTACTTATATACCTTGTAAATACTTTTATCAATTTTTTCACATTTGTTACTATCAAGCGACCAATTGTTATGAGTTTGTCCAATTAAAGTAGCGATTGACCTCAAAACAAGACTGATGATTGTTGACCAAACTACCTAAATACCTTGTAAATACTTTTTCATTTTTTTCACATTTGTTACTATCAAGCGACCAATTGTTATGAGTTTGTCCAATTAAAGTAGCGATTGACCTGAAAACAAGACTGATCATTGTTGACCAAACTACTTACATACCCTGTAAATACTTTTTCAATTTTTTCACATTTGTTACTATCAAGAGACCAACTGTCGTGAGTTTGCCTCAATAGAATGGCGATTTACTTCAAAGTATGATGATTGTTGACCGGACTTACTACATAGCGTACAAATACTTTTTTACATTTTCTTACAGTTGTTACCATTTAGCGACCAAATGCTTTGAGTTTGCCCAATTGAAATAGCAATTGATCTAAAAACAAGACTAATGGTTGTTGATCAGACTAATAACATATTGTACTAATACTTTTTACATTTGTTTCCATTTAGCGACAAACTGTTATGATTTTACTCGATCAGAACGGTGGTTGACCTCAAAACAAATCCAATGATTGTTGAGAAGACTAATCACATATTGTACAAACCTTTTTTTAGATTTTATTTCAGTATTAATAATCAGTAAGTTAGTAACCTACTACTGTCATGTGTAATTGGAAATTCAACTAGCCTTAGAGTAAACTACAATAGCCACAAATATGACATCCAACAAACGACACAAGAACTGATGATTAGTACAAAGAGCGAATACACAAAGAGGTCTTTTACTTTATAAATGCGGATTTTAAAGATTTGCGTCAAGTATACACATTATAGAATAAATCTTCTACCAATACCTACAAGGAGAAAGCGAGACCTCAACAAAATTAATGTATTTGATCGATGTCAAACGAAGGAGTACTTATGGTGCCGCAAGAATACACAATTCACTAACCCCGTGTGGTTTTTGTGGGGACACTGCCTGCTCAGCAGTGTCCATCAAATGGCATGCCGCGCGCCCCGTTCCGAGTGGCAGTTCTCTTCCATCACTTATCCTTATCTTGACCCGGATGACAACACAAGTGCAGAGTAGTTACTCTAAACCGCGACAAAATAATGCGTGTGCGCCGCCATCATTTTTGAAGACGTCAACGCACACGCCACAAGTCGTAGCTCGCTGAATTAAAACCGACCTTTACAATAAAACTGGGAACGTCACGCGAACAAATAACAATAAAAACCATCGGACCTGCCACCAGCAAGCAAATCAGACAGGAGCACGGTGAGTCCCATAATCCATTTTTTAATCCCGAATCAACCGCCATAAAATATAAAGTCAAAGAAACGTTTAACCAAATTTAGTTTTTGATAATATTTCTGTCTACGACAAGGTGTCGCGAGATGGCACAAAACCATTATTAAAATGGCAACAATAAAAGGTTGTGCAATTATTGTCTTCTTAGAGTGGCAACATTAAGAGGTTGCGCAATTTATGTTTCTTAGACTGGTAACATTAAAAAAAGGTGACCCAAATAATACTCGTTAGAGTGGTAACACCAATAAATAAAATCTTCTTGAATACGCATCCGTGTTGACATTTTCTCCGACAACCTAAAATTCACATATATCTATTTAATCGCCGAACCAAGCTTCCGAATAATTGAAGCAAACCATTTCATATTTTTTACGTTGCATCACGGTCTAACAATTTAATAAGGCTATACAAATTAATTACGGACATTTTTAATTACAATTGGCCCCAAAAAGCAATATTTATATCAGAAAATCTTTCTCAACAAGTTATACAATTATTTTATTTAGTGCATGATTATGCCAAAACAAATTGATTTTAGATTCTGTTGGAATCGCCAACGGAAAAATCATTCAACGAAAAATTGAAGGAGCTCCATTAAACTGGATCCGCGGTGAAACAGACTTAAAAACCTTGTCTGGTCGATTCTGTCTAATATCTCCAAGTTAAAAAAACACACCGCAGAGTAGTACTAACAATTTCTTCACACATATAAACAAAACTTGCTCTGCCCACTGCTGATACACAACTGACAGAACTGACACTTCCCAAGAGCCCATCAAAAATGCTAGAAAGTGAATTAAATCCACCGATTGGCTTTTTATAAACAGTTATGGAAGGCAGAAAAAAATCCAAGCCCTTCCTAGAAACCCCATTGCTCAAACAGTAATCTGCTTTAAAAACACCAGTCGGCTCTCCATTTCCTTGAAATCGAGACAATGCTTCTCGTCTTTACGGGAAATATTAATGTGCAGATTTTCCAACGCCAGGACGAGGTCGAGAACAAATTAACAGACTCCATATGGATAATGACAGCGTTTTTTGTCTTGTTTGCTATTATGCTGATGTACGCGATTTGGGACCGCTGCCGCAGCCAATTCCACTTGTGGCTCCAGAAATAGATCACCGTGGTGACCATGCCCCTGGTTAAAACAACTCAGTAACGCAGCAACCGGTGACGAGCAACTCTTACGTCTAAAGCACGGGTCCTCGCAACTTTATGAGAACCAAAGGGCCTTAAGCGGTCGCCTTTGGAGAATCGCTTCGCGAAGTATACACGTGTCTAGATATACTGGCAGTTATAAGATATAGCATAGAGTTACACTTTACGTTGATACTAGTTATGTTCGTCACACGAATATGCGATAATGAACTCTTTAAGCCTTCAAGATTGCCAGTGAGCCTCTTTTCATAAACTACCAGTGATTTAAAAAAATTCAAGATTGTAAGCAACACAAAAATGTCATCACATCTTAAATTTAAAAATTTAAACAATTTATAATCGTCTGGTAAAGGAACTGACAACCATGGAGATAGTGGAAGCAGAGGATCCAACATCGAGACAACCCCTATTGGACATGGGTCTGAATTATATACAAATAGACTCGAAGGTAACAATAAGTATAGTTACTGTTAAGGCGACAATACCAGGCTACACACTCTGGCTTTCTGGCTCGCCAGAAACTCCGGGACTTAGTTGAGAAACTTTGATGCATCCACCATATGATCCAGACCTGGCATCAAGCGATTACTATCTTTTTCTAGCATTGCAAAACTTTCTTAGTAACAAGAAATTTGCATTAAAAGGACGTTGTGAAAATCGATTACTAGTTTTCCACCAATAGGGACCAAGACTTTTATGAGAGAGGCATTATGAAGCTACCTATATAAAATGGTAACTAATTGAGAAAAGAGCCAGGAAGCTGGTCGGCAATGATCGTCTTTTTTATGCTCGACGTCAGAGTCTAGAGCATAGACGCAAGGTCGCGGGGCTGACTGTCTTCTATCGGATGCATTTCGGGAGTGTTCTTACAATTGCACGAGCCGATTCCTCCATTCCCATTTTATCATCGGACAACCAGACGCACCGGTTTGCGCCACCGTTACAGGGTGGAAACACCACCAGTCAGAACCAAGCGTTTCGCTTCATCTTTTCTGGTGCGCACTGCCGAGGAGTAGAATAATTTGCCGGAATCTGTTTTTCCTGATAAATACAATCTTAAAGTCTTCAAGTCACGAGTGAATAGGTATCTTCTAGGTAAGCGTGCTCCATCCTAGACAGCGTCATCACTCAACATCGCGTGAGACAGTGGTCAAACGCAAACCTATACTTCCATAAAATAAAATAAAATATTTGACCCAAATAGGACAATCCGAAACATGTTAAATAAGGTCTTGAAGTCTACCTAAAAATAATGGGTTTCTTGTTCCCTTACCTAATATAAACATTAGTTGGGGTATCATTTTAGTCTACCTTACTTTTTTATCTTCATATTAATAAAAGGCCACAATAGCAGGTTTGTAATGTGGTAGAGCCATGTTGGTATCATTTACTTGATTACAGCTCTTAGTTATAAGTTAATCTCGTGTTGAGTATGTGAGAATTCCAGTGAGTCACTTCCCCAAACCTCTATTCTATTCGCCTATCCCATCCTCTCAATCCCATCCTAAAGGCTGGAAACGCGTTAGCTTCGCCCCTGGCGTTGCAAACGCCTATAGGCGACGGTACCCTCTTTCCACGAGCTGAGCTGACTGCCTGTTGGCTAGTTTCGCGATATAATAAAGTGTCTTCGTCTTAAGCAGTGTTCTGTTAGGATGGTGCTCCGTGGGTCCTTTTTAAAAAAAACGAATTTATTAGCTGTAAGAGTTTAATACGTCTGAACTATACAATGGTTAATAATGTTCTCTCTTCATTATATAGAATTAAATTGTTTTTATAAAATGTACAATTGCATGGGTAAGCACTTACTTAATATAATATAGTGTCATAACAGCTCCCCCCTTAAAGACGGAGCATTATCGTATATTATGATAAGCGAAGGACAAAAATAAAACTTTATAACATTTCAAGGATAGTTAGTACATTAATAGAGTATTTTTTTAACGACATCTTATTAAAATAATGAATAACTAACATAAAAATCTGTAATAATATTTAGCTTATGATTATAGAGTCTGAAATAGAAATAAAGAAATGTTATTTATTTGAAATATTTAAATTCTAAAAATTTGATAAGTTTCTGCTTGAGTTTGTTTGTAAAAAGTTTCTATGTATGATTTTATTCTTATTTTTATTTATTTCTATTTCTGGTAGACTTCGAAAAGAATTCTTGTCGCATTCGACGGATTCATCAGAGATTACTGTTAGTTCAATGGAAGTATTAATATCCGAATTAGATTTGTGTATTTTCTTATTATAACATTGGTTAAAAATTTGGATGCAACAGGAATTCCTTTTTACACAATTACGAAAACATTTGATATAAATTTTATAAAAAACATAGAAGAAAATAAATGCAAGAATAATATAAGTGGTTATTGAATAATAATTTCCATATTTTAATATATGCGAATACTTTTCTGATTGTTTAATTTCATTTTCTAATTTATCTAGTTTATGCGATGCTAAGTTTAAATTTTCTAAGTTTATATTTGAAATGGAGATTGGTGTTAGCAGCTCGATACTTTTATTTAATAATTTATATTTTTCACAATCTTGCAAAATATTAAAATTAATAGACAGTTGGTTCGGTAGAACTGATTCATGTGTAATTGTAGAATAAAATTGTAAGTTTTGAAAATATGCAACACAATTTTTATTTAAGGTCAAAATACCTGTGCCTTGTATAGTAAAATCTTTTATATCTTGCTCACAATTAATAGTTAATCTACTGGCTTTTGATTGCACATAAATATATCTACCATCTTTAAGTTTTTGCCACAAATCTACATTACCATAGATTATTTTAAAATTACAAATTTCTGGAGTTTCTAAGTTTACTTCTGTTAATAACTTTGTTTCACAAGACGGATTTTTAATAGTAGAAAGAATCGATGGTAATGGGCATATACTGAATTTCTGATTTACATTTTTACAACTATCAATATTATCTGATAATGCATAATTCAATCTATCGTCTGTTATTGACATGTACAGATTATTTGGTTGAATTAGAACATAGGTTTTAAAATTATTCACATCTCGTGAAGTAGGTAATGGTAAAATTTTGTACATATTATACTTAATAGGAGTAATTAAAGGAATTTGAATTACAAAAAATATTTTATTATTATAAAAATAAGAAATTAAAGTAGATAAATCTATAATATAGTGTATATTTCCTAAAGATAATGATACTGGAAATTCTAAATTTCCCTTAGTTATTTTATTACTAGAAAGTTCGTTATATAAATTGGTAGGAGTTAGAATATAAGGATGTAAAATATTAGTTTTCGCGAATAGTATAGAATTTAGAATGGTGTCCAAAATACTCGAGACTGAAATTATAGAACTTTCAATGATATTAAAAATAGAATTAATTTTAATAGCATTATTTAAATTTATATTTTCCTTAGTATTTCTAGTCAATATATAGTTTAGTTTTTCAATCTGTTTGTTTAATCTATCCTCGTTATCATTTAATTTTGTTATAGATATATTAAAATTATTTATAGTCGATTTCACCACGTGAATATTATCTTTCATTAAAGAATATAACTGATGCTCGTTTTGTTGACAGTCAGAAATAGCTTCATCATATTTCCTAGCATCATCGGCGTCTAAAGTGCCGAAAAAGAATTTGAGAATTTCTCCACCAAATTCTATGGCTCTTTTAGATTTAATTGGGCCATTCTCGGTGATAAGATGCGACAAAGAATTAAATTTAAGGTAATTTGCATTCATCAAAATTTCTAAAGGATTTATAGTATCCTTGCATTCCATATTCACTGCATAAATTTCCTGTATTTTATTACAAAAACTTTTAACACTTGTAATGGCATTTTCAATATTATCCAAATATGGTTTGATAGGAATTATTTCTATATGAGTGACTACACTCCAAAAATTATTGTAATAATAGACCACAGAAGTTGGGTCAAAGTATAGTCCTGGACTATGGACTATCGGTTCTATGAATTCTGAGCAGCTTTTCCCAAACCTGAAACAATGATTTTTCAAGCTGGTTTTATCTCGTTAATATGATATTTCATATGCTTCCTATTTATTAATAATGTAACGTTATTTTTTCCGTGTGTCTTTATTATTTTATTTTTTATAAGGTCCCTTCCACACTGGGGATAATGCTTTCCGTAGACGATGGTGTTGTTTTAAGTATACCAGATCTCCTGTTTTATAAGTTAATTCCTTTGATGTTTTGTCGTAATATTGTTTGGATTTTTCTTTGCTATTTAGTATATATTCTAATGCTTTCTCGCGGCAGCATTTCATTCTATATTGCAGAGCTTGTATATACTCATGGTAAGTAGTATTATTACTTGAATCGCTCAAACTACTTGGGATAGACGGCTTGTATCCGTATAATAATTCGAATGGAGTGAATTGGGTTGTACAATGTGGAGTAGTGTTATAGGAAAGAATTGCGGTAGCAATATAACAATGCCAATCGTTTTGATTTTCGTTAACGAATGACTTTAAATACTCTTTCAGAGTGGCGTGGCTGCGCTCTAGCGCGCCGTTTGTTTGTGGATGATATGGAGTAGAAAATAAGTTTTTAATTTTAAGTATTTCAGTAAGTTGTCTGAATAACTCGGATGTGAAGCATGTACCTTGATCGGTAAGAATCATTTTAGGAAACCCGAATAAAGAAAAGAAATGAATTAAGTTACGTGCAATTTCATCAGTGGTAGAAGTTATCATTGGGTAGGCACATGAGAATTTAGTTAAATCATCCTGTAACGTTAAAATATATTTAAATTTCTGAATGCCGGCTTCGGGCAAAGTACCAACTATATCTAAAGCTAGTCTTTCAAACGGTTTGGTACTTGAGGAAGTTATAACCATCGGAGCTTTATTTTTAGTCCGTAGAGGCTTATTTATCTGACACATTTTACAATCTTTTACAAACCGTTCTATATCTGAACGCATATTTTTCCAAAAGTATGAAGATTTGATTCTATTATACATTCGTTTAATACCCGGGTGACCAGCTATACTAGTCCCGTGGTTTTCCTTAAGGATATTTGGAACTTCGGCAGGAGTTGGATAGAGAAGTTGATTTTTATAAATATGGATTTTAATATTAGTAGCATGAAAAACGTAAGCGATCATGTTATATATCTTTCTATACACTAATTTTGTAAAAGGTTCTGAAAAATCTGATATGGCAAGTTCTTCGTTTTCGAAGTTATTTATAATACTATCTCTTAACTTTGTTAATAAATTATAGATACATTTATAAGACGACTCTTCATAATGATGAATTTTAGTAAACAAGAAAAATATTGTTTTATTATTTATATTTATTGACTTAACCGTTTCGGTTTCACGTTCAGTCGAAAATAATTCCTTTGAATCATTTGACATTGATAATATGTTTTCGACATTTGGCATTGAATTATCCAAATCTAAGGCACTCGGGCACGCAATTAGTTTTTGTTTTGCTAAATGTAAACTTTGATTATGCTCTTCTATTTTAGTGTCATTAGAAATACTGTTAGTAAATTGCCTTTTAAAATAAGTTTCATATGTTGTATCATTTAAATTAGAATGAACAATGGCATTAACTGGATTGCGAGATAAAGCGTCTGCATTCGAGTTTACTCGACCAGGTTTGTATATAATTTCGTAATCATATTCTTCAAGTTTTAATCGCCATCTTAATAAACGTCCACGGGATCCTTGGCACTAAACAGCCATGTAAGAGGACGGTGATCCGTTACAATTTTAAACTTATACCCATAAAGATAGGGGCGGAATGTGTTAACCCCGAAAAGAATCGCGAGGAGTTCTTTCTCCGTAGTGGTATAGTTTCCTTCTTGTTTATTTAAGGTGCGAGATGCATATGCTATAGGCTTATCTTTGCCAATCTCGCCCTGTGACAAAATAGCACCAACGGCGTAGTTTGACGCATCGGTAGTAACAATAAACGGTTGTGAAAAATCCGGATATTGTAATAAAGGAGCAGAAATTAGTTTTTCTTTAAGGTTAACAAAAGCTTGTTCTTGCTCGTGTTCCCAATTGAAAATAGAATCCTTTTTCAATAGTGAAGTGAGAGGTTTTGTAATATGAGAAAAGTTTTCAATGAAACGACGGTAGTAACCGGTCAAACCGAGAAAAGACTTGATATCTTTCGGTGTTTTGGGTATTGGAAATTGAGATATTGCCTTTACCTTGTCTGGGTTAGGCGAAACACCCTTATCTGCAATAACATGCCCAAGATAGGCGACTTCACGCCTCAAAAATTCACATTTGTCGGGCTGTAACTTTAAGTTTGCCTCTCTAAACTTAGAAAATACTAATTCAATTTTTTGCATATGACTTTCAAGATCATGTGAATATAAAATGCAATCATCTAAGTAAATATAACAATGAAGACCTTGTAATCCTGAAAGGACTGAGTTCATCAGCCTCTGAAATGTTGAAAGGGCATTTTTCAACCCAAAAGGCATCCTAGTAAATTCAAAATGTCCTGAAACATTATTAGTAGTTACACTGAAAGCTGTTTTTTCAGTGTCGTTGGCATTTAAACGAATCTGATGAAAATCTGACGCTAAGTCAAGCGTGCTAAAATATTTAGAATGACCTAATTGGTCTAAGATGTCATTTATAAGGGGAAGAGGGTAAACCTCGGAAACTGTGACATCATTTAAACGACGATAGTCAATTACGATTCGCCATTTTTGCTTGCCAGAAGCATCTAGCTTCTTAGGCACCACCCAGACGGGTGCACTCCAAGGAGAAATTGAAGGGCGAATAATATTTTGATCAAGCATCTTCTTTATTTGCTTTTCTACTTCATCTTTATGAATTTCTGGAAAACGATATGACTTAACATGAATAGGGGGTGAATCCCCAGTATTAACAGAATGCTCAATGGCACTAGTGTAACTTAAGTATTCTCCATCAAGATGAAAGATATCAGTATATTTAGAAAGACAGTTCATTAACGTCTTTTTTTCTTGTGGATTTAAATGAGAGCATCTTATCAGCTCTAAAACTTTGCGAGAACGATCAGTACTCGAAGAACTCAATTGATGTATTAGTTTATGTTGCTCGTCGTTTAATTTCGGCGGCAATTCAAAAGACGTTAATTCTACCTGAAAATTATTTATTTCAATCGCGGATTCCGTAGTATTTAACACGGATACATTAACCCTATTATTAGGTTTTACGCGGACTAAACAATTAGCCAAAAAAACACCTTCGCATATTTTTGTGTCTAGAATTAAGGCTTCTCTAGAATTTGAAATTTTAGATAAATTAGAAACTTGGCATTCAATTACCATTTCAGAACGCGGAGGTATAACATATGTTGACTCACTGAAACTTATCGGTATATTATAGCCTTTTAGACTAAGAGAGTCACTTGAATATTGTATATCGATTTTAAAATGTTTAATAAAATCACTACCTAATATTCCGTCATAATTCAACTTAATCGAATCGTCAATGACGTTCAACGTGTAGTCAAACATTATTTTCTTGTATTGAGAAATATAATGTATAAAGTTAATTCTTATAGACCCAATTGAGGTACAGAATGAATCATTGTCGCTTAAACCTTTGATTTTTATAATTTTAGAATCCAGAACTGGCTTATTCAATAAACTAGAATATTTCACGAGTGAAATAGTAGAACCAGTATCAATTAAAAAGCATAAGGGCTTATTATTATAATTGGTTTTCAAATAAACGTGAGGTAAAGAAATGTTTTTCACATTATGTATAGTATAAGAATTCTCACGCGAACAATCCCTATTTAAAGAACTCATATTTTGAGTTTGGTGATTGTTTTTTAGACTAGTAGACTCCAAGTCTTTATTTGTACGTGTCGATATAAACTTAGGAACACGTTTAAAAATATGCGACTTTGGCACAATAGACTCACACTGAGTATAAGGCAAACTGTCTTGTGCAACAGAGAATTGACCACAAGTGGACTGACCTTGAGACCTAAAACTCAACTCAGAGGATTTAATATGTTTGTTAATAAACTTATTATCAAAAAGAATCGTGCCGTTTTTAAAACTATTCTTAGGTTCCGGCAGACACGAATCCGAAACCGTATTTAGTTTAAATTACCGTTCTGCATATCTTTATTCTCTTCACGTAAAACATGTACATTATTCGAAGAGTCGCTTTTAATAAAATTACTTGTACTAGAAGGCATAAAATTACCTTGTTCAGAATGCGCATTATTATTTTTAAACTGCAACTTGCGACATTCTTGAATTAGATGACCTGGCTTTTTGCAATAAGCGCAAGTTTTACTTTTATAAGAATTAGAGTTATAATTATAATTTAATTTACGTGGAATGTGGTTATTTGCATTAATATGATACAACGTTTGCTTAGGTTTCTTATTTCTGTAACATTCCGACGATAAATGACCACCTTTATTACAAATAGAACATTGCTTATTTAATTTACGTGATAACTTTGATAAATTGTGAAGCTTTTCCTCTTCTACTGCACGGGAAATGGCTTCACTCAAACTTTTAGGATTTCTACACCTGACGATGTGTGAAAATTCTGTATTCATCCCTAACAAAAAGCTGTTTAAGGCTAAGTCCTCCATTGAGGCCAACCTACCTAAAAGTTCCTTTTCATCTTGACAACTATAATGTATATCGGCTTGTAGTCGAGTGAGACATGACTCGACCCGTAAAGAATATTGTGTCACATCTTCTGAGGGTAACTGTTTACAATTTTGAAGATCAACTAGTAGATGTGTGGAGTGTTTCTTCTCCCCAAAAGTAGATTTTAAATATTGTTTGATCTCTGGCCAATAATCAAACTTTTTAATACAGCAGGCTAACTGTGCCTTCCCCTCTAGCTGTGATATAATATACTTACATAATACGGTCTGCTGATCAGTACTTGCGAGTGAAATTGCGTTTTCGCAATTTGTTAAAAACGCGGGCAATGACTCTCGGTCTCCCTTATAGGGTCTAATAAACTTTGTTAAAACTGAAAGGGTGATTCTTTCACTCATTGTTGCAGTTGCACTAGCCTCGGAGATGTTATCTATGTCTTCCGTGACTATTGCCTGTTTACTCTCCTTTTTTGGAGGCATTAAAATAAATAAAAATTGAACGAATTTAAAACAAGTACGGATTAGTAGATAAATCAAAAGAACAATAGTAATTTAAATTTATGAAGAATAAAAGTCTATAATAAAATATTCACTTTATGCCCTGAATTTCACTGAAATTAGATGAAACAAACACTCACAATAAGAAGATCACGAAGAACTTCATAATTCTCCCAGCTCACGGCGCTACCCGAAGGTGAAGACCACTGCTTATGAGATGAGGGTGGATCTCCTCGTGAAGGAGGTCTGGAGAGCTGGACCCTTGATAACCGCAGGTGTGCTGGTAACGTTCGTTACGCGGGCTCACATCAATGGACGGAGACTTCTCGTCGACCACCAAGCAGCACTTACAGACGCGAACAGCAGAGACGCGGGCTCCAATAGGATGGAGTCTTACCGTCGATCACGTTTTTTGGACAGCAAGGCTTAGGCTTCGGTGCCCAAGGCTTACAGATGCTATCAGAAAGGACTTTAGACCACAGAGCTTGATGTCAGGCGGGAACTTCGCGACGCGCCTAACACCCTAACTGATCCCAGTACTCGATACGTTTTTCCTGGGATCCCACTTCTGACACCAAATTTGTTAGGATGGTGCTCCGTGGGTCCTTTTTAAAAAAAACGAATTTATTAGCTGTAAGAGTTTAATACGTCTGAACTATACAATGGTTAATAATGTTCTCTCTTCATTATATAGAATTAAATTGTTTTTATAAAATGTACAATTGCATGGGTAAGCACTTACTTAATATAATATAGTGTCATAACAGTTCGAACACTCTAACGATATTATAATAGCAGAACTAGGGGCCCTGCTTATAATAACCTTGATTTGTGTTCCGGCATTAGCGGGCATATATACGATGATATATATGCGATATTTATACGATCTAATATTGCTCGTATGAATATACGCAACAAACAATATCCTAAAACAGTCGTATTAACATAATCATCACGTGCAGCACTTTTGCACTGCAAGGTATGCGTCTCGGGTCATCAAGCGACCTTAATAAACAACATACAACAACTCGACGTGGTTTGGCCTGGCAACACCCTTCAAACCGGGGTCCATCGTTAACGACGATTAAGCCCAGCATCTTTGGAAGTGTACAAACCGTATTTTTATTGGTCCCTCGAGCCGGATAATATGAATCAGTTTTTTTAACAAATGGAAAGATCATGGGATATGGGGTAATGTAGACACTCACTTGTCCAGCCTCTGCATATTATTGGACGTTTGTCCCGGCGATGAGTTCTTGTCAATGTTCATGTCGTACTCGTCTGAAAACCAACGAACAAACATACAAATATACCGGAGATTTCATTATCCGGGCTCCAGTCATACGGATTCGCGATTATCCTGATTGGCAGTCACATATGGCCGATTCCTGTATCTTAGCGACCTATCATTTGCCATACTATCATATAGTATATAACATAACAGCCCATAAACGTACCATTGTTGGGCTCGGGCCTCCCATTATAGGAAAACGAACATTTACCCGCCACGCTTGTCCAAGGCGGCTTGACAGGTTTGACACATCGGTTATCTCGATGTGCAGGTTCCATTAATCAATCAATATTGCTATGCTATAAGACAAGCCAAATCCTTAGTGTTTTAAAAATCAGGTTCAGAAGCATTACTTCTCTATTGTGTATTATAATTTCTAATACTGTTGTATATGTTTGTATTGTCATATGTATATATACATGTGTTTATACGTATGCATATACACATATGTATATATATTTATATTGTTTTTGTACTTATATGTATTGTGCATACTTATCATTTAACATTATTTATAAACTGCACCACAGTCAGTATTAAAAATCCATTAATCCCTGCCAAGGGTTGCCTGGAAGAGATCGCTTTTTAGCGATAAGACCGCCCGTTGTAGTATCTCTTGTATTTTTCTATTTCTGTTTTCTACGCTTTGGTGTAAAATAAAGTGTGTCTATCTGTCTTAAAGATTGATTGAAGAAAGTTCATCTGTGATATTTCCTGCTAACCATTGCCTGGGTTTCGTTTGTTCACAGACGAGCTAGTTTGAAGTATATGAAAAACTTGGTCCCACCTGCAAGTGTGGCTGTATCCACTGGCTTCGTGGAATGATGGCTTTGGATCCTGCCCCTTGTCTCTTCGGCGCTCTCCCACCAGATGTCATCATTTCTGATGAACATGAATAATTATGTATTTAGCCACACGTATGTTTCAGACAAAATGCGTGGTCTAAATCTTATGTACAAGATATCTTAACCTTTGTCCGTTGAATGATCTGGGTTCGATTTCTGGTATGGTATATGGTATTTAAGCAAATAAGTGAATTTGATTTGATTTGGTTGGACTTATGGTAAATTTGGCAAACAAACTTTATATTAATATTTGCTTAAGTTTTCGCGACTGTCTTAATCTAACACATCCAGAGACCCATTCAAAAAGACATACAAAATTTCATCAAAATCCTGGAGCCCGTTTCCAGCGCCACCTACGGGAATCCAATTAGTGAATCTAAACTATCCCTGGACTCGTTTAAACACAGACAAAAAATTTCATCGAAATCGGTCCAGCAGTTTATAGGGAGTTCAGAAAGAAATTCATACACAGAAGAAATATATGCATAAAGATTATCATATTTAATGGTAATATAGTATTTGGAAGATTGATTCCCTGATATTATTACAAAAAAAAAACTACGGTTTTATCATACGTATTTCTATTTAACAGCTGGAATGTCAAACGTTTTTTCGTAAAATGAGGGTAAACGATAAAAAAATATTTAAAATTAAAACAATCTTCTCATTTGAATTCTTCATTATATTTCACAGGAAACGTAACCAATGACAAAAGTCTGGATTTTGTCATTGCTCAACAGTGGGTATGCAACATGAGGGTAGCTAAAAATTTCACGACACGGACGGGTGTGTCGCCGACATTCCAGGTCTTAAACGATTATATAGGGCACACACTGCACATGCACTTCCTCACAACACCAGCATGTAACAGATACACTCTACATTAGTATAAGTTTACTATTAAAATTAGAATAAATTAGTATAATAAGTTATTCTTAAGGTACACCACAACACAAACATAATAATATCAGCCCATAAATGTCCCACTGCTGGGCTCGGGCCTCCCACTATAGGGGAACGGACAGTATACCCGCCACGCTTGTCCAAGGCGACTTGGCAGGTTTGACACATCGGTTATCTCGATGTGCAGGTTGCATCACGATGTTTTCCTTCACCGTTGTTAGCACGCGGTAATTGTAACAACATGCACATTAGGTCAGAAAACTGACTAAGTGGCGCATGCGATCCGGACAGGATCGAACCCGCTACCACGACTATACATACTATACGACAACACAAACATACATTAATTAAATGTCACACACAATAACAAAGTAACAAATAAGCGTGTACAACTTCTTAACTTCTTAAATTTTATTGCAAAAAAAAGGGTACGGAAGAAGTCCGTAGAGGTGTTAGTGAAAATTAAAAAAAAAAACGATTATATATACCTGGGTGCTTGGGCCCTCTGCTGCAATAAGCACCTCAGTTTGGCAATGCTCGTGGACAAGTCCGCTGCTTCTTCGTACACCGGCTCCGGGGAGTCCGGCAGGGGGACGAGTGGGCCCGCATGGTCGGTGGTTGCGGGCAAAAAGAAGGGCAAGGGGAAGGGGAAAGGGGTGCCATCCCTCCTCCCACCCCCCTCGCAAGCACGTGGCCCGCCCACGCGGAATCAGCCACCGCAGCCACAGGCAAAAAAGAAGCCTGTGGTATTTACGGAGCCGAAGATGGCAGCGGTCATCATAAAACTGCTGCCGGAGGCAGAAAACAGAGGCGTCACCTACCGCGACGTGTTCCAAAAGGCTGCCGCGTTAGTCGACATCGTTGCAATGGGCCTCAAGGAGGGCTTAAAGATAACGCGGACCGTCCGCGACTCCCGGCTCATGGAGTTGCCACCTGGGCCGGAAGGTGTTGAAAAAGCGGACCAGTTGGCGGAGGCCCTCCGGAGGCCGCTCGAGGGACTGGCTGAAGTTATCCGACCTATGAAGAGGGGGGTGTTAACGCGGCAGCCCAGTATTAGGTACTGAACGCGTATCCAAAATGGCGGTGGTAGGATTGCTGGTATGGAAAGAAGGGAGACTAACCTGCGTGCCTCTGGGCTGCACTAACTATGCGTGCTGATCACCAAGTCGTGAGCCTTGCAGCAAATCTTCTGGCTTGTCTCCTTCTTGCGGCCTTCGATTATTATTGGTACACACACGGCGCGGTATAACTGCACTTATATGCAAGTTGTGGCGGAAAAAAGATGTGCGGGTTGTCGTACGAGGGTCGACAGCAGACTGACTCGTAAAGACGAGCAGTATTAGTACTGCGGTAAGCACGACAAGGATAGTCGTATGGAACGGAAGATGGCGGCTGGGAAAAGGTGATTGGATAACGCGGTTAGGAAAAGCGGGTAGTTGTGGAAATAATTTGATAGGATAGGATTTTAAAATAAGCGGCGCGAACATGCCCCCGGCCTAAAAACCAATGGTTTTAAAAACACTCAAAAATGGGAGAAGTCGATTAATAAAAAGGTTGAAATAAGCGGTAAAAGAAGCGGGAGTAGACCGAGGGGGGGTGGAGGTGTGACTACTGAGTAGGTAACACACAAAGCCGGACGACTGGTCGTTTGTACACGCCAGTAGCCGTCTTTACAGAAGCAACCCTACAGATGCCGTGTTTGCCAGGGTAGGTGGCTACTACGACTCCAAAGGGCCATGAAAGCGGGGGAATATTGTCCGTAACAATGAGGACTATTGAGCCTAGAGTAATAGGATTTACAGATGTATTCCATTTTCCACGTGATTGCAATAAATGTAAGTATTCTAATTTCCATCGCTTGGAAAATGACTGAATCATTTGATCCAGCAAAGAAAACCGTTTGAGTAGATGCGCAGGTTCGTTATCGACGTTACAGGCAGGCAAATGTTTAAGGGGAACAGACATTAAAAAATGCGCGGGAGTTAAAGCAGTGGGTTCAGAAGGATCCTCACTCAATAATGTTAGCGGGCGGGAATTAATGACACATTCGATTTGTGTCAGAACGGTTAACATTTCTTCATAGGTTAACAGTTGTGTCCCAATGACACGATGGAGGTGCGTTTTAAATGCTTTCACATAAATCTCATACTGTCCTCCGAAGTGAGGACTTCGTGGCGGATTTAATTTCCAAAGAACGCGGTTTGCTGACAATTCATCCGTGAGAGACGTATTAAATTCATCGGAACTTACGAGCGTGTAAACTTCTGACAATGCGTTTTTGGCACCAACAAAGTTCGTTGCATTGTCAGAATACATAACTGACACGGCACCGCGGCGAGCAAGAAACCGTTTGAAAGCGGATAAGAAAGAATTGGTACTTAGATCAGTGGTAAGTTCTACGTGTACTGCGCGTATCACCATGCACACAAATATGCACAAGTAGGCCTTCATTGAACGTACGCCCCGTTTCCTATAAGGAATTATAGATATTGGGCCGCAGTAATCCACAGAAGTGTGAGTAAAAGCCTTTGTGTCATTTACTCGACAAGCGGGTAACTGTCCCATTAATGGGAAGTTAGGTTTAGGTTTAGCTTTGAAACATAAATTACACTTATGAATTACGGTACGAACGATATTACGACAAGATAAAATCCAATATCTTTGTCTAAGAATAGACATAAGAGCCAGAGGGCCCGTGTGACAATTTTTACGATGATTATAGGAAATTAGCAGTGAAATAACAGGATCCTTTCGTGGTAATAAAATTGGATGTTGTTGATCATATGAAAGATCGGCATTACGAAGACGGCCACCAACTCTTATTAGCCCGTCGTCGTCTATAAATGGCACGAGTCTTTGTATTGAGCGGGAACAGCGTTCATTATTTTTGAGGTTTTTAATAATTCCAGAAAAATGAGAAGACTGTAAAGCTTTCAAAACTTGCAATTCCGCAAAATGAAGGTCGACAGCGGTATTATATTTATTTCGCGGTAGTTTCTTTATGAAACGATATATCAGAACTACTGTGCGTAAAAGCACTAGCCATGACGAAACCCGGGAGGAAAGGTCTAACAATGGGTTAGAAATCTCGTTATTTGTAAGAGTAGCGGGAAGAGAAATAATATTTTTCGATTCAGGTAAATGACTACCAGCATTGGCTTGTTCGATTGATGTGATTGGCCATGCAGAGGAATCTAGCAACAACCAATCGGGTCCATTGCACCACAACGGATAGTTTTGTAACTGAGCGGGAGTCAAGCCTCGGGATAAACAATCACTGGGATTGTATGATCCTCGGATATGAAAGAAGTTCATAGCGGGTATAGCGGCTACAATTTTAGTTATTCGAGTTGCCACAAATGTTTTAAACTTATGAGGAGACGCAGATATCCATTGCAAGGCAACCATAGAATCCGTAAAACAAAATATTTTATCAATAGGATGCCGTTTTTCGTAAGTGTTAATTACTCGACGAACTAACTTAGCCATAATTAAGCATGCGCATAATTCTAAGCGAGCAATGGATATAGTTTTTAGCGGCGCCACTTTTGATTTGGCACAAATAAGGCGCGTTACTGGTGGGGAACTCGGGTTTGTCTGGACTCGAATATATACGACAGAACCATACGCTCTTTCACTAGCATCAGAGAAAGCTACAATACATATTCGAGAATTTTCAAAAACTCCTAAGTGTCGTGGATAGCGTAAATGTTGTATACATGGCAACTCCCTTATATAATTTTGCCAAATATTTATAATATCTGACGGCGGTTGCTCATCCCAATCGAGCTTTAAAAGGTGAATTCTTTGCAAAATTAATTTAGCGTATAAAATGACTGGCGCTATTAAACCAAGAACGTCATATTGTCGGGCTATTAATGACAGAATATTACGTTTAGTGACAGGACGATCTTCGATATGAACTGTGAACATAAACTCATCACTATTAGGTGACCATTGCAATCCTAAAACCTTTAGGTTTGTTTGTGAATGAGTGTTGACATCTTGAAAAGGTATATTAGCGGAATGACGATCAGCAACAGGGAGAGATTCGATTAGCCCAGGCTCATTGCTAGCCCATTTTACAAGCTCAAAGCCCCCGGCCTTGAGCAGGTTACGGAGATCATCGCGTAGCTGCAGGCAATCCGACAATCGCGGCATAGAGTAACACACGTCATCCATATATGTATTATTTTCTATAATGTCTGCCGCATGAGGATAGCGGACGCGCTCGTCAGTACATAACTGACGTAGTACTCTCATAGCGAGAAATGGGCTACTACGTAAACCGAAACAAACGCGATTAAATTGATAACAATCAAGCGGTGACGCAGGGTCGAAACGATATAGAAATTTCTGGTATTTACGATCCACATTGTTGACAAGAACTTGCAAATACATTTGTTTAACGTCGGAATTAAATGCAATGTTATATAGGCGGAAGTCTAACAGTATTACAAAAAGATCGTTTTGTAAGTTATCCCCGACATATAAAATGTCATTTAAAGAAAGCCCTGAATTAGTTTTAGCGCTGGCATCCATTACCATGCGCCATTTTGTTGTACTTTTATCTAATCGGGCAATGGCGTGATGCGGAATAAAATAACCCGTAAGATGGTCAACATTATCAATTAAAGAAATGTAACCCTTTTGAATATATTCTTTAATTATTGCGTCGTATTCCACGCGTAATTGCGCTGACGCGGTAAGCTTGCGTTCGAGATATGTGTAACGTTTTTTCGCGGTTGTAAAAGAATCACCAAGCGCGGTAGCGGGTTCGCGGGAAAACGGCAATGCCACAGAATAACGCCCTGCAGGGTCACGGGAATAATTTTTGACAAAAAAAATTTCATTTTCAAACGCGGCGGGACTTAAAGTTGGAGCACAATGCACTTCTTCGAGTTGCCAGAATTTCTGAAGCACTCGATCTAAAAGCGGTTCCTCTGTAACCGAGCAAAGTGATACATGTACGGAAGAACTGTTAAAAGAAGCGATATTGCTCCCAGTATGACACGGGTCATGCTGAGCGGCAGCGACGGGGGTGTTCCCAATGATGACGTAACCAAAAATAGTTTCAAAAGCGGTTGGTGTACCAGGTGGACCCGAGAAGCGGCCTGACAGTAAGATGTCAGCAAACAAAGGTGCCCCAATGAGCAGGTCTATCTCTGAAGGCGATGAAAAGTTATCATCAGCCAACGGTAGACCGTTAATGAACGAAAGACGCGAATTATCAACTTCAACAGAAGGGAGGTTGTCTGTAATGCGGTCAATTATAAGTGCGTCTAAAGAAATAAAATTACTATTAAATCGCGAAACTATTGTCATAGAAGTTTGCCCCATAATTCGGTTCTTTGTAGACCCTATACCCTTTACAACATTGTTAGAAACTTTATTGTAATTTAGGTTTAGTTTATTAAAACATTTCGCGGTTAAAAAGTTGCTTTGAGACGCGGAGTCTACTAACGCGCGTAATACATGCCGTTTATTATTAGAGTCCATCGCGTATACTTGTACCGTGCCGAGTAAACAAGTTGTATTATTTTGCGTTATAGATATTGGTCGTGTATTGCATAGCGATACATTTTGTTGCGCGGACAAACAAGCGCGGGTCTCATCCACTCTTATAGAGGGGCGAGGGAGGCGCGCGGGAGCGGTAAGGTGCGGCGGCGAAGCTGTAGGAGCATGCGCAAATGGTGGATGCGCCAGCGCATGAGCACGCGATGGCGAAGTGGTAACAGCGCGGGCCCTCGGCGGCGAGCGATCTCGGTGGCGCGGGCGGTCATCTTGAGGCGACGGCGATGACGGAGGTTTACGGCACAACATTGAATGATGTCTACACTCACAATGTCGACATTTAAATTTGGAGTTACAGGAAGTATTACTGTGGCTTACGCTTAAACAATTAGTAAACCCTCTTGAATTTTTTATAAAATTAAATCTTTCATTAATAGAAAGTTTTTCAAACGCGGGACAACGATATAAATTAAAATGATTAGATTGTTTGCAAAGCGGGCAATGCGTCGTATATGACGTCACAAAAGAATGCGTCGATTTAGGAATACTGGTTTTATATGTGTCACTACTACGGGACTGAGTAGATGGCATCGTGCGTTCCAATACCTTACTTTGTTCGCGGATAAATTTAATAAGGTCATTGTAGGTAGGCATCGATTCTCCCCTATTATGCATCTCAAACGATCTTGCGGTATTTAAATCTATTTTCTTCAACGCTAATTGCAAAATAATAAAGTCAGATAAGTCATTTAATTTTAAAGACTAAACTCGATACTGCGGTACAAAATTTATCTAGAAACATGTCAAGATTTTTACTAGAGGCGGTGTTAAAACTTTTAAATTCAAACATTTGATCCAAGTATGCGGCGGCCAAACTGCGCTTATCATCGTATTTGTCGACCAATGTTTGCCATATCATGTTGTAGTTGTCGCCGTTTGGTACGATTCCGGTACAAACTGAAAGTGCCCGGCCCGACAGCTTATTTATTAAATATTGTACGCGTTCATGATCAGTGAGATCGGGATTTTCATGTATTGTCCTTTTAAAGGACTCGTAAAATATTGGCCATTTAATAGGGTTGCCATCAAACCCCATAAGCTCGAGTTCGGGTAAACGTATAGACTTACGTTGAGAATTAGTGTTCGAAATCATGTTTTCTGGTTGGTGTGAAACCGAATGAAACTTATCATGGATAAATTTACAGCGGCAGTACATGTCTTCAAAAGAATTGAGACTTTGGTAATTGACCTTATATTTAGGATCCAAGGTCAACTCCACAACATTTAATTGATCTACTATGTCGGTAAAATCTGAATGTAGACGTTCAATAGATACCATTCCGTATAGAAATAATTCTCTCTCGGAATCATCATCTGCGACATTTAACGAGCGGTTATAAAGTTCTTGCATGCGGGAAAATATGACGTCACGTCTTGCAGTTAACGTCAATCGTTGTATTTGAAATTTATCAAGGGACTGCGCATCTTCGAATACTTCTTTTCGCTTAGAAGTCATTTTTGAGTATTTAAATTTAAAAGATTAGAAACTTTAAGAAACGCCGAAGTTAATGCCTGCAACACGACTATGCGAAACGAGAGCGGTGCGCGGCCGGTCAGATGATCGAATGAATGAACGATACGTTACTTTAAAATATCACTGTTTAAATTTAAAATGAATTTAATTTAAAAAATCCACTTATTTAACGCAATCAAGGGAAGCGGAATACGAAATATGTATGTTTAATGCGAAATAAAGACGTTGATAAAGGTGAAAAGATACGTAAAATATTACGGTGACGAAATAAAGCGGTAGAAAATGAGGGTCAAAAGGGGAACCAAAGGGGATGATTACGGTTCAAAAGGAACCAAAAAATGATCCTGGTTCGAATGGACCAAAAAAAATGTTAACGCGGCAGCCCAGTATTAGGTACTGAACGCGTATCCAAAATGGCGGTGGTAGGATTGCTGGTATGGAAAGAAGGGAGACTAACCTGCGTGCCTCTGGGCTGCACTAACTATGCGTGCTGATCACCAAGTCGTGAGCCTTGCAGCAAATCTTCTGGCTTGTCTCCTTCTTGCGGCCTTCGATTATTATTGGTACACACACGGCGCGGTATAACTGCACTTATATGCAAGTTGTGGCGGAAAAAAGATGTGCGGGTTGTCGTACGAGGGTCGACAGCAGACTGACTCGTAAAGACGAGCAGTATTAGTACTGCGGTAAGCACGACAAGGATAGTCGTATGGAACGGAAGATGGCGGCTGGGAAAAGGTGATTGGATAACGCGGTTAGGAAAAGCGGGTAGTTGTGGAAATAATTTGATAGGATAGGATTTTAAAATAAGCGGCGCGAACAGGGGGAAATCTACATTTCCGGACTGGATGATTCAGTAACGCCCGAGTCGCTCAGAGCTGCCGTCGCCCGCGCTGGCAATTGCCAGCTAGACAGAATAGTCGCCAATCGCATTTGCTCAGGACCGGGGGGTATGGGCGCAGCATACGTGCTGTGCCCAATACCCGTAGCAAAGGTACTCGCCGAGCAGGGCCACCTTTTGGTGGGCTTTAGCTCGGCGAAGGTTAAAGCTTTAGAAGCGCGGCCAATCCGCTGTTACCGATGCTACGGGCTGGGTCACAGCACACAGATGTGTCCCGAAACCTGCCCCGATAGGTCGGGCTTGTGTCTCCGTTGTGGGAAGGGCGGACACGCAATGCCTGACTGCAAAGCTCCAGCCCCCCACTGCGCAGTCTGCGCGGCTGGAGGATGCCAAGCAACGCACCCAACGTTGGCGAGGGTCTGCCTCCCTCCCATCGTCAGGGGCAGGTTCGCCCCCCCGGTGAGGGCGACGACAGTCTCGACGAGAGGGGAGGCTATGTCAGTTAATTAACAATGCCTGTACGACATAGCCTCCTCCAAATTAATGTAAACCACTCCGCCGGTGCACAGGACCTAGCCATGCAGGCCATGGCGGAGTGGGGGATTGACCTGGCCGTAGTAAGCGAGCCTTACTACGTCCCCGACCTAGGCAACTGGATCGGGGATCTGGACGAAACGGTGGCGGTGGTCGCCACATCGGGTTCTGGCACCCCATTCTCTATTATAGAGAGGGGACGGGGTTACGCGGTGGCAGGTTGGGGTCAGCACGCCGTCATAGGCGTGTACTTCTCCCCCAACCGTCCCCTGGCGGAGTTTGAGTCCTTCTTAGATTCCGTCAGGGCCGCCGTAATCAGGCTGTCGCCGAGGTCGACCTTCGTCCTCGGCGATTTCAATGCCAAATCCCGTTGCTGGGGAAACGTTGCCACCAATGCGAGGGGACGGGCCGTTGAAGCGTGGGCGCTCCAATCCGGCCTATCGCTGCTAAACAGAGGAGTGGTCCACACCTGCGTGCGAGCGCGGGGTGGTTCCGTAATAGACCTGTCGTTCATCACCCATCGATCAGACGGAGCTTCCCCTCGTCTCCGAAGAAGAATTAGAAGTGGCCCTGGAGCGCCTCCGGGGCCGGAAGACAGCACCGGGTCCTGACGGGGTCCCGGGCCGAGTCCTCTTCCTGGCCGCTAAACACCTACGCGGCCAGCTTCGGGAACTTTTCAATGCCTGTATCAGGTCAGGCGTGTTCCCGAAGCAGTGGAAGGAGGGCCGGCTATGCCTGCTTTCGAAGGAGGGTCGCCCTACCAACGATCCGTCCGCCTACAGGCCCATCATCTTGCTCAATGAGGCGGCCAAGGTTTTTGAGAAGATCCTTGCCGGCCGCCTCGTTCATCATCTGGACACAAATGGGCCTGGGCTCTCTGAGGCTCAATATGGTTTCAGGGTGGGACGTTCGACACTGGATGCCCTGAACGCGCTACGGAGCCTTACGAGAAAAGCGGATCACATGGAGGAGTCCGTCCTGGCGGTCTCTCTTGATATCAAGAACGCCTTCAACAGTCTCCCTCATGAGACAATAAGGGCAGGGCTCCTGTCTCATGGAGTCCCCCCGTATCTCACGAGGCTGTTGGAGGCCTACCTCCAGGACAGGTACATCCTCTGGGAGGGCGGCCGAACTGACCAGGTTATAGGAAGACGACGCGTCGCGTGCGGCGTTCCACAAGGGTCGGTGCTGGGTCCGATCCTGTGGAACATCGGCTACGACTGGCTCCTCCGAGAGCCAGTCCTGCCCGGGATGGGGGTGCTCTGCTTCGCAGACGACACTCTCGTCACAGCCCGGGGTGGAACCTATGAAGAGTCTATGGCACTCGCCGACGCCGGAACGGCGTTGGTGGTTGAACGAATCCGGCGTCTTGGCCTGGGGGTCTCCCCCGAAAGAACGGAGGCCCTCATGTTCTATAGACCACATAGACGTGCACTCCGGGACGCGCGCATCGTCGTCCAAGGTGTAGCGGTAGCGGTCAAGTCCCAGATGAAATATCTGGGGCTTGTATTAGATGGTAAATGGAACTTCGGGGCCCATTTCACCCAGCTCGCCCCGAGGTTAATTAAATCCGCTGCCGCCCTGGCCAGTCTCCTTCCGAACGTGGGAGGGCCGGGCGCGGCGATAAGGAAGTTGTACGCTGGCATCCTCCGGAGTATGGCACTGTACGGGGCCCCCGTATGGATCCATGCACTTCACCGGCAAAACAGGACTCTGCTGAGGCGAGCTCAGAGGGTCCTGGCGGTGAGGTCCATCCGGGGGTACCGTACTGTGTCATGGACAGCGGCGACACTGTTGGCGGGTGATCCGCCCTGGAATCTCCAGGCGGAGGTGCTCGCAACAGTGTACCGCTCCCGGCAGGATGCACGGGCGAGAGGAGAGGTGCCGTGCCCGGCAGAAACTACAATGATCAGGGCCCAGGCGACCGAGGCCCTGATCCGCTCTTGGCAGAGGGACCTGGGGTCCCCAGAAGCTGGAACCGGGACGGTGGAGGCGATCCGGCCCCACCTGGCTCGTTGGGTCTCGCGGAAATGCGGGACCCTGACGTTCAGGATGGTGCAGATACTCACTGGGCACGGTTGCTTTGGTAAGTATCTGCACCAAATCGTGGGGCGGGAACCTTCCCCGTCTTGCCACGAGTGCGGCGCACTCCAAGACACGGCGTTCCACACGCTCGTGGAGTGCGCCGCTTGGGGGCCCCAGAGGGCCCTCCTAGAGAACGTCGTTGGCCCTGTGAGCTCGCTTTGTAGCATGGTAGAAGCGATGCTCCAGGGTCAACATTCCTGGCTTGCGATTTCCTCCTTCTGCGAATCCATCATGTCACAGAAGGAGGCCGCTGAAAGAGCGAGGGAGGAGGATGCGCACGCGGACCCCGTCCGCAGGAGGCGGACCGGCGGTCGCAGGCGCCGCTACGCGCATCTTCTCCTCCCATAGTTACCGTCACAGGGGGCCGCTGTCACGGGGGTGACAGCGGACTTCCCGCCCCTGCTGTACGAAGTGGGTCACTCTGCTCCCCGGGGTGACCCAGTTACAGAGCGTAGGGGCGTCATGGTGCAGTTACTCTGTATGAGATCCCGTGACGTCCCGTAAAAGCGCTATAAATGGGGCGCAGGTTTAGGTTTAGTGGGTAGTTTGGCGGCCGTTTCTCGCGACAGCTTCGTTGCAGAAGCAAGCGTGGAGAACCGGTCGCTGAAAGTCCCACACACCCTTGATGCAGGCCTTATGCCTGCATTTTGGCCCTTCCCCCGAAGGATCCGAGGATGGTGTCCAAAGACATTCCCCCTGCGTTATTAAAAAAAAAAAAAAGGGGGGACAAGTGGGCCTGGAAACTCCCCGCGTACTACTATCGGCACGGGCTTTGCCTGAGATGGCTGGAGGACGAAACAGTGTTTTAGCACTATGCAAAGTATCCTTTTTTATTTAAATTTCAAATTCAAATTCAAAAGTTTTTTTTCAAAACTAGCTGATGCCCGCGACTTCGTCCGCGTGTTGCGGTTTTTTAACTATCCCACGGGAACTCTTTAATTTTTCGGGATCAGAAGTATCCTATATGTTGACCAGGGATATAAGCTACCACCATACAAAAATTCATTCAAATCGGTTCAGTCGTTTCGGAGATTAGCCGGTACAAACAAACAGAGAAACAAAAAATCACTTCACATCACAAAACTGTATAAGTCGACTTTCTGTACAATGACAAAAAATCTTAGACCATTCAACCAATGGACGAGCCTCGTATGAGCATACCCCTCTGCCAAGGTACAAGATTATAAAATCTAACGCGTTTATAAAAACTAGTTCAATAATCGATTTCTAACAGTCTTAGTATTGTTATCGATGTGTGAGGAGCTCCTCAAAAATGCCAACCTGTGCTGTTAACGTCTGCGATAACAAGTCAAATACCTCAAATCTAGAAAAAGATGGTGTAACATTTCACTTGTAAGTATTTTTTTGTGTAATTATTGCTTATTTTTAATATAATAACTTATAGTTGTTTATTAAACTTGATGTCCAAAACATCGATTCTATAATCGAATTAATGAAACATTTCGCATCGACTTCCGCCGAATCTCTGTTTTACCTTGAACTGTTACCGTAAAGACAATGAGTCTACATTTGTATAACAATGTCCAAATAACAAAATATTGATAAGTGTTACGCGTCTCTAGCGCACTCCCCACGAGACTAATGCGAAATCCTTAAAGAAATTATAGCCCTTATTGCGTTTGAGACTAATTTGAAATTTGAATATCGAAGTTTGTTTTTGCTACACGAGACTACCTATAGTGATGTAATGTGTACATATAACTCCGTGTCGATATCGATAAAACTACCTTTGATACAGTTAGTCGAAAAATATGATTACATTATACTAATAATAACCCATTTTTAGGGTTCTATTGTAAAATAAGGAACCCTTATAATTTCGTCGTGTCCTTCTGTCCGTCTATTTTCCGAGATTAGGTCTACACTGCTGCAATTTGGTACATTTAACTGTAACCGATACTAGGACGAATTTTGATTGTACGATGGTAAAGAGTACTGCTTTTACCCGATCGAATCGGGCATCGTTATATGTATTATTAATAGATTTAGATAAAAAAATCAGGGAGAGTAATCATCTGCATTAGTTTGTTACATTAAACAAAAATAATATAACTTGATTATACTTCTATATTTTGCAGATTTCCAAAAGATACTGTATTAAAAAAAAAGTGGGCACAATCGTGCAAGAGAAAGCGAAATTGGGAACCTACTCGTACAAGCACAATTTGTTCTGTACATTTTAATCGGTCTCAATTCCAAACCTTGGCTAATAAACGACGAAAATTGATAGATAATGCAGTACCGACACTATTGTTATCAGATACCAAAAGTGACACTCTAGAGGAAAGCCAACTTCCAGGAACTTCGCAATGTGTACCATCCATTGTAAAAAATGATGTAAACGTGGAGAGCAATATTGAATTAACACCAAGGAAAAAGAAAATGAGAAAGAAAATTGACATTCAGGCCAAAAAATAAAAAGTTTGCAATCAAAAACTAGATATTTGAAAAAAAAGTAGCTTCTCTACAGGAAATTTTGAAGACATTAAATGAAAAAATCTCTCATTGACAAGGAACAGAAACTATTATTACAGAATATTGGAGTAACTAACGAAGAACTATTGAAAAGACAGATGACTAATGCAGTAACAGGAAAGACATCACGAAAACCTTTTTCGCCAGAGCTACGTTGCTTTGCGCTCAACTTGAATTATTATTCACCAAAAGCCTACAAATATATCAGAAAGGTTTTTACGACCGCATTACCGCATCCTCGAACGTTAATGAAGTGGTATGCTACTGTAGACGGGAGACCTGGATATACTCAAGAATCATTAAACGTTTTAAAACGTGTGCAGGAGAGCAGCCCGGATAAAAAAATTTACTGTTCACTTGTCATTGATGAGATGAAAATCAAACATAGTCCTGAATGGCATCCTAAATCTGAACGGTATTACGGTTACGTTGATTATGGTTTTGATAATATTACTGAAAATAACGAAGAAGCTACAGATGCTTTAGTGTTTTTATTAATAGGTATAAATACTACTTGGAAGTTACCATTAGGTTACTTTTTAGTTAAAGGAACACCTGCTGCTCTTAAAGCCCGATTGGTAACTAAAGCGTTAGAGCTCGTTGGTAATACAGTAGTCGAAATTAAAGCACTGACCTGTGACGGAACTAAGTCCAATATTGCTATGGCTGAAGAATTGGGCTGCTGCATAGACCCCGATAATTTACAGACAAAAATACTTGACCCTACTTCTGGTCAACAAGTTCATTTCTTTTTAGATCCTTGTCATATGTTAAAATTAATACGAAACACGTTTGAGCATTACAAATATTTCATAAACAATTCGGGCGAAAAAATTCAATGGAATCACATATTAAAATTACATGAAGTACAAGAAGAGGAATTATTTTATTTAGCGAATAAATTGAGATCAAATCATATTTATTTCAAATCAAAAATTATGAATGTTCGTCTAGCAGCTCAACTCTTCAGTGAAAGTGTAGCCGACGCTATTACGTTTTGTGAAGATCTCAAATTGCCCGGTTTTGTAAATGTTCACCCAACGGCAGAGTTTTTGAAAATCATAAATGACGTTTTTGATATTTTGGACTCCAAAACGCATGGTTTCGGCTATAAACGAACAATGAATTTAAGTAATTATCAAAAATGTTGTACAAAGCTTGATAAAGCAATAGAATTTATAAATAACTTAAGTGCTGATGTACCAGGCCGAAATAACCAAATAACTAGGAGGAATATACTACGAAGTCCACGCTATACGGGGTTTTTGGGATTCTGTGTGTGTATTGAAAGTGCCAAATCTTTATTTGAAGACTTAATTTTGAATCCTAGTAGGGGGCTTAGCTATCTTCCATTCCACAAAATAAGTCAAGACCACATCGAAATATTGTTTTCAAAAATTCGAAGTCACGGGGGTTTTTCAGACAATCCGACTGGACGACTATTTGAAACTTTATATAAAAAGCTCTTAATTCACAAAGAATTATCAATATCTAGCACAGGAAACAATTGCATTCCTTTAGAAACAATAAGTATTTTAAATTGTTCTCCTGCAGATAAAATCAACAATACAACAACACGCAAAAACATTTCTGATTCAGAAAATGTAGATTTAGAAGAATCGGACGTTTTAGATTTTGAATGTCAAATGTATCTCTCGCCTTTTGGAGAAAAGGTCGTAGAGTACATATCTGGATTTGTTGTGTTTTCTCTTTCGAAAAAAATTAAATGTGACGATTGCCTTCAAGCCCTATTTGGTCAAAGTGATGATAAAAGCCTAACATATCACAAAACTAAAGGTTATTTGAAGTATGCCTCAGAAAGTGTTATAAAATTATGCCGTTTATGTGAAAAAATTATAAGACAGGGTCTAGACGACAACAAAAAGTTAAATACTAAATACACAACCTCATACATTACAACAAAAGGTCTTCATCACTTGGTAGGTGATAACTTTAATTTGTTTCCAGATATTGAAATGCACGACACCGATATTTATGTAAATCATAGAATTGAATTAGCTAAAGCAGTTATGAATAAGTATTCACATACCAGGATCTCATATCTTGTAAAAAAAAAAGCGATCCTAGTAAATGTATCAGGCACATTTACACAAAACTAATTCACTTCAAGAGTCAATAAAATAATGTTTCTTGACGTGAATTAGTAAAGACCGCCTGATGACCGTTGTGGTCGCTTTTTCAACCGACTTCCAAAAAGGAGGAGGTTATCAATTCGACTGTAAATTTTTTTATCGTAAAATAGAAATTCATAGTGTAGTAGAACTTCTGTTCTTCTTGCGCCGAGACCTCGTCGCCTTCACCGGATTTGACAACTCGCTCCCGGCTATGGTTACCCGGAAAAACGGTTCTCGCCCGCCGTTATGCCGTCGAGATGGGGGCGCGGCGTGTTCCGCGCGCGCTCTCCTCTCCTCCCGCGAGGTGCGTTAAATACCGCTCCACGATCGGATTAATATTTTTTAAACATTACTAATTGACATGTAACCTCGGGTCAAACCGTGATTATAGCTGCTGTAAAGTAGCCGAAACGTTGGCAAAATAAATAAATATCGCGCTTAAAACCGTAAATAACGTAGTTTTATTATGTGTAACAGTCGCGAATATCTAAGAAAATAGTGTTACGAGCTACAAGACTCGATTTAAAAATGCCGTTGGAACTACTATAGAATTTATTAGAACTGTACAAACACGTATAAAACAAATACAAATAAAACTGGATGCAACCAGTTCACACTGTACGATTCAATACAATTCGACACGCGCAAAGTCCGTCGTCTATATCGCTAATCGAGAGTACTTGAAAACGTCTTACTCGTTTCGTAGTCGTAGCTTGACTGCCCACCCCTCCATTCGGTCATTGTCTTATATCAACTATACAGGACAAAAAAATTGGCCGCGCGCACTGAGTTTCCGAGAAATAGTAACTTGCACACCTACGAACGGGTAACGAAGTCGAAAACAATAACTATAAGGATTAGTTCGACGCTAATGATGGTTATAAAACAAGTAGAAAAACAATAGCATGTTTTTCTTAATTACCAATTCAAAACACAAAAGAATTCCTAAATCCGGGAAGACAATAAGCTGCGCTTACGACAGACAGCTGTGCGCTTATCTTTAACGGTATGTAACAATACTATAAAATAAGCGAATTAAACTTATGCTTTAGTTTTATTCCACTGTCATCATATCTATAGTATTCAAAATTATTATTCCTTGTAAAAATATCGACATTAAAGTATCGATATTTACTATCCCTATGAAAGTTACAGTTTTGTACAGTAGTAATACCAGCATTTTTTTCCTCAAAATATAGGGCATTTAAATTACGTTGCAAGTAAATATTTGAATTATATGTACATAATTATATTTTATGTTCATGGATGTTTTTAGCGATTAGAATTTACGTAAAATTGTGAAAGTGTTAATATCACACATCACAATTTTCATCACAGAATAACTATGATCTTATTTCGACCAGTGCTAGTTTAATAAATCATCAATGTGATACTATTTAATTATTACAATATTAAAGTTTATTTCATAATCCAATATTATAATAAAAATTAATAATGAATATTTAGTAAATTATGATTAAATTACGAGGAAAATAGAATAATGATATGGCATTCCCTTGTATTTTGAAATGTGTGAGTCGTCTTTGTGTGCGTAATGAGTGTAAATATACGCTGTCTCTAAACTAGTGTTGAAGATTTGTACATGTTGTGTTTATGACAACACAAATAATATTTGGGTGTGATGCGATTGTTTCAATGTGTGCTTTACTCTTCCCCCCGCAGCAAATGGCTGAACTGTTTGTTAGCAAAATTAGACGCGAACCTTGTCCTTTGGTTGAATGGTCTAAGCAAAAAATGCTAAAATCGAAGTCAGGGGGATGTAAGAAGTGAAATAGAACTAATTTAGATTTTTTTTTTAATTTTATGTTTCTTTGTTTGTCGGTCTGTTTGTACCGGCTAATCTCCGAAACGACTGGACCGATTTAAATGAAATTTTGTATGGTGGTAGCTTATATCCCTGGCCAACATATAGGATACTTTTGGTCCCGAAAAATTAAAGAGTTCCCGTGGGATAATTAAAAAAACAGCACCACGCGGACGAAGTCGCGGGCATCAGCTAATATAGTATATAATCAATTTTTTTTTTTATTTCATATATTTTGAATATTTTATATTATTTATTGTCTACAACGCCACTGTCATGTTTTAATATTTGCCTTAGTTTAGGGGGTTGCCTGGAAGAGATCGCTTTAAGCGATAAGGCCGCCATTTGTTCAAAATTTAATATATCTAGTTTTTAAGAAGGTAGTTTTAATTTTAGTGAACAATAAAGTGTTTTCATTCATTCATTCAATCCCTTCGGTGGTTTTTGAATAAGAGTTACTCTTCACATCCCATTCAAAGATTCTCGCTTAAAATATTACTTAATACTCACGACGCTATCTTGCGATATAACTCTGTGCTGTTTCAAAAGTGGTGGTGCAGTGGGATTTTCTTCTGCGAAAAACATACATTTTTAATAGTATTTTCTAAAGTTTTCGCGACTGGTACACATAACAATACTACGTTTTAACGGTTTACGCGCGGTATTTCAATTTTTCATTTTCAGTAGCCTCCGCGATCACGGCTACTCAAAAGTAACCGAAACGTTGGCATAAAAATCAAATAAAATAGCGCGCTCAAAAACCATTAAAACGTACTTTTATTATACATTTTTAAATTAAACCAATTATTAGAAGAGATTTTAGAGAGAGATATAAGAATACGAGTCTGCGATACATGAGTATGAACAAAGATTATATGCGTCCCTGAGCATCGTATACATCATTGCATTGCAGGTGATATGCCCAGAGCTTAGGGGAGAGTGTTACTCTCTCGCTCTGTCGCCTTAAGCGCTCGCATGCCATCTCTTTCGCACTACACAATAGCTGATGTATTAAACGTTAACACTTGACTGGACCTGCGCAAACTCACGGAACTAACTTCGCTCCAAACGCATTTAACTTTTGCACGTACTGTATGAAGGGAAATATAACATTTTAAAAACAATGCTTTCTGTAACAAAGATTTGCCCAAAGCAACTATTGACTACAATGGTGGCGAGGAGAACCATAAAGGTATATATATGTATGGGTTTCCTATACACTGTATAGCCAAGAGTATTGCCAGGATTCATAAAGTTGTACTCATCTTTACATCTAGAAAAGCGGTTTATTTAATATTATTATTTTCTTGTAACACGGTAAAAAAAAAAACACATTTAGTATTTGCAAATTAGTTTTAAAAAACCATCGACAGTTGGCTGAGGCACCCGCCTCAAATTACGATGACGTGGGTTCAAATTCTGCCGGGAAGCATGCACCACATGTGCAGTTTTGTAACATAACATGCATATTAGTACCGCATGCTGACGATGAAGAAAACCACCGTGATGAAACCTGCACATCAAGATAACCGATATTTCCTTAATAGCAGTAAGAGGCCCGACCCGTGGGACAATCATGGGCTGATATTATAAAATGAGATTACCCCTTTGTAGAAGCGTTGTGGTGCCCATTTCCTTGTACTCGGGAATACTTCTTCTCACTTCTGAAGGAGACTTGTCACTTATTTTCGCATGATGCGACGGCGACTTCTCCTGTGAGAATATATTACAATATCAACTTCTAGAACTTGTATTCATCAGAGACAGATCATGTGACTGACGTAGTAGAGCCATGCTGGAATCATCATCTTGATTATAGCCCTTAGGGCCGGCACCATCATCGGTGATACCACTCTCACAAACGGTGTCAAGCGGTTAGCCTCGAGTTAGTCGTATTTCGTACTATGAGTGAGTGTTCCAAAAGACACCCCCCTTTTTTTTGTTGAAGCGGGGGGGAATACATTTCGTACAATATCGGGCCCTTTGTGGGGAGGTTAGACCTCACGCGGCGAGATTAAGCGCCGTACGGCCTGTGCGGGACTCTGATACAGTCGTTCTCAAATACACCACTAAACTTGAATGCCTCCCATGTGCCCGCGCTCGAGTTAGAAGAAAATAAGTTTTTGAACCCATGTCCATCCGCGCATCAAGGCCTGAGTCACCCCGCGAAGCAGTGACCCACCTCACCAACAGGGGTTTAGTTCGACCGCATACCCCCCAGATGCTGGCGGACCCCTGTGACGGAATCACGAGAGATCTTGCGCAAATCTGCGCCTCCGGACAGACGTCACTATCCGTGAGTCGCAGGCGCACCTCTCTCCCTTATACCTACCCCCTTTTTTTTTGTTAACTCAGGGGGAATGTGTTTTCTTGCGACACACACACGGGTCTTGGATACAGGGAAGACCAAAAACGTCGCCTAGTGCCGCGCGCTTTGTGTGCGTGTGGGACTCTTGCACCAAACGGGATCTTCTCCTTTACAAGAGGAGGCCGAACAAACTGCCCACTAAAGTTACCTGGGTCCCTATGAGAGCATATATATCTAGAATGTCAGGCACGTGTAACGTAGATGAACTCTTCTGACATCCTAGTACGCCGTTTTAACAAACATAACGTTGTCATGTGTTACGTTTCGAAACAAAGAAGCTTATTATAATGGTGATTTAATTTGATATTAAATTGTTTTAATATTGTTACAAAGTTAATTCGTCAGTTTTTATATGAAACTTCAAATGGCTCTTAGAACGGCTCAACATTTCTTTTATAGTTGCATCTGTGACTGAAAAATTGAGAGCAAGAAGACTCAATTGTTATGGGCGTGTAATGAGGAGGGATGAAAGTCACGTGACAAAAATAACGTTGAACTACAAGACTAATGTTTACAAATATAAAGAGAGACGAAAAAAGAAAAGGATTGATTCTGTGACATGATGACTTGTGGTGTGACAGAGGACGTGTGACGGAATAGAGGAGTATGAAAGGAAAAGGCATTGGGCCCATATAATTGGGCGAAGGTGTGAGAATAGAAAGAGATGGGGATATAAATACCTGTGAATCGTCACTAAGGCCTGTGAAGCGTAATCCCTTCTTCAGACCAGCTATCCCGAAGTCTAGTGGCCCTTCCATCATGCCAGCTGCTTCATCCTAGAGCATTCATGTAAATAAAACTCTCCATAATACAAAAACCTGAATTTATCGGACAATATGCTAGAACAACCATCAATTTCTTGTATACAAGTTCAATGTAAGTATCAGCGAGGTTAAAGTGTTACTTATATACCAGTTAAAACTTCTTCTATACAATAAACCACAAAATGGGAAAATCAAAATGACAGTTGCGTGAACAGAACAGTTCAATTATTTCATTTTTGTATTCTGTCTGGTTATAATTTATTCGACTGATAACTTTTATCTGATGATTAAAAATCGCCCCTTAGACAAACATCAACAAATAATAATATAGAAATAACACTAATTCCTGTGGTCAGACAGCTCTCGCAAGAGGCAAAGTAACAACCTACAGTGATAGTCTAGATGGCCACCGCCTTTGGTCTAGAGCAGCGATACTCAACCTTTTTCTTATAAGGGCCACATACATGTATTAGATAAGATGTTGCGGACCACAACATAAATTTATTCAGGTGTTTTATTATATTTAATGGAAAATGATTACCGTCATCTATGGACTTTGCAATACCAGAGGTGTTACCAATGTAATTCTATAACTATTAGTATGTCAGACGGGCCACATGCAAAAGCTCGGCGGGGCACATGGGGCCCGCGGGCCGCGGTTTGAGTATAGCTGGTCTACGGTATACCGCCACAAGAACCTTGACTTGTGTTCAGGCACTATTGGCCAGGCACCAGTCCCTCCTCCGATCACGACAACACATTGCACACCACTCTGATGCAAATGTCTATATGCAACTATAAACCACTTTCCATCAGGGCCCAATCCGCTGTCTTATTTTGGCGTTGCGAAGATATTCAAAGTATGACCTAAAATTCCATGGCCATAGTGTCAAAAATTAGTATTCTACTAAGTCCAAAATATCTTCTCGATATCGTCGTGGCATAATAAAAGTACAAGAAATTTGGTATTAAAATGCTAATTTCAGCTAACGCCTTTTCTACTAATGTTAATATAGTTAATATCACATTTTTTCTACTATTATTATACGGCGACGATATCGAGAAAATATTGTGGATTTAGTAGAATACGAGTTCTTGACACTATCGCAATGGAATCGTAGTTAGAATATCTTCGCGTCACTAAGATATTAAAATAGCAGAATAGAGCCCCTGGTACCTTCTAGGTAACCGTGCTCCATTATAGACCATATCTTAACCTAGTATCGGGCGAGATTATGTTCAAACGCGAACCTATAGGTACTACAATAACAAAAAAAGGAATAAACAATCCAAACCCAAATGGGTAAAGCTTGTGATTTACATTGTATTAGCTAAGCAACTAACTTGCAAAACTGGTGACATGAGTCGTTATCATTATTTGGAGAGACAGTTTCCAGTTAAGTAATAAGTTGTCAATTAAGTACACATTGAGTTATGTTCCGGCATTAGTGGCCAGGTACCAGTCTCCCTTAAGAGGTGGTAACCGCTTTCCATCAGGTGGGCCATCTGCCTGTCTTCTGAACTCACACAATTTTAAAAAAGTCCAAATGATGATAAGAACTTACTCGCAAATTAACTACTTAACTAATGCATATATAAATACAGGCTTCATAGACGAGTAACATCAAATACTACGCACAATTAATAAATATACTGGAACATGCGGAATCATATTCATGGCATTATGCAACACTTACATCTGTGGCAACACTTTATACTCCGATGAACAAGTATTACATGCAACGCAAGGAGACCCCACTTACAACTTACATAATTACCAAGACAAACAATTTCATTCGATAACAAACATTAGTGATTTATTTATATATATATATACTAGCCGTACCCGGCAGACGTCGTACCGCCTTTAAAAATCTGTTTAGAACCCGATTACAGCGTCATCTACCGCGACCAAATGTTAATCTAAACTCGAATCAACTTGAACAAACAGAGTAGAAAATTATTAAAGTACTTATATCGCTATTAAAATATAGGGGTTGGTGATAGAAGGGTGAAAATTTAGGGTTGTATGTATTTTTTAATGCAACAATATAAAAAAAAAAACTATAATATAATAATCTATAACTACGATATGCCCGCGACTTTGCTTTCGCAGCTGTTAGTCTGAGATTATATACTATGTTTGAGTATGAACACACAACTATAAATAAACTAATTATATACATAAAATTATCATGTATATGTACATAATTATATGAAAACACTGTTCGTACAAGATTACTTCATTATTTATTGTGACGATTAAATTAAACAATTATACTTTGTAATAGAGTCTCAAAATAATATAGTACGTGGCACACAACTTGGCCACGTTCAATACACGTTGTGCTTGTGTAGTGTCTGTGAATAACCGTGTGGTGTGACGTCGCACTGCATGCGCATCATGAAAAGTCTGTCCGTCTCTCTCGCGCGCGGTCAAGCTTATGAGTATGTAGGAGACAGTTGAGCGGACTCATTCCCCGCGTCCCGCTTAACAACCAAAGAGACCTCAGAACGACTTTTGCGCACTTTACGTAAAATCAGTGCTGTGGCGGAGTATGTTTCGACACAGAAATATACTGAGTGCCAACCTCATTTGTCGAATTGGGACATATAAATACCAAACTTTCTTTCTTTCTTTGTCCACATTTGACTTGATATTCCCGGGACACAAATTACAGCAGCATTCAAAATGTAAGCAATCGTTTCAGTGAAAACTTTTTGCACCCGGACAACTAAAAACCGTTCCCGGGATAAAAAAAGAATCAAACATTGTATTACATAAAATATGTTATCGATCAGTGAAAAAACTCACATTTGAATTCCATTTTTTTTAATCCGGTCATTTTGAGTAATTCACAGAAAAATTCCCGAGGGATTCCCAGGATAAAAAGTAGCGCAGATTATAAGTCTAAGAATTTGCTGTCAATCAACGAAAACCGCATCGAAATCCGCACAGTAGTTTTCACGGGAATTCCGAACAAATAGACAAACAGACCAGGAATCTAAAAAAAAATTACATCGTCTTCTCCATCTTTTATATGGTGTAATCCAGGTGTTTTTTTTTTTTAATGATTCCATGTACAGACATAGCATTATAAGATTTTATAGATGTTAAGCTAAATTAACCAGGGTTAAAACTAGGAATGTATAAGTTAAGTTCAACAAATAAACCACTAATATTTACATTATGGACATTTTAACATCGATAGTTACAACATATAAATACGCACCAAAATCAATCCATTATGACTAGCCACCTTAGAGCTCTGTTATCAAACACAAATCAAAACAACAAAAAGGAGTTAAATATTACATCCCAACCGAAAAAAAAACAGCGCTGTGATTCTGCTTAACTGCTGTAATATTACTAGATCTATATATTTTTAGATGACATTCGTCATGGAATTGTATTACATGTAGGTGTCGCCAGTGTCGCCACACAATAGCTAAGTAAAATTTCGAAAAAACAAAATATTACACGCAAGTTATAGAGATGTAAGAGTGACTTTACAAAGTCACTTTTCACAGCTTTCAATTTTAATTCAATTTTAAACATACCTACAAATGATGTCTCACAAGTTAATAATTATTGTATGTTTCCCAAATAAATAATAACAACCTTGAGTTGTGTTCCGGCATTGGTGAGCAGGTTCCAGTGTCCCTTAAGAGAGCAGCAGCGCATTTGTAGCACCTTTGGTGTTGCAAATGTCCATAGGCGATGGTAACCGCTTTCCATCAGGTGGACCGTCTGCCTGTCTGCTGAAGTCATGCAATAAAAAAATCAAACAATATATTTTTTAAAAATAAACAATTTTCCACAGCATTTTATGCGAATGGAGCTTATAAGGGACGATATAAAAATTTCGTGCTAGAAAAACTCACTTCGAGTGCTTAAAGAAGTAGAAAGAAAAAGTAGAATTAAAGCAGATGGTGCAGAACGTGCAAAGGACATACAGTGTTATGCTTGCGTTGTACATCTATTGGTACATTTCGGACCTGCAGGTCACCGATCTTGGTCTTCGCTTGATATACGGTGCTTTGCAGGTCTTTCAGCAGTGTCTCCGATGGTTTCGGGTTTTGCTTCTTGCGAGACTCCTTCTGCGGCCTCGTGTCCGTTAAATCCATGTCTAATTGATCCTCTTCACCTATTATTATGTCGAAAATAGTATGCTTAGAAGATTTACAATTTGATACTGTTATAAATTTTATGGGATTCAAAATTAAATGTTGAATGAATGTACACAAAATTTATTAAAAGTACAACACACGTATGTAATTTACATTTCTTACAAACACAACAATATAAATAGCGCAAAGGCCGTCGATATGAGATTTTCGTTCCGAATGTACGCTTAATAGCGCCTCGACCGCAGTTCAAATTCAACTAACCCTGTCTCAACGGGCCGACCTTATATATTCGCAAAATAACCATGGCCCCCGGCGACATGCATACCATTATTTGGAGTTCTCGAACTTGTAACCTTAATAACTTCTAAGAATCTGCATCGAAAAGTAGCAAAAAAAAAGGCTTATGACGTTTTCTTCAAAGGCCGGCCGTAAAGAGAAAGAGGGGATTAATTACTGATATAGACGGTTGGTTTTTATTAACGCAAACAATTGGGTATTTGACACATGTTCAATTCTAATATAGTATTCATATAAAAAAGAGCAGACATCAAAATGTCTTGTTATATTATACGATTTTTCACAGTACATTACAGAAATAAATTCAATTACAGTTTAAACAATAGTTATTGAGCTATTTGACTCGTTAAAATACCAGATCAAGGAGGCCGTTACTTTTGTGCGATTTTACTTTCAAATACCTAATTCGAGACAATGATTAGAAAAATTACAAATAATTTAAATTCAAAGGTAATAAAACACATGTTCGTAAAGGTTTATTATCGGTTCGCTACTATACTTATATTTTTCTCCATGAATTCTTCGAAAAGTACTTATCTAACATACTTTTCTGTACGTATATAAAAAGCTTGAGATTGGTAAATATGAAGTGAAAGAATTTTAACTAGACGTGTTGCTGGGGAGTTTCTTGCCACTCGTTCTTCTTAAACAGAAATAGCATCTTGCAGAGCGGTGTACATAGAGTAAGTAGATTTAATTTTTAACTTATATGTATGACCTTCAGAAAATGTACCCCAGTGGAACTTAGTTTCTATAAAAACTTTTAAATTTGATTACCTATTTACCTAATTACTTACACAGATCGCTATAAGCGATAAGGCCGCCCATTGTTCTAATGGAAATAGTATTTATATTAAATGTCTAGGTTTAAGTTATGGTGAACAATAAAGTTTTCATTCATTCATTCATTCATTCATTACCAATTTCTGTACATAGATTAGTAAAGGTACGGACCTAGAGTCTGTTGTACTAGTACAAAAAACTATACATACATTACAAACTATAGTTGATTAGAAGTGAACAGACTGTAGGTAGAAATTGTAGGTGGCTGGTTCACAAAATTTGTAAATTTAGTTTGACGGCCTCTGTGGTTGAGCGGGCTAAGCCTTTGCCGGATTACCTCACTGCAACGCAGAGGCTCCGGGTTCGATTCCTGGAATAGTAAATTTCGGAAACGTATTTTCTCCGTTATTTACTATGGTCTGGGTGCCTGGGATCGGCCCCAGAGTGGTCCGTTGTATATTACCCATAACACAAGCATAACTTGCTTAATTTGGGGATATACAGTGTGTGTGTTTGTCTGCCGATTTATTATTATTATTATAAAATGAAAATCTCTTAGCAGTCTATGAAGTGAGTTATGTTCGGAGTATCTCTTACGGATAAAATGAAAAAGAACGTGCGTAAGAGAAGAACAAGGTTACCGACATAACTCGCAACATTATCAAGCTGAAGTGGTACGGGGCCGGTCATATATATATATATATATATATATATATATATATATATATATATATATATATTCGTGTGGGTAGGAGTAAAAAGTAACAGCTTTGGAAAATATCTCTTTAATTATTTTAAGTTTATAATTTATTAAACAACTAAAACTAAAGCACAAGTACGTGATTACTTACACTTTATAGCCAGGTTATCTGCCAAGTGTTATTTCCTATCATTTCACAACACAGCATACTTAATTTGTGTAAGTTAATTTTCTGCCAATATGGATGCCATTCAAGAATCCATGAATCAGCTTTCTGCCACTTTTGCTGAGCGTGTGGATACCCTAGAGAGTGAACTACACAAAGGTTCTGCTACCAGCACCACTACTTCTGCCTTAGCTACTGACTTTTACAATTTTAAGACATTTATTGTGAAGTCTCTTCGAGCCCTACAGGAGCAGATTGACCTTATCCAACAGTCTGTCGATCAGGTAGAGATGAGGACCAGGAGGAAGATTCTTCTGCTTCATGGGGTACCGGAGAAAGCACAGGAGAACACTACAGCTATTGTCACTAGCATCATTAGTGAAAGGCTCAAGTTGGTTAATTTTAAGGAAACCAACATACGCCGATCCCACAGGATGGGTAAACCAGCAATTTCAGGTGAGCGGCCCAGACCCATCTTGTTTAAGCTGTGTGATGGTGATGATCGCAATAAGGTCTGGTTTGCAAAGACTCAGCTTAAAGGAACTGGGATCATGATGTCAGAGTTTCTTACAAAGAGACGACACCGCCTTTTCACCCAAGCCAGGCAGCGTTACGGGGTGAGGAACTGCTGGACGCGGGATGGTACGATTTATGTGCTGGGCAGTGATGGCACTAAACGTCGTATTGAGAACCTGAGGGATCTAGACAGTCTGCCTTCTTTGTCTTCTGTAGACCAGCAAGTACCTCCGCCAGGGCCTAAAGAACCGGTTGTTGCAAGTAAACCCCATCGACCGGGGTCACGTTCACGAAGATAATCCTTAGGCCTCTGAACCAGGAATATTAGCTGTATTAAACTCTATTTCTTGTTAACTTCTTTTCACAGTGTATATTTTCGTCTATTATTATTCTTATTGTTGTAGTTGGGCCGTTGTAAGTACTTTTTAATTCTTGTCTTTTTTCTTTGGTTTATAACCTCATTACTATTTTATTATTGCATGTTTATTTTATTTTTATTGTTAATGGCTCCATCACCTTACTTTGATATATTTTAATTGTCTATTTATTTATATTCTGACTGTTTAATGCTTATATGATTCATTTAATCTACATGTAGGTACACTGAAATATGCAGGTAAACATCGTAAACATAAATACTATACAACCGTCAACTACTGACAATGTCAATGTTAATTGTCATTACTTGTATTGTATTTATGGTCTGGTAACAAGTTTTTTTTTTTTTTTGAGAATTATGCGATTTGTTAATGAATATTGTTTAATGTATTGTGTTGTTAACATTTATATCCGCTATCTCATCCACAAACATGGCAGATGAATTGCGATTTAATCGTATATTGAATTATATTTATTTATTTATTTTTCACGTATATATTTTTATTATTTTTTTAATTTTTATTATTCTAATATTTATAATTTATGGCTCTTGATTACGACAGCGTTAGTGATTCTGAAGCAGATTTTTGTTCTTGTTCGTCTACATCTGATAGTATGTACGACAGTGTTTCCAGTTTGATACCACTTCATAATGTTATAGAAACTAATTTTTCGGAGTTTTCTCATAATTTCAATATAGTACACATAAATGCGCAGAGTATTCCAGCTCATTTCCCAGACATGTTGGCGTCATTTAATCAAAGTACCTTGCACGCTATATTAGTGTCAGAATCCTGGTTAAAACCCTGCCTTTCCTCTAATTCGTATACCTTACCAGGATTCCATCTTATCCGTAATGACCGTGTCGGGAGTGGAGGTGGAGGCGTTGCTATTTACCTTCGATCTCATATTCCCTACAAAATTATAAGCACGTCGCCACAACTCCCAACTTCTGATGCTGGGGAACATTTATTCATAGAAGTAGAACTTGCTCATGCCAAAATTCTACTTGGAGTCTTTTATATCTCTTCCCTTCGTATCAATTACTTTTCTTCTTTTGAAACACTTTTAGAAAATATCTCAACTTCATACTCGCATACCATCATCATGGGCGACTTTAATACCTGCCTTCTGAAATGGAACCATCGGTCATCTTCCTTAGGAACTTTAGTTCGATCTCTAAATCTCAATATTCTTCCGCTTAGTGCAACGCATCGCTTTCCTAACTCGACCCCTTCTCTTCTTGACTTGATGATGGTCTCGTCACTTTCTCACGTCTCCAAACATGGCCAGTGCTCGGCGGACGCTTTTTCATATCATGATTTGATCTACCTTTCTTATAATGTACGTCCGCTGAAATTCAAACCCAAAATTATCCTGCAGCGAAATTTTGGTGATATGAATCTGGACGCACTTCTTAAGGAAGCTCGGGAATTCGACTGGTCTGAGGTGGCTAAGGCAGCTACCGTTGATGAAAAGTCGCATGTGTTTAATACTGCTTTACTGAGGCTTTATGATTCACATGCACCTTTACGCCGTATAAAAATAAAACATCTGCCAGCTCCGTGGCTCACCGATGACATCAAATCACTGATGCACAAAAAGTCCAAGGCTAAAACCAAAGTCAAAGTTAAACCTACCGAAGTCAACCGAATGGCGTTCGTAAGTTATCGTAATCGCTGCAATAGAGTGTGTAGGGACGCTCAACGCCGTTACATTCACGAGTCAGTCGAAAGTCAAAGCCCAGATAAAGTTTGGAAATTTCTACGATCGCTGGGAGTTGGCAAGCAAACAAATAGTCCAATTCCTAAAGAACTCAACATTGACGATTTAAATCGACATTTCTCAGCTACTTCTGACTTTGACGTTGTGTCTAAGTCTGATACTTTAAATGCTCTTTCCGCCTTGCCAACACCTGATTATCCTCCATTCTTATTAAGTCGATTTACTGATAGTGATGTCAAGAGTGCTGTAAAATCCATTACCTCAAACGCCGTCGGTAGCGATGGTATTAGTCGCAACATGATTCTGCCCATACTGGATGTCATCAACCCTATCCTCACCCATATATTTAATGCTTCTGTAGTTTATGGTACCTTTCCAGTCACCTGGAAGGAAGCCCAGATTATTCCTCTTCCTAAAAAACCTAATCCTATTTCTTTCTCTCAGTTCCGTCCCATATCTATTCTGCCATTCCTTTCTAAAGTCCTTGAACGCCTAGTCCACCAACAATTAAGTGTTTTTCTTAATCGAAATTCTCTCCTTAATCCTTATCAATCTGGTTTCCGTCCTGGCCACAGCACAACTACTGCCCTCGTGAAAATCACCGATGACATCCGTTATGGTATGGACAATGGTTTATTGACTGTGCTATCGCTACTCGACTTCAGCAGTGCTTTTAACAACGTTAACTTCGAAATATTACTTGGTATCCTAAGCTCTCTTAACATATCTCCTACTGTAATCGACTGGTTTCACAGTTACCTGTATGGCCGCCGGCAGCGGGTTCGCGTCGAGGATGATTATTCGTCATGGTGTGAACTCACTGCTGGTGTTCCTCAGGGCGGCGTGCTTTCTCCTTTATTGTTCGCTGTTTTTATTAACTCCATCTCTAATCAACTCACTTCAACCTATCACCTCTATGCAGACGATTTACAAATTTATACACAATCACCGGTCACCACCTTGGACAAAGCAGTTTCAACTATAAATATAGATTTCGAACGCATCCTGCAGTGGGGCAAGTCTTTTGGGCTTCATGTGAACCCAGAAAAAACTCAAGTCATCGTCATCGGTAGCTCACGGATGCTTAATAAGGTCGACTGGAGTACTATACCTAGCGTAATGTTTGACGGAACAATCATTCCTTTTAGTGATAAGGTAAAAAACCTTGGTGTTATATTTGACAGTGAGCTGTGTTGGCGACCTCATATCACCGAATTAAGCCGGCGGCTATATCTTTCATCCAGATCCCTTAGAAGGTTGAGGAACTTCTTGCCCACTACCACCAAAATTAAGCTAGCAGAGTCCTTATTACTTCCTATCCTTAATTATGCTGACGCCAGCTATCTAAATTTAACCCAAGAACAACTTAATAAACTTGAGCGCCTCCAAAATTTTTGCATAAGGTTCATATTTGGCCTACGCAAGTATGACCATGTCTCTGAATTCCGACAAAAACTCAAGTGGTTGCCAATTCGATTTCGCCGGAATACTCACATCCTTTCTTTTCTCTATAGTATTTTATTTGTCCCAAGTACTCCTAATTACCTTAAACAAAGTTTTGAATTTCTTTCGTGCTCTCATAATTTACGCCCTTCTACTAAACTTAAATTGAACACTCCTGCGCATAACTCAACTTTTTACAACAATTCTTTTACTGTTAAGGCTATTCAGCTTTGGAATGAGCTTCCTGTTACTATCAGACAAGCAAAATCGCTAGCGATATTTAAAACCATGATCAAAAAATACTACCTGTCGTTGGAATATGATACTTAAATTCATTTATAAATATTTATATATTCTGTAGATATGTATTTGTATGGTATGTATATTAAGTATATATCTATGTAATATATAAAATATCTACACACATATATATATATATATATATATATATATATATATATATAATATATCATTTATGTATTTATTATTAAAATGTAAGTAGTCCGTACTATATGTTACGTATACCACCATCGCCATTATCATCTCAATTCATTCCTGGGGTTGTCTGGAAGAGATCGCTTTTTAGCGATAAGACCGCCCTTTGTACACAACTAGATATAATTTTAGTCTTTAAGTTCATTTTTGTATTGGTGTATAATAAAGTGTTATCTATCTATCTATCTATATATATATATATATATACATATTTTTTTTAAGCAGGGGGAATACATTTCGTACACAACCGGGTGGGTCCTTTGCTGGGGAATTACACCAAAGCGGGCGAGAGTTAACCACTGAAGACTGGCGTGAAATAACGAAATGGTCCACCGGCATGTATAGAGAACCTACCCGCCTCCCATGTGCCCCACACTTATGGTAGGAAAAGCATGAGACTTAGAACGTAGTTACGTCCACAGTAATCCTGCGCATCAGTGCCTGAGAGTGCCCCAGGAAGAATTTCAATCAATCAATAACGCTTTATTGTGCACCAATACAAAAAAGAACTTACAGGCTAAAGCTATGTCTCATTATGCATAAAGGGCGGCCTTATCGCCAAAAAGCGACCTCTTCCAGACAACCCCAGGAACGAATTGACATTATAATGATGATGGTGGTATACACAATACATAGTACAATTTCTTACATTCTAGTAATAAATATCTAAAAGCAGTATATTCGGATGTTCTATATATTAAATAGATATATACTTAATAAAACTACGTTTTAACGGTTTTAAGCGTTGTAATTTAATTGATTTTGTAATTCCGACGTTTCGGCCACTCGGGACACTGTGAGCTCTTTCTGCGTGCACCGGAACACAAACCAACTTGACTGATAATTTCTTTTGACTTTTTACTTCCACCCAGTTTAATATTATATAAAATTATTAGAGCTAGGCATGTTTGTTGAAGAGTTTCTTGCGCCGCTTCTTCTCTTCAAGCCACAACATGTTGCGAAGCGGTGGTAAATTAGATTAGGCTCCCATAGAGCAAATAATAACCATAAACAAAATTAAAACTAAATAATTAAAATGAACAAGTCGGAGGTAGGCTAAATAAAACTTGAACAATACTCGTTGACACTTGACATCTTTGTCTTTCGTGATCACGGCCACTGAAAAGTGGCCGAAACGTCGGAATAACAAAAATCAAATAAATTACCGCGCTTCAAACCTTAACGTAGTTTTATCATGTATGCAAGTTGCGAAAACTTAGAAAATAGTAGATATATACTTAATATACATAATATACAAATACATATCTACAAAAATATATAAATGTTTATAGATAAGTATATATATGTACATAGATTTTAATATCATCAATTCCAAGGACAGGTAATATCTTCTGATCATCGTTTTAAATGTTGGTATCGATTTTGCTTGTCTGATAGCAATTGGCAGCGCGTTCCAATGCTTTATATTTATAGCCTTGACAGTAAAAGAATTGTCGTAGAAATTTGAACTATAGCAGATTATACTTTCAGTACAGTGGAAGGCCGTAAGCTATGGGAATACGAAATAAAGTCAAAGCGTTCTTTAAGATATTATGGAGTATTCGGTACAAATAATATACTGTACAGAAGTCAAAGAATACGAGTATTTTGCTCATATCTGCGCCTCCGGAGACCCGACTGACGACCGGTCGTTTCGATTCGGTCGGTTTTCGGTCGAAACTTTTATTTATTTTCTCCCTTAAATACATAAATATATATATAACATAGATTTAAAGTTATTACAAAATTATAAAGCTAAGTAACGGGAGACAGGAGCCCAAACTGAGAAAAACGCGTACTATGATGGAACTCCTGGCCTTTCCCTCTTGTAAAGTATTAATTAAAATACTTATAATAATTTGAAAATTTGTTTGGTTAAGAATATAACTATATATGTGAGTATGCGTGTGTGTCAATTAATCGTAACTGTGTGTGTGTGACAATTTGAGTGTGAATTAAATTATTTTGGTGACAATCTAAAATAGTTTTATAAGGTTTTCAATTTCCATATAATTTAGTCGCAGGCAGTATACTTGTCGCAGTACTGATGGCCGATGGAGCAGACGGGTCTTGGAGTGCAGACCGCGTCTCACTAAACGTAGTGTAAGACGCCCTTAGCCTGATGTACCGAGGACCAGCGCAAGGTCACCGGTAAGAGCTGGATGAGAACAATGGAAGACAGAAATTGGTGACGCAAATTTGGGGAGGCCTACGTCCAGCAGTGGACAATAGTTTGAAAACCGAAAACAAACAGATTGTAAGGTATAAAAACCTGATATAAATAAAACTAAACTTACCAAACCACAATGGCTGCGGGGACTTGCACCTGGGTGGGTTGGGGCCCCTCGGCCTCGGGCTCATTGCCCCAGAGGCAGCTGAGAGTCATCTCCCCATCCAAGCTAGCCAAAAGATCTTGACCCAGGCTAATACACTGCAGGTCTATATCCGTCTCCCAGGTTTTAACACTGCCTAGAAGGAATGATAGTAGTATCAAATTTCAGACAGAGCATCATTATAATTCAATGTTTATATTCCTGTGATTAATTGATCTAGATATTATTTCTCAACTTGGGGGTCGCATTTGTTATTAAAGGGTTGCAGTCTGTTAAAAAAAGAAGACCTACAGTGTAAACTCTATATAACGAAACTGAAGGGACTGTGCACTTTATGGCGTTATAGAGAGTTGTCGTTCAATGGAGAGAAATCTGTTATTTTTGTCTGACGTCTTTTGCTGCACCAGTAATTTTATTGTATTTTTTACTAATTTTATTCATATGTTGCGATATTGAAGCATCTTGGTGATAAAGAAAGTACATAGTATAAATAAGCTTTAATTAAAATAATATTATAATTTTGCTAAAGAATCGCAAGATTTTTTATTTGACTTTTTAGTTTTTCGTGGGCCGCGACATGAAAAACGTTGAGAAACAATGATCAAGAGCTTTGCCTGGAACTCACTGGATCATACAGGTCCGTGGTCCAATTCCTGGCTAAACTAATTTTCTGTTATTTACTATGCTCTTAGTGTCTGGATAGAGCCCAGAGTTGTAGAGCACAACTTACTTAGCATGGGATACAAACACATATAGAACATACAAAGTGTTTGTCTACAGATTGTTATTATACCATTAGAATTGAAGTATTAATCTGTAATTTTAAAACAAACTCCAAAATGTATGTGTAAAGTCATTACAATCGGGTTGATCCTGATAATATTCTACAGGCTTTTTAACCTAATTCAGGCATCAGGCTCTTCTATTTTTAAGTTTCACAATGTATTTAAAAAGTAAATAAGGATTTATATACTGCTCACTTATTTAACGAAACAATCGGTTTAAAAACATTTTTTATAAAAGAAATCATTATCTATGTATATATTTATATTTTTTTAACAAATATTTTAAAAAATATTTATTAAAAAAATCTAAAACACTGGGGCACGCTGGCAGCGGGGCCTATAGTCCAAACTACCGGCGGTTAGGGCTCCAGAGACAGGAACCTCGTCACAATTCGTGCCGCGTCCAAGAGTGCTGCCTTCTGTATCTGGCCCTTCAACCAGCCTCCTAGCGAGAGCCTCTCTAGGTGACGGTCGAGGATCGTCGCTATAAGACCGTTGACGGTGACAACTATCGGCACAATGATTGTTGACTCCAGACGGCACATAACAGTAACCTCGTGAGGAAGATCAAGTATTTACTTAGTTTCTCTTATATATTATAAAAAATCATTATAATATATGTCTTTGAAGAGCATGGACCATAGAAATGGCCCGAACTTTTGGACGGCTTGCGTGGGGCCATATGAAGTCCAACACGTAGACGGCCCTTGACAAATTTAGTATAAATGTGGCGTGACACTGACCGGCGACTATCACTGTATACACCATATAATACTGCACCCAAAGACAAGCCCCGGCCAGTGTACAACTATTTTGGGAAATGAGATCAGAATGTTCCGGGCTATTGGGGTGAACTGCTAGTGGTATAAGGGGTCTCTGAATATGGGGACTACGGCGTCTGCCCGTCGCACTGTTCGGAGAACATGGAAAAATGGGTAGACGGTGGCTCGCCACTCCCTGCATGGGCCCCAAAAAATGCCATAAAAGACAGGGGCAACATGGGTGTGAGTGGCTAAGGGGTGTATAGAGGTGGGCTGCAGGCTCACCGAAGCTACTTCCGACGTCATGCCATTTATAAAACAGCAGGCTACCTAAACGATCTAATCGTGGCAAGCCGCCTTCGGGGTACTCCAGCGCCCCTCTCTTACCGACAGCTAAAAGCTGCCAGCAGTCTGTTTCGGCCAGCTCGCGAATACAGTCCTGCTGCGACCGCGTAACACTCGTAAACATTTACTCGCAGTACTAAATATTGCAGGAGTTCAGCAGACAGGCAGACGGCCCACTTGATGAAAAGTGGTTACCGTCGCCTATGGACATTTGCAATACCGAAGGTGCTACAAATGCGCTGCTGCTCTCTTAAAGGAGACTGGAACCCGGTCACTGATGCTGAACACAACACAAGGTTATTATGGCGGCATACTCTAGACCAGGGGTGGTCGCCATCCAGTCGAGCAAATACCCTACCACCTGGCTCTTACGACAGGCCGCCCCAACGCAGGAAATTGTATTCTTTCTCCGTTCCTGCACGGATACGTGTTATGTTACATAATGTGAACTTTTTCAATATAAAATGTGCTACAATACATTTGTTTCTCTACAAAAACCGACAACCATATACCACATAAATTAAAATCAGCAATGAAGGTCATTATGAATGAAATCCATTGCACTTGCCATAATTAAACACAAATCTAAATTATACAGTTTATTTAATTACAAACAGTAACACAAAAACAGATTAGCAGTTATACCCTCAATAACGCGATCGTAAATCTTGAACTCATTCCTGCCCTGTCTGCCTCTGCGCTGCCTTAACACTGGGGAGGATCTGATCTCCACGGGTTCAGAAATCACAGCCTTCTCTTCAACTATACCTTCAAGCTTAACTGGTTTCTCGTCATCATTTAAGGCCCTTAAAATAATAATATTATTACATATCCTAACATCATGGATGAATAATACCAGGAAGTATAATCTGATTACATTACAGAGTACGTAAAAAAACCAGTTGCTCGGAACCATATTATGAATATGTATGACCAGTGTCAACATAATATGGAACCTTGTGCTACATCTTGCATCTAGCAGTATATCAAGTCGTCGTCAGCTAATTACAGTCCACTGCTGGACGTAGGCCTCCCCAAGTCGGTGCCACTCATCCCGGTCTTCAGCCTTCCTCATCCAGCGCCTACCGGCGATCTTACGCAAGTCGTCAGTCCATCGGGCTGGAGGGAATCAGACACTACATTTACCGAGACATGGTCTCCACTCTAGGCCTCGTCTGATCCATCGGCCATCGGTTCTGCGACAGAAGTGACCGGTCCACTGCCACTTCAACTTGTTAATTTTGCGAGCTATGTCGGTTACTTGGTTCTCTTAAGAATATCCTCATTTCTAATTCTATCCATAAAAGAAACAGCCAACATAGCTCGCTGCATAGCCCATTGAGCAACTTATAATTCGTGAACCAGTCCTGCCGTCAGTGTCCATGTCTCGGCCCCGTGGGTCAGGATGGGGAGGACGCACTGTTCGACGACTTTAGTCTTCAGGCACTACGGGGTGGTCGACGAAAAGAATTGACGAAGCAAACCGAATGCTGTATATCAAGATACACCTCAAATACAAAATGTGATAAGTACGAAACTATTAGGTTGGGGAAAAAGTTTCTTCGCATTTTATATAAAAATTCAAAAGGTTTTTTTATAAAGTTTATTTACATTTGACTAAAGCATGTAGGTGCGATTTTGTTGGATAACTATTTGCCATCTTGTAGGTAGGGACGTGAGTGATCCCATTGCTATAAAAATTTTGGGGCTTCTGATCAAAAAACTGCGACAAGTGGTTTTGGCAGTCCTCTCGTGATGTTAACCTGACACTGCCTAAGGAATTCTGCAGAGACCGAAACAGGTGAAAATCTGAAGGTGCAAGGTCAGGACTATTTGGCAGATGCATTAACACCTCCCAGCCAAACTCTCGTAATTTTTGCTGAGTGGCTAAAGATGTGTGAGGTCTCGCGTTATCATGTTGAAAAACCACACCCCTTCTGTTGATTAATTCCGGCCGCTTTCTCTCAACTTTTTGCTTTAATCTCATCAGTTGTTCGCAGTAAAGTTCAGAATCGATGGTCCTGCCTGGCGGTAACAGCTCATAATGAATAATGCCCTTCCAATCCCACCATACACACAACATTACCTTGTTGCGAGTTAACCCGGGTTTCGCCACAGTCTGTGAAGCCTGACCGGCCTTAGACAACGATCTTTTTCATCACCAGTTATCAGCTTCTTCAAAAATGGTTCGGTTTCATTACGTCGTAATGAAGAATCACAAATTAGTAGACGGTTCATTAGGTTTCTTTCAGTGTGCCCATGAGGCACCCAAATATCGAGCTTTTTTGTGTACCCAGTTTTTTTCAAATGCGCCAAAACCGTTTTGTGGTCAATTCCCAGTTCTCCAGCTACATCGTAACTACTAATATGCCGATCTTGGACCACTTTTTCAAAAATGGCATCAATTTTGTCCGTAACAGGGCGACCAGAGCGACGTGCATCTTTGATATCAAAATTTCCGGATTGAAAACGCTTAAATCAAATTTGCGCTACTCTCACAGATAGTGCATTAGGTCCATAAACATCACAAATTTTTTTCGCGGCTTATATTGCATTTTTACCTTTTTTGTAGTAAAATTTTAAAATGTATCGAATTTCTTCATTAGATTCACTCATTTTAACAATAAGAAAAACAAATGAAAGTCACACATTTTCCTAATTTGAATTTGGAATTGTCTTCTTTAAAATTAAAACTTTTTAATGATACCAAAACCAGCCAGATACAAATGGTATAGCCAAAGAGATCTTATTACAAGTTCATACATACTATATGCGAAAAGACTTTTTCCCCAACCTAAAATAAAATAAAATAAATCGGCAGACAAACACACACTGTATATCCCGAAATTAAGCAAATTACACTTGTGTTATCGGTAATATACAACGGACCATTCTGGGGCCGATCCCAGACACCCAGGCCATAGTAAATAACGGAGAAAATACGACTCCGAAATTTACTTTACTATACCAGGAATAGAACCCGGAGCCTCTGCGTTGCAGTGAGGTAAGCTGGCAAAGGCTTAGCCCGCTCAACCACAGAGGCCGCCAAGTGGAAGATTAATCTCAGAAAAATTGTAGTTTCAAAATGTTATGTGTAAAACAGTAGTAGCCTTGAGCTAATTGTGTATCGTATAATAGGTGAGAGCTCTGATGGCTTCACTTACTCGTCGTCCTATCCTATTCCCGTGTTTTATTCCGCTGCCCCATTCTTCTCTCCTACTGCCTGATCCATCTAAACCAGCGATACTCAACCTTTTTCTTGTAAGGGCCACAGATGTATTAGGTAAGATGCTGCGGGCCACAACATAAATTTATTTAGGTGTTTTTTTTGTTGCTAGAGTATAAAAGAGGCTTGCGACCCACCTAATGGAAAGTGGTTACCATCATCTATGGACTTTTGCAACACCACACACCACAACAGCACTTACAAAAGCTCGGCGGGTCACATGCGGCCCACGGGTTGAGTTCGGCTGATCTAATCTCTCTATCCTATCCAAAAGGCTGGCAACACGATGGCTTCACTCCTGCAGCCCAATTTTGCATTTCAATATCTTGGCGTCGTGAAGATATTCAAAGTACGATTCCATTGTGATAATGTCAAACACCCGTATTCTACTAAATACACAATATCTTGTAAATATCTTCGCGGTGGAATAGTAGAAAAAAATTGCATTAAACACTAATAACATTGTTGCAATTGTCACGTGCTAACAATGTTGAAGGAAAACATCGTGATAAAACCTGCAGATCGAGATAAGTGTCAAACCTGCCAAGCCAGTCTTTGACAAGCGTGGCGGGTAAACTGTCCGTTCCCCTATAGTGGGAGGCCCGAGCCCAGCAGTGGGACGTTTGTGGTCTGTTATAATTTTATATATTACCAATAGCAGAAATGGCGTTATCCCCAAATGAATATTCAAAAGCTACAAAAATGTTAAAATTTATTTTGCTAGTTTACGCTTATAAAAATATTTATAATGGTAGAGTGGCGTGTCACGGGCACGCCATTAGAATTAACAGAATACCAATCAGAAATCAGGCAAACCTATAATTGAGACTATTGTGTGCAGCGATTTTAACGAGATAGTAACCACTTTCCATTGAATGGGCTGTCTACCTATTTTCTAACTTTGCAATTAAAAAAGCATATTTAAATATTATGTTTCAATCCTAAAATATAATTTAATACCTCCTTACCTTTGCAATATAGGAGCTGTGCTTTTGGCGATAACGGCTGACAAAGCTGTTTCTATGCTGGTAGTGTCAGGCTTCAACTTTGGACTAATTGCTACCTCCTTTACGTCTGGCTTTGGTACAGGTTCGGGTTTTTCTAAAGTTTTGGCGTTACTTTTAGCTATGGAAATGAGATGAGCTCAATACACTTAAACTAACATAATTATTTCTTAAATTATTATTATTATTCCTTTTTTTTCTTTCAACTTCTTCCAACCATTTGAGGTTGGTACAATGTCTTTTTCTTCTATACTACTCTATTGTGACATATGTCCTCTGTAACATCACAAATAATCAAGTCATCCTTCACACATCCTTCCTCTTTTTTGGTCTAGCTTTACATTTGTACTTGTTCATCTTTCAGTTTAACATTGCTTTTGTCACATAACTTTCATCCCTCATTACATGCCCATGAGAGATGAGACCTTAGTCTTCTTCCTCTCCATTTTTCAGTCATGGACACCCATAGTTACACAACTTGCGGCGGCACCGACGGCGGTGTCGTGCGCGTGGGCCTCTCAATTTATTTATTTTTAAATAAATGTAGTCTAAATTATTCCTTATAACATTATTTATCTGCCAGTGAGTCCCGTCAAAATAGGTGCAGCCAGTTCAGATTAGCCGGAACAAACAAACGGACAAAAATTTTAAAAATTGATTTTTCGATAAAAGTCCCATATATACTTTCATATGCATTTAGTAGAAAGCTGTCATTTTAAGATTACAAAAAGATTTTTTTTTTTTTTGCATGAGTTCAGCAGACAGGCAGACGGCCCACTTGATGGAAAGCGGTTACCATCGCCTATGGACATTTACAACACCAAAGATACTTCAATTTTATTTATTTGTATAGATCATTGATGTATAAAAAACCAAGATGCACAGTCAACCTCTCAAAACCGTCCGCATAAAATGAGCGCAACATTCTAAATGGTGTTCTCTGACAAATTGCAAGAATATATTACGTCAAAAAGGTTAAAAAAGGATGGGATATCATATTTTCGGTAAGTAAAAGAGTTTATTGATTAGTCTTTGTTGTTGTTATGCCTGAATATAAGTAGCAATATGTGATTTTGATTTAATTTGTCTAAAAACTTCACTCAGCGGTCGCCATAACAAAAATGACCCTGTTCTTGTTCAATGGAGTCGATTTTTTTTTGTTGTGTTTATTTTTTAATTAATAAGTTTATGTACTTCTGAACTTATTTGTATTTAGTTTTTGACAAATATGGTTACGTTATATAATTTAATATAGGAGAAGAGGTAGTCAATTTGACGATTTTCTTTAATGTTCGTATATATTATAATGTATATGGATTAATTATGGGACAACTTATGGGTTCGCGAGATGCGGCAAGCTAATGTCAGAAGTGTCGCGTAGTCTGTGAGTGTCGCTTTGGCGCAACACGTCACATTAAAAACTTCTTGAAAACTTAATAGCGTATTTTTAATATTTTAGTTTTCCTCGTGGTCCTATACGAAGTGAGGAATGGAGATCACTTGTTAGTCGACAAAAGCGTGAAGAATTTTTTAAGCCGAATAATTCAAGCGTCGTTTGTTCAGAACATTTTTTGGACGAAGATGTGTATGTCACTGCAAAAGGCATAAAACGTCTTCGTAAAACGGCTGTTCCTTGCGTAGCGGTAAGTAACTCGTTAGCATGAAAAATAAATTTGTCAAATACTAGTAGTATCGTACCTGCATTCAATTATTTTTTTGTAATCATAATTATTTTTTACAGCATATGTCACCACAGGAACTCAAGATTGTAAGTAACTGCGATGAACAACGAACGGAACCTTAGTGCCGCTGTATTTTAAAATATTATTTTGTGTGCTAGCAGATACTTATCATTTTGGTTTGGCTTACAGATTGATATACCGGATGATGGCGGTGATACTGAAGTCTGTCGTACGAGTTCAATGTTTGATTTAGAAAATGAAAAGAAATTCAAATCTTCTACTACTTCTCTAAACATAGGGTCAATTTTGGATACACCTTAAAAAGTTCATATAAAAAGTGAACTTCACAAATGCCGCAAAAGGTTAATTAGCAAGGAAAAAGTCATTAACAGCTTAAGGAAAAACAAATTCGAGACTTGTTCAAAAAGATCCATTTCACTAAAGAATGCGTTAAAAATGTTAACGAAAAGATTTAAATTAGACTCAAATTTATGTCAAGACCTATCCACGTATATTCTCGTACCAACTGAATTGTTTAATTCTAGTTGTTTAAACAGTCTAACAAAAAAGAAGAGATTTTTTAAATATCCTCCCGTAGTCAGGAAATTCGCTTTAACATTACACTTTTACTCACCAGCAGCTTAAAATATCTTCGAAAAATGTAGAACACTTGCCTACCTCATACAAACACGTTGCACAATTGGTACAAGTGTTGAAGCAAAACCAGGCTTCACACAAGAAGCACCTGATAGACTTGCAGAAAAAGTTAAAACCTCAAACAAAATTTTACTATGTTCTTTAGTGGTTGATGAAATGTCAACTCGACAGCAAAAAATTTGGACTGGAAAGCAGTATGAAGGCTTAGTTGATGTAGGTATAGATGGTAACGACTCAAATCAAATAGCTACACAGGCGTAGATATATCAAATTAAATATACAACCTTTCATAAGCAAAACTAAATATGAAGCCAAAACTCGCTTGATAAAACTCACTTACCATTCAAAAGTTTAAGTAGTTTATCATTTAACCAAACTGGATCTGCTAATGTGCTATCGATGTAACTGTCCAACTTCTTCGCCATAATGCGTACAAGCAACTCTGAATGTGGAGTGTCCCATAACTCCCAAGGAACAAGATCTTTAAATACAATCCTCAAAATATTTGTACAATGATCTGCAGTTGAATATTTTTGCACACTCTCTGATATTGGATGTATCTTTTTGTAGTGCGATATTATTGGGTGTGTTGGAGTTTTCTCATGACGTTTCAGGGCTTTGCGATACTCTTTGAAATGGCTGACTAGAACTGTGCTCACATCTACATAGACATCTTTGTTTTCTATTTTGTTGCATATCTGTGGTTAACAAAAACATATTTATATCTATTTTTGCTACCTAAAGAGGCATCCCTTAAATACCCAGGAACACACTTAGACCAGCTAACCTGGAGTGACCATATAAAAGCTAAAAGGGAACAGGTAAATGTAAACTTTATTAATATGCATTGGATAACTGGCCGACAGTCATCAATAACTCTAGAAAAAAAAGGTTCTCATATAGGTATAAATCAGTCATTAAACCCATCCAACTTATCTTAAAATATAGTAAAGGAAGATATAGAAGGCCACTTGCGGCCTGTAAACAGAGGCTCGAGCGCCATAAAAATAAACTATTAGCTGTAGACCTTATTGACACAAAACACTATGGGCCCATTCCTATAGTAACTCACAACACCCAAAATACTCAGTCAGGCGTTCCACATGGCGACCACGGTCATTATGGTCTTGGCGAAAACGTCACTAATGACATAACAACCCACGTCAAGAGCTGGGGCGAAGTGAGTGTTGACCACAGAGCTTTACTTCTCTCTATCGATTGACATTAAAAAAAGTCATTCCACTAGTTTTTATGATTGTAACACCATAAATTTCATGTCCGTGACATAGCAGACTTCATGCCCATGACAAAGCAGACTTCATGTCCTTCACATAGCAGAGAAACTGCAAGAGTGTCGCTTATGCTGGTACGGCCACGTTTTATGGAGACCGGCCAATTATGTGGGGAACAAATGTCTAGCCATGCCACCTCCATCAGGTCCAAGTTGAATGGAAAGGCCCAAGAAATGCTGGCTTGACATTGTGAAGGATGAGAAGTGTATCAATGGTCTTAAAATGGGGGATGCTGACCGCGCGAAGTGGAGTAGAGAAAGTAGCAAAGCACAGACCCCGGGTGCGGGATTTAATGCTCGGATGATGATGATGACTGGAAAGTATTTTATGAACTTAGAAATGTAACTATACTATATTCATCTTAGCATGAGACAAAGTGTAAACAAAGATAACAGTGTTTGCCAAACTTTATTTTATTTAATTAAATATAGAGTGCCTATTAATGTCTCATTAATCTGTCACTAGAGTTTACCCCTCTTGTTTAAAAAGCAGGCATTTATATAGGTTACATTGTATTAAATATTTATTTAAGTGCTATTTGCCACTTTGAAAGATTCACTTCATTTTATATTGCAAACTATCCCATCTCCCGGCTTGAAAATATTTATGTCCCTCTTTGGTGTTAAAATTACATTTAAAAAATAAATATATGTACATACTGATTTCCAGCCAAAACAGTCCTGTAGTTTTTCCGTGAAAGTGTAAAGGACAGACAGACACAGTTACTTTCACATTTATAATACTAATAAGGATAAGGATATAACAAAAAGAAAACAATAAACAAATAACTACATTTACAATGTAAATTATCCTGGAAACTGCACTGTCACATCAACAAGCTGACGGATAGTAATGTTGGCAGATGTACCCAACCAATGAGAAATGTTCATACTAACATTAGTCTATAATTTGGTAGTATAAAAAAGTGCTGACTTTGAAAAACATATCTATTTCAGGTTTTTAGCATGTAATGTGTCTAATTTATTTAAATGAAAAATAATTAATAATATTTATAAGTTATTTATGGTGTTCAAATACAAAATAATTAAATAAGTAGGGCATAAATAGTACTATATTGTTATTTAAAGTTGGACTAGTGTATTTCTGGCTGCGACTTAACAATCTGATACGCAAATTTTAAGTAGTGGGTGGGCGTAGTGGGTAGGGGGGAGGTATACTTACCCCTACTACAACCCCTAAGGTCCGGAGGTCTTAAATTTTTTTTATTTTATAAACAACCTCACTTATTTTTTTTTGTAAAATTGTGTCACTTTTGATAATAACAAACCGTGATTTGAGTTTATGAATGTACTCATGAATTGTTTATGAATGTACTCACGAATTACATATAACCGCCAGAACTTTTTGTAACCTTAAACTGTTTTTAATGTAGAAATAAAGTTTTAAATTTAATTGAGGCATAAGTCATAATTACAAAATTCATGCTAGACATATAATCGATTGATTAAAAAGTGACAGTTATTGCTGTCACTTTTGTGATAAAAATAAATTAATCAATATGTCAATAATACTCATCAATTTTCAATTAAGAAATTCGAAATCTTGAGTTTTAATTAATATATTGTTTCATATAATTTTCGGAAATCGACATATTTCTATAAAAAGAAAATATTGACAAATATTTTGCAATTCTTTTTGCCATTTTATTCCTTTTTAGTTAAGTGAATGTGCTTTTAAAGTTAATTAAATTATAATTATATTATTTTATTTAAAGAGATCCCATACCTGATAACAGAGCCGAGCGAGCGAAGCGAGCGTACCGCGGCAGCGGCCGGCGAGTACTAGGACCGACTGGTTACCATTTACTATTTATTTCATACACACAAACAGTACGACGCCTTAAAAGTCTCGTATAAAACATTTGTTTTATTTATCCATTTAGTGGACGACTAACAAGTTGGTTTAAAATATGACAATGAATCAATATATTAATGCTATAAATTTTTAAGTACATTGCTGAATAATTTTTTTTAATATAGGTTAAATATAAATTAATGTGATTACGTAAAAAAAAAATCGTCTTAATTGGTCGCCATTTTGAATGGTTACTCTTGTAGTGTATATGAATGTGTTCTATTGTATTTTTTCTTAATTTTTATCCAATTAAGCTGGTTTTTGGTTATTTTGGCTCTTTTTATGTTGATTACTGGCTAATTTTTGAACTTTGAAAGGATTTTTCAACTTTGGACCTATGATAGAAGTTCAATATTAGCGAAAAAATCTATGAAAAAAAGTGAGGTTATGTTTAAAAAAAAAAAAATTCGCGATATCCGGACCTTAGGGGTTGTAGTAAAGGTAAGTATGCCTCCCCGCCTCCCCACTTCACCACCCCACTACTTAAAATTCCTGTATTAGATTGCTATTGCATTTACCATATTTCTTCCTAGTTTTTCAAATTAATATTTTTACAAAATTAAAAGTGACCACTTATGAAATATCTTTTTTATGGTTTCTTTACAACTTGTTTCACCATTCCCTGAAAACAGTATATATCATTTATTCTTTATTTGATCACACTTAATATATGCAACTGGTAGATCAGTAGTTTTCTCAAAATTATCTGGTATACCACCCACTTTAGAAAAAATTGAATACCCAACATACCCAGAAATTCTTCAACTAAATTTTGTACAGAAATATGTAGGGAAACAACACTAACAGCTAACGTTAAGTTATTTTGTTTATCAAAAAATTTAAATGTACTGAATCTGTAAAAATGTACTGAATTACGGGACATTACTGTAACAACAAGAAGAGCAGAAACTACACATAATAAAGGAAAAATATATTTAAAAATAAATTTATTCATTCCATGCCCACTGATTTTATTTAGGCCCTGCAATATTACTTATCACACCTTCAGATAGCCGCCGCGCGCACCGGGGGCGGTAACGCCCACTTTAAGAATATATGATCTAAAAAATGAAACATGATTAATCAATACAGCTCTCATTGGAACAAAATGGCGGCCTGTTTAAAACCTCACCCCCTTCTTTCAACTGAACCTTATAAATAAAAATCATGTCTAAAAAAAACAGCAATCACATAATAATATGTTTAATTCAGTCAGTAATTTACCTGAAAAGTCTTGGATATTATCTGATCCAGCATTTGCTTGCACGCGAACGGGAAACCAATCTCCTGGGATATGTATGGTATATACCATGATGAAACCAATTTTCTTTCCAAGACAGACGTAATTATACTTAACTCGTTGGTATCGTATTCTTTAACTTCAGAAAGTTGTGTTCTTTTAGTATTAGGCACCAGTTGCGAGAGAAAAGAAAAACACGAATAGTCCTCAACAAAACTCTCAAGATCATACTTCACAGGTTTGTTTAAACGTAACAACCACTGTATAAACTTAAAACTTAAAGAGACCGAAACGAAAAACAAAATTGCAATGTACAGGAGAAACCATACTCCCGTGATTAGAGAAATATTAGTTAAATAGGTAAGTAGAATGCAAATAACTGTGCCACTGCAAGATATTAATGTGATTGATTCTAATAAATTGCGTTTTAACAACATTTTCTATACTAATACTTGTAGATCTCTTCCAGGTACAAAAACACAAAACTTAAAGAACAAAAACGAGCGTTGTTGTTTGTTGTGCGCATTGCGCAATATTATGGATTATATTTTTTTTATGTATTGATTCCACTCCAGTGTTGTTCCTGACAAATTTAGGGTTGCCGTATACTAATACTAAAATTACCGGTTTTAGGGAATCTAAGAAAACTTCCGTATTTTGTACAAAATATTTATTTGAAAGGTTAAAATAAATAAAAAAATACAAGTGATGTATGTACTATGCGTGTACAGTCTGTAACAGAGATATGTATACAGCGCAGCGCAGCGAACGAAAATGTACACTGGGCTATATACATATCTCTGTTGCTGACTGTACTACTTTACTATTCTGAAAAACCTAAAGAAATCTTCATAAACTATAACTTTTACTGATAGACCGTAACACACAGCAAAACAAAGATAATGAGAGACAGAGACCCACAATACATATAAGTAGAATAACAATTATTCGGGGATTCCCACACATCCTAGAACCTACCAGAATGTAGAAACTAAATATTTTAGACAATAAATTCTCGAACATAAGGTTGCATTTGGTTGAACTCTGTTGACGTTTCTCTTTGTGTCGCTTCAGTTCCTGATCAGCTTCCTTGCGTAGCGGTCACGAATGCGCTCCTCACATCTATCTAATACAATTTTTCGCGCTTTTCTACTTGGAAAAGCGATAAATTGTTAGTTCTGTGTACAGGTGATAGTGTACTAGTGTTTGTTCGTTTGGATTGCGGTGCGGAAAGCAGTTTTGGCCGGTGAGTCCCATTTCTCTTTCCGCTTGCTAGTGTCGTGCGCAAAATCGGTTGCGCGCGCTTTTGTAACGGTTTTTTGTGTGTGTAGTGTTTTCGCGCGCCTTTCTGGTCTCCTCTCGGGTCAGGGCCTCCAGTAATGGACGGCCCAAGTACCCCGAAGGCCCCCAGGGAGCCGAGTGTCCCGCGTAAACAGAATCACAGCGGCTCCAATAATGGATGGGCCATGAAGGAGATAGGGGAGACGCGGGAAAAGAAGTCTTCCCTGGTTCGTCGCAGCCGCAGCGCCGCGGAACCTCGTCTCGGGCGCCCGGGTCCAGCCGTTGTGACGGCTACCGGGCTGCCCGCTTCGATAGGGGGTGCATCGGCGGTGGTCGACCTCACCGCCGCCGAGCCCCGCGAAAAGGAGAGCGCGACGATGGGGCCGCCTTCGGCTCCCGCCGTGCCTAGGGTTCCCGCCGTGCGTGCCGCGCGCAAGAGCGCGGCACACACGGCCGTAGGTAGGGAGGTGGTGCTCGCCGCGAACTCGGCCGTTCTCATGGCCGTGAGCGCGGCGAACGCCATCGTAGAAAATGTCTACAGGGCGCAAACGCCACCTGCACGGGCTTCACCTGTGCAAGGGCCAAGCGCCTTCGTGGACCACGTGGACATCGCGCCGTCGGGCAGCGTCCCAGATTCGCTGGAGTACGCACTCGACGACGCGATTCGCGTCTTCTGCGGCCCGCACGCCGAGGCGGCTGCATGTGCGCCGACACCGGTTAGGTCGGTGTACACAGCGGCCGGCTCGGCGACAGCGGGGGGCGATGGCCCCACGACGGTGTCGGCTAGCGCGCGGGCTTCACCCGTGCCCTCGGCATCGGCTTGCGCACCGGTTTCACCCGTGCGCAGCGTGGGAGACGACCGCCCCGCGACACCGGTTGCCGCGCGGGCTTCACCCGCGCCAACGACCGGGGTCGTTGTTAGGGATGGTGATATAGGTGCGGTGGCGGCGATGATGTTGTCTTCTTTCCCTACTGGGACTGTCGCCGCCACCGCTTCGTCCAGCTTCGTCCCCGAGTCGAGGCAGCGGTTCTGGGACCGCAGCGCCGACTCGGAAAGCACATCGGGTGCTTCCACGCCGGCGCGGGCGCGATCGCCGCTGCGTCGCACGGGCGACGCGACGGCGAGCGTGCTCGCGGGTGCGGAGGCCTACCTCCGCACCGAAGGGGGGGAAAAGGGTCGCAGGGCCAGGAAGGCCACTGCTGCCAAACTGGCCGCGGCTAGCCAGTGCGCCGCGCTTATAGGGGGACGTACGTGTGCTCGGCCCTGGGGATCTTCGCCTAGCGGCGAGCGCCCAGGTCGCCGACATCCTCCAGGTTGCCCAGACGTCGGGCAACCTGAAGGGCGCATACGTGCGCCGACTGAAGGAGGCTGCGTCTCGACTGTCCGACATAGTCGACACGTTGGTGACGCGGAATCCGGAGTCGAAGGCCTGGAGACTCGGCAACGAGAACTCCAGGCTGCGCGCCGAGCTCAACTCTCTGCGGGAGGAGAACCTCTCCTACCGCAAGGAGTTCGAGCAAATGCGGAAGGCCATGAAGGCCCCCGCTGCGGATGCGGCCCCGGTTCCCGCTGTAACGGCGGAGCCGGGTCCCGTGCCCGCTAAGTGAAAGGCCAAGGCCGCCGCGGCGGAAAAAGTCCCGGCCCCCGAGCCGGTTCATATATCCGCCGCGGTCCCCAGAACGGTTCCGGCTACCACCGTTGTGGCGGAGCCGGTTCCTACACCAACCGCCGCGCACACCGGTGTGGACTACGATATGCTCACGCATATCATCGCCCGCACCGTGGGCGCGATGTTGGACGCCCGGCTTGCCGGGATTGAGGAGCGGCTGCCGCCCGCGCCAATTCTTCGTCCGCCGCTCGCGGCGGACAAGAAAAAGGCCGCGGAGGCACAACCGCTGCCTAAAACGGCGGGAGATGCCGCCGCCGCCCACCGGGCCCCGAGGGAAGTAATTCCCCCGGTGCCAATGGAGGTGGTGGTAGCCCCCGTCGTCAGGGTGGCGGACTCCCCACCGCCACCCCCTCCCTCCAAGAAGGTGAAGAGGGGGGTAAAGCAGAGGGCAAAGAAGCTGCGCCGAGCCGCAGCTCTCGCCGCCGCCTCTGCTCCGGCGCCTAAGCCCGGGCCACCGGCCCCCAAGCCGGCCCCCAGGCTCATGACCAACCCCGCGGCCGCGACACCGGCCGTCGCGGCACCTGCCGTCGCGGCACCTGCCGTCGCGGCACCTGCCGTCGCGGCACCTGCCGTCGCGCCACCATCGGCTGCGGTGGCCCCTGCCCCTGCCCCCGTTCCGGAGGGGGGGCGTGGTCCACGGTCGTTCGAAGAAAGAAGGGCAGGGGAGCGGGAGCGGTAACGCCCCGCCCCCTCACTCGGCGCAAGCACCGGCTCCGCCATCGGGGCGGAAACCGGCGCGCAAGCCACGGGCTACGAAGCCCGTGGTATTCCAGGAGCCGAGATCGGCAGCAATTATTATCAAATTGCTGCCGGAATCGGCCAAAAACGGTATTGGCTACCGGGAGGTCTTCGCAAAGGCCGCCTCGGTGGTCAATATCACCGAGTTAGGCCTCAGAGAGGGGCTGAAAGTGACGCGGACCGCCCGGGACGCTCGTCTCCTGGACTTCCCCCCAGGACCCGAGAGCGCAACTAGGGCGAACCGCGTCGCCGAGGCCCTTCGTGGGGCACTCCAAGGGATGGCCGAAGTCATCCGCCCCGTAAAGCGTGGGGAGCTTTACGTCTCAGGGCTGGATGAGTCGGCCACCGTAGATGGGCTTCGCAGTGCCATCGCCAGCGTGGGCAACTGCCTGCGCGACGATGTTAAGGCGAGGCACATCGGTATAGGACCTGGGGGGATGACGTGATGTGCCCCGTCTCTGCAGCCAAAGCTATCGCCGAGCGGGGCCACCTTCTGGTGGGCTTCACCTCGGCGAAGGTGGAGGCTCTGGAAGCCCGGCCCATACGTTGCTACCGTTGTTTCAACGTCGGCCACGGCACCCAAACTTGCCCGGACTCGTGCCCGGACCGGACCGGCTTGTGTCTCCGCTGCGGTAAGGGCGGACACAAGCAGCCGGACTGCACAGCCCGCGACCCCCACTGCGCCATCTGCGCGGCGGGGGGCAAACGCGCTACCCACCCGACGTTGGCGAGGCACTGCCAGCCCCCATACGTCAAGGGTAAATTCGTCCACCCGAGGGCGAATAAACGACCGGCGAGTGGAAGGGGGGTACCTATGGACACCTAAATGCTCAGTACACCCTTAACACTCTTCCAAGCTAATGTTAACCACTCCCCCGACGCCCAGGACTTGTGCCTGCAGGCGATGGCGGAGTGGCAAGCAAACTTGGCCGTAATAAGCGAACCTTATTACGTACCCCCAGCCAGGAACTGGGTGGGGGATCTCGACGATGTGGTAGCCGTGGTCGCCAGAGCCGGATCTGGCACACCGCTCACCTGTCTCGAAAGAGGAAAGGGCTACGCGGTGGCGGAAAGCGGAGGTTACGTCATCATAGGCGTGTACCTCACGCGGAGCCGCCCCCTGGCGGAGTACGAGCTCGCCTTGGACTCCATTAGGGCAGCCGTCGGCAGACTAGCGCCGAAGACGATATTCGTCCTAGGCGACTTCAATGCCAAGCACCAATCCTGGGGGAACGCGATTACCGATGTTAGGGGACGGGCGGTTGAAGACTGGGCGCTTCAATCCAACCTGTCCATCCTGAACCAGGGGTCGGTCCAGACCTACGTACGTGCGCGGGGTGGATCGATCATCGACTTGTCATTCGCCACACATGCGGCCGCCCGCAGAGTGGTAGGATGGAGAGTGCTGGGGGAGGTGGAGACTCTGTCTGATCACTTGTACATCAGATTCGAGCTCTCCCCCTCGCCTAGCGCTAACCCTGTTCAGGGCCCCGGCTCCCGCGTTGGGCTCTTACCAAGCTCGACGCGGAGCAGGCCGAGGAGAGGGCTATCATCGAATGCTGGACCTATCCAGCCGACCTGGGGAATCTGGAGGCGCAGGCTGAGCACATGCGCAAATCCCTCAAAAGGATTTGCGACGCTGCTATGCCTCGAGCCAAACGACCGCCGCCGCGTACATCGGTCCACTGGTGGACTGAGGAGCTGGCTGAACTGCGGAGGGCAGTCCGCAGAGTCAGCCACAGGCTCAAACGCAGCAGAGCGCGTCGTCCTCCAGACTATGTTGAGGAGAATGGACTCGTGGGGGAGTTCAGAGAGGCCAGAAAGGCCCTTTCGATCGCAATTCTGCGAGCGAAAACCCGGGCTCGGGAGGAGCTCCTCGAGACACTAGACCGGGACCCTTGGGGGCGTCCGTACCGTGCGGCCCGCAACACGTTGCGGCCTTGCACCTCCACGGTTACGGAAACGCTCGAACCCGAGGTCCTCCGGTCGGTTGTCGATGGGCTCTTCCCGGATCCGGGGATCTTCACTCCCCCCGATATGGGTCCAATCATTCCCGACACCTCGGAGGTGGAGCCTCACTCCATCACCGAGGAAGAGTTAGACGTCGCCCTGGACCGGCTCCGGGGCAGGAAGACGGCTCCGGGACCCGACGGGGTTCCGGGTCGGCTCCTCTTCCTGGCCGCCAAACATCTACGCGGCCAGCTGCGGGAACTGTTCGATGCCTGTATTCGCGCAGGTCAGTTCCCGTCGCAATGGAAGGAGGGCCGATTCGCTAGACATAGCGAACGCCTTTAACAGCCTCCCTCACGAGACGATCAGGGAGGGGCTTCGTGCACACGGAGTTCCCCCGTACCTCACGAGGCTGTTGGGCGCGTACCTCCAGGACAGGTACATCCTTTGGGAGGGCGGCGAGTCCGAGAATCGCGCGATAGGTCGACGACGCGTCGCGTGCGGCGTCCCACAGGGATCGGTCCTCGGGCCGGTTCTTTGGAACGTCGGTTATGACTGGATCCTTCGGGTTCCGGTCCTGCCCGGAATAGGGCTAATCTGCTTTGCGGATGACACTTTACTCACGGCACGCGCTGCGTCATTCGCGGAATCCGTGGACCTCGTCAACGCCGGGTTGGCGATCGTGGTCCGAAGAATAGGTAGGCTGGGCTTGAAGGTCTCCCCCGCGAAAACGGAGGCCATCATGCTCCATAGGCGGTTTCGTAATCCCCCCGCGGATCTGTCTGTTACAGTCCAAGGGGTGGACATTCGCGTAGGCCCCCAGATGAAATATCTGGGGCTAATTCTTGATGGGAAATGGCTGTTCAAGGCGCACTTTGAGCAGCTAGTTCCTAAGCTCGTGAGGTCCGCAGGCGCCCTCTCTCGGCTTCTTCCCAACGTGGGGGGACCGGGGGGGACGACTAGGAAACTCTACATGGGCATCCTTAGGAGTATGGCCCTGTACGGTGCACCCGTATGGTCCACTGCACTTCACCGCCACAATAGGACTTTGTTGTGCCGCGCACAACGGGTCCTGGCGGTGAGGACCATCCGAGGATACCGTACAGCGTCGTGGACGGCGTCGACACTCTTGGCAGGCGATCCGCCCTGGCCTCTCCAGGCGGACGTGATAGCCAAAGTTCGGCGCTCCCGACAGGATGCCCTCGCCCGTGGCCTGGTCTATGGCCAGGCCGAACTCCAGGTGATCAGGACGCGGGAAACCGCGGCCATGATCCAAGCTTGGTCAGTAGAGTTGGAAAACCCTGTTGCTGGCATTGACACGGTGGAAGCGGTTCGACCGCAGCTGTTGCGATGGCTCTCGCGGAAACGCGGGACCCTGACCTTCAGAATGACACAGATACTTACCGGGCACGGTTGCTTCGATAAGTATCTGTGTCAGATTGCGGGCTGCTTGCCTTCACCCCAATGCCGCCAGTGTGGCGCGCTAGACACGGCGTTACACACGCTAGTCGAGTGCGCAGCATGGGCACCTCAGAGGTTTGAACTCGAGACACTTGTAGGACCGATTGAATCGCTGAGCGATCTGGTGCAAGCCATGCTGCACAGCGACGATTGGTGGGTGGGTGCGGCCAATTTCTGCGAGACGGTAGTGTCTCATAAGGAGGCCGCGGAACGAGATAGGGAGAGAGATGGTAGTGCGCATGCGTCTCGCGGGCGCCGACGTCAGTCGGGAGCCCGGAGGCGCAGGTATGCGCATGACCTCCCTCCCTGAAATACCGTTGCAGGGGCCCTCTAGCATCTAGGGAGCAGAGGAGTCTTCACCCCTGTTGACGAAGTGAGTTTGCCTCTCCCGGGGCATTCTCAAGCACTTGTGCGCTAGGATCGGTGTGGGCGTAACTACGTTCTGTATCTCACGCCTTTCCTGCCATAAGCGCGGGGCACATGGGAGGAGGGTGGTTTTAGTGGGGTATTGATTAGTCGAGTCTCCACACAAGCCGGTTGATTATTGTTGGGATTGCCTCAGTGGAAAGCCTCCATGATCAACAACGGTCTAATCCCTAGCAAAGGACCCGGTATGTGCGAAATGCATTGCCCCCGCCTTAAAAAAAAAAAAAAATCTCTTCGTGTCGCTTCTACTTTATCTATGGTTTACAAGTTTGTGGTTTGTGCGTTCCATTGTATGAAATATTTTTTATTTTATTAACTTTAGTCAATTACCATATATTTTCATACGGTAATAAAAGAGCTGCCTTATACCGTATTTACGATGCCTAAGTTGCCTGAATGTCGTATATTACGGAAATAGCCGTATCAAGAACAACGCTGATTGATTTTTCTATTCAGAGTCTCCAGATTGAATTTACAAAACCTATAACTCCGAAAATACGTCCCAAAATTATACTCTTTCAGAAACTATTCTTGGAACGTTCATGGTGCTTAAAAAAGTACTTCAATGAAATAGTGAACAGCCTCCAAGCGCCCACGGTACTTAAAAAAGTACATTAATGAAATAGGGAATAAAGCCCAGCACCAAATCCAATTTCTTCAAATTAACGCCCAGGGTACTATTCTAAGTACCCCAACTTTAACCATTGCTACTAGTTTCAAATTACCACCTTTTTATAAAGAGATGTCTCGGAACGTATGTTCGAGGTTTTTATTTGTGTATGACCAAGCAACAGTGCCCACAAAAAACAAAAAAAAATGTCTTTCTTGACTTAACATCGAACAAGTGTAACGTAATATTACATATATTTTAAAAACAATTATCAAAATTTAAAATAAATATTAATATCACATTAAAAATAATAAACGCGAGCATCGCCGAGTGATTAACTAACTTTTAGTGGGCTAAGAAACCGGTCGGCGGCCCGCAGGCCGCGCGTTTTGACAGGACATCGAGGCTCGGGGAGAGTATTGCGTTGTACATGAAACTACTACCAACACGTCGTTCATATAAAGTTTTACTCCTATCTTAACATCGATAAAGATTATTGTTTAAATTATACATTAGTGTTATAACCCACGTTTTGGGTAAGTGTTGAAGCCTATATATAATATAAGCCTCTTGATAGTAGTTGTTTCACCCACGAATGTATTATAGTTATTTCATCTCATTAAATCGTGCATGTGGGTATGCTTACTTTTATTTCTTAGTTCACATATTTTAAATAATCGTTTTTTCATGCATATTCATATTGTTAAACTCAATTTCATTTCTTTCAAAATCATTTAACTCATTTGAAAATCATTCCTGTAACTCCGTCTGCCTTCCGCTTGGCCACCTCACTAACTATGCTCTTTCGCCCTGTTTTGTTGTCTTGCCGAGGTGGCCGACGTTTAGAAGCTATTAGTTTTTTTTAATAACACACTGGACGTACATTCCAGGTTTTTTTTCTTTATAATCCTCATCTTGGAGACTGGAGTGAAGTGCGAGGGACAATTCGGGCGACTAATTAAGTAGTGCGCCTCCTCCCGTCATCCCTCCAGCATACCGAGCTCAGCACCGTCGGCACACCCCTGGACCTGCGGACACTTCAGGGCGGTACTGGCACCAGAAAAAAGTGAAACGTCTGCCAAGGCAAAAAAAAAATTAGGAACTCACCCCCAATATCGTATATATTCTTTTTATATTTTTTATTAAATATGTGCGGTATAGTAATATAGTCTTTTATTATATTACCCGCTACACAAGATCGTCGAATATGAAAATAAATCTTAATCTAATCATGAAATCTTTACGATTTGTGTAAATATGCTTATCAAAAATAGGTGCTCATATAATAAATTTGCTGTTTACATCAAGACTTTATATGGATCTGAGATATAGTGAAAATTATCTTAATTCTAAATTTAACATCTTTTAATAGACCTTTGGGTTAAGAAGGACTATCATGATTGATTCGAATGTTTTAAATAAATAATAATAAAATAAATGTTTCTATTAATTTTAAAGGATTTTTTGTTTATTAAGGTTATTAAATTGGTTTTTAAGTTTCATTTCATTTTTAATTTTTTGAAGGTAGTTGGATAAAATTGATGTTGTAAATGTTTGTTGTTTTAAGTCTAGTGCTTTTGACCCAAAGGCTTACCAAAAGGTAACCTATTTTTTTTCTTTTTTCCTTGTCCTAGTACACCCAATACAAGAAAAAAAGTAATCATACTTGTGAGATTACTCTAAGGTACAATTTTTAAATTTCAAAGTTTTTGGGTTTTCGCCATTGAAACCTTTTTAAGTACTTTGGGCGTTTAGTTCTTGAAAGCCTTGAAAAACCTGGGCGTCAGGAGGATAGAGCCCAGCACCAAGTCTAATTTCATCAAATTAATAAGGATAATAAGCTTACATCAATGGGGCGTGGGCAACTGCCCACGCCCCATTAGTGTAAGCTTATTATTTACTTTAGTTCATTATAAATTTGTGTATGTTCTGTCTAAGTTTTTAACCAACGTCCAACAGGTGGTTCTCAATTTGCTTGTATGGTCATTTTTATGTTTGTGACTCGATTTCTCCGTCAATTGTGGATCGTTTTTCTTTCTTTTTTTAATCGAAATCCCCAAGTCAAGATCAGATGAGTGGTTCGCAGGGAAATCGAGAGCAACCCTTGTTAAAGAGCGTCTACACCGAAGAGTGAAATGGTAAGCTTGTACAAGTGTGACCTAATACAATTTCTACATGTGCTTAATACATTATTTCTAAAGCTATTCAAGTATCTGCGCAACTAGAAAATATTTTTATTTTTTTTAACAAAAACAAACCAACTTCAAACTATATAGCAAAAAATGAATATTTGTCTGACTTATTTCTATAACATATTGAAGTCTGTGTGATGCAAAACTCGAAAATTACTATAATAATATTATGTAAATTTGTTGATCCTCAAAACCTTGTTTGCTGATTTGCATTGAAAGAAGCACCTGCTTTTTCTTACTTTGAAATTGACAAAATAAATGCTTATGGCATTGTAGCCATAATTAAGAAAAAAATACAATCAATGAATCGACAACTGACAGTATCATTCTTCATTCTTAACAGTGTGCGTACGTCATTTACAGTTTTTTGCTGCATTTTATAGTTTTGCTATTTTATATTTCGTAAACTCAACAAATATACCCCGTAATACCTGTAAGGCCACAATATGTGAGTTTTTTATAAATCGTAACTCAATCTTTTATAAAAATGAGTTATAAGTGACCCTGTTTTATACAGACCTTCCATATTCCAGGTCGAAAGTTACTTTCAAGATTACTCTTACTTCTGACCCGAAACTCCCTTTTAAAGTGTAAGTCACAACATTTTTACTTTAATACAATATTTAAAGCCCTGTGTGTTACTTCAACGTAATGAAATCCCATAGTACGCACTAATATTTTAATATCAAACTTAGCATATTGTTTCTCATCAGGTGCAGATCTTGAGGGGTACTACGTTGAAGTAACATCACTTAAAATGGAGACAGCATTAGCGAAACGTTTCCTAGATTTTTTCCAAGATTTTATTAGTTTATGTCAACAAGAAAATTGGCCAAACGAAACAACAGAAGCAGAAATCAAAAATTCTTTTCTGATATCGAAACATATTGAAAAATGCTTGGATAAGCTTCAAAAACGTGATTTAATCGATGAGTTCTTATCTACGTTTTACAATAAGCATGATGCTGGAAATTTATTTTTGAAAACTTGTTTTTCTGATCCTTCTAAATATATTCTAAAAAAGATAATACAATCAGAAACCAAAATAGATATTATGGATAAAAGTTTTAAATTGTTTGTTGAAATATTTTCAGAAGCAAAATTAGAGTCATGTTTAACAGATTTGATTGTAGAAACTGCGTCTAAAGAAACTCTATTAAACAATTTATCTATAGATGTGCCTAAAGAAAAGATATTAAAATTAAAAAGTGAAATATTTTTATCTGAATTAGATGCATGTAGTGACCAAACACTGTATTTGCAAAACTTGTTGAATGATTATAATGAGAGTGTTTTAGAGTTAATTGTAATATGTTTGGCAAATAAGGAGTTTAAATACAGGAATGCTGTTGAAAAGATATCTGAAGAAATGATTGATATAATGTTAAGAAAGAGTTGTGACTGTAAGAAGTTTTGGCAATACATATTTAACATAGAAGAGAAGTATTTAATAGAAATGTGTATAGAAAATGAAAGTTTATTTGTGTATATCTGTAAAGCTTTGCTAGATTGTGGTAAATTGATCCAAGAGCAAATGTCCACTGAATATTTTTACATTGACTTTAATTATTCAGAGCTATGTAGGATAGTAGGGATGTTTTATAAGTATGACAAGTTGAAAATAGAATTTTTGGACAATTAAAGATACTGATGGAAATTTAGAATTTTGGTTGAATATTGTTTAGTGATCTTGTTATTTAAAAACAAGTGACTGTGTGAGAGTTGGCCTCTGAGGTAGAAAATGAGTAGTTAACACATATCATCACATGTTCTGAAATAATATTCATATAAAAGTGGATGTTCAAATACCATGTTATCATCATAACTTCAAAATATCATATTTGAAACAATTTAATTACTGTTAAAACTATAATCATTATTAAAGTAAAAGTAATAAAGGCATAAGTTGAATAATATGAGTTTAATTGTAGCTTAGATGTTTTACATAGAATAAATTATTTTAACAAGTCAAACAATTTTGAAATGTTAGATAACACTGCACAATTAGTACATTTGGCAAATGTGACTAAGAATATGCTGGACAGGGTGATGAGATTAACCACAGCAAAGGACATGTGGGATGAACTTGCAAAGCTATATGAAGGAGCTACAAAAGATTAGAGCTATGACTTATGTATGAAGTTCTTCAGCTACTAAAAGATCCTGAGTATGATATGACCACATATATATATCCACCATAAAATCATTGTTCTATGTCTTGAATACTGAATTAGATGGAAATGATTTACCAATAACCTAGTAATTTGCAAGATATTGGATACACTTCCAGAACAGTTTTTTGCATTTAAGTCGAGTTGGCTTTTGATGCCAAAGCAGGATAGAAACATTGAGAATCTGATGATACAGTTATGTGCCTATGAAAGAGCGCTAATATATAAAGCAAAGCTTAATACTAATATGAAAGCTCTTATAGTAAAATCCAAGAAGAGTAAGAACTAATAGTTATTACACTATGACTCATTATAGAAAATACATATAATGTGTAACACTTACAAATTAAAATTAAATTGTAATAAAAAAATATTTTTATTTTCAGACCTTCAGAATTAACTCTGTTTCAATTTTATAAAATTGAAAGAAAAATAAGTAGGCCTCAGTTTATGACAGATTTAAGTTTTAGAATATTTTAAATAATAATATTTTTAAAGACAAGAACGGACTGGTGCATGGTGGTGCCAACTGAGATTGTAGTTTGTTACAAGCTACTTTTTTCGGTGCAATTGTCATTCTTAATATAGATCTATGATTACACCTGACCTTGTATGACAAAATGACTTGTATGTCTATGGGTTAAGTTATTATTTTAATCTGTGACAGTATGTACGTATAATTAGACATTACTCCACTAAATATTACAGTCTAGCCTATAGACGGTAATGAGTGAATGATGCAATTTTAATATATTATTCTAAAACAATTGCATCTAATGTTACTGCTACATCAGGGATACTGTTAATTGTTTCATGCAAATGTAGCTGTGGTTTTAATCTGTTATTTGTGAGCAACACTGTTATTCATTGTTAATGATGTGAAACATTAAGGATAACATTATGTATATGACAGGTGAATTTTTCAAGTGGCCAAATCCTCAACTATGCTAAATAGTGAAAAACACTCAAAGGAGTCTCTAGGCTAATTTTGACAAAACCTAAAGTGGCAACATTAGATTTTTGAATAATCACTTACCCTTGTCGGGAATCAATACACCTGATTTTGAAAAATTATACACACATGGGTTGTGTGAAAGAGATCGCTTCTTAGCGATAAGTACGCCCATTGTGCACATTTAGAATATTTTTAGGCTATAAGTTTTTCTGTGTTTTCTGTAATGGTGTACAATAAACTGTTATCTCTCTCTCACTCATGAATTTTTATACCAAGTTAACCCTATAACTTGGTATAAAAATTCATATTATAAGAATAAGGAATATATCAGCTTATAAGGATCATTTCTGTGTAGGAATATCAACTGGCATATAAGCTATCTCTGTGTCAAATTTCATTAAACCCACTCAATAGTGTTCACTACTTTAGACAATTCTAAAATTTTGATTTTCGGAAATTGTGACTGAATAGTCCCCCTAATTTTTCCTTTGTGTAAATTAATTAATTTGACTCCTCCTCCTTCTATATATATGTAATATAAAGCCTATTAATCTATAATAATTACAGATTAATAGGCTTTATATTTCACTATACACTACCCACTTTTGAGTAAGCCTATAGGTAGCCTTTAAGTTTGCTTAAAGGGCTAAAATGTAACTAAATTAAAAATAAAATATATTGTACAGTATTGTAATTATTTAAGCATATAAGTAACTTCGTAATCTTGAGCGCAAAGCACACAGAAATGACGTCTGGCACTGGTGCGGCGAGGGCATGGCATGTATGACGCCGGAAGTGCACGCAAATGCAAATTGACGGCCATCGTGTGAGGGCGTCCAAATAACGTGCCTGAAGGCCTCCAGATCCACCCAATTCAGTGTGTTCAAAATTGCGCTTTATTTCTAATGATATTGGTATAAAATTTGAATACAACGGTAAGATGCCCCTGCCAAGCCAGCGCCAGACGCTTGTCATGTGTGCTTTGCGCCTAAAAGTCCATGTCCACACGTCGTGTTTCCACAGACTAAGCGTACCAGAGGCGACGCCATTCACAGCGGTGCTGAAGTTCGCCGCCGAGGAGTTCAGAGTGGAGCCGGCCACCAGCGCCATCATCACAGACGACGGCATCGGCATCAATCCTCAGCAGACCGCCGGTGTGTATAATATGCGAAATTTTTATTGCAAAGTTGGGAAACTGGCATACAACCCACCTAATAGACGGCCTATGGTTGAGCGGGCTAAGCCTTTGCCGGCCGACTTCATATAGAGGCTCCAGGTTCGATTCCAGCCATAGTAAATTTCGTAAATGAACTGTTATTTATTATGGTCTGGGTGTCTGGGATTGGGTCCAGAGTGTAGTCCATTGTATATTATCCATAACACAAGCGGAACTTGCTTAGTTGTCCACCCTCGGTATTAAAATTACATATATACCAAATTGCAGCCAAATCGGTCAAATAGTTTTTCCGTAAAAACGGAACAGACAGACAGACAAGAGTTACTTTCGAATTTATAATATTGTTACGAGCTACAGGCCTCGAATTAAAAATGCCGTTGGAACTACTATAGTATTTATTAGAACTGTACAAACAGGTATAAAACAAATACAAATAACACTGGATGCAACCAGTTCACACTGCACTATTCAATACAATTCGAACGCACAAAGTCCGTCGTTTATATCGCTAATCGAGAGTACTAGAAAACGTCTTACTCGCTTCGTAGTCCTCGCTTAACTGCCCGCCCCTCCATTCGAGCATCGTCTTATACTAACTACACAGTACAAAGAAGTTGGCTGCGCACACTAAGCTTCTAACAAATACTAATTTGCACACCTGCGAACGTCCACAAAGTCGAATACAATAACAATAGGGATTATAGATCGACGCTAATGATGGTTATAAAACAAGTAAATTGACAATAGCATGTTTTTCTTTCGATTCGTCGATTACTAGAAAAGGACAATAAGTTGCGCTTACAATAGGCTGTGCGGCTTATCTTTGACGGTATGTAACAATATTAATAAAGATAATAATAAACAACTTGACAACTTTATGTTTGTGTTTTATTAAATTCAAAAATATAATATAGTTTTACAAAAACCATTTTTTAATTTGGGCATGCAGCTCAATGACAAGGCACATTCTCCAGTCTCTATCTGTCATTGTGTTGCCATATATTTTCACTATCATTACACACTACAAGTACCTAGTGTTCGGAAAACGGTACAATTGCCTCGAGATACAGTGGCATAATTCACTCACCTTGTTCCACAGCATTTCGTTCTTGACCAGCAGGTTGCGCAACTCGTACATGGCCTGCAGCATCAGCGGGTGGTCCTTCTCCGGCCTGAACTGGGCCACGGACAGGACGAGGATGGGGTCGGACTCCTTGACCAACGAGCGCAGCTGCTTCAATTGGGACACCTGCAAAATTAACAATGAAAGAAAGAAAGAAAGAAAAAAAATATTTGAATAAATGGCGGCGTACTTACATTGCTAACATGTATCTTAAAAATAAAACATATTCTGAGAATTTGTACGCCGCATTTTCAGCGAACAAGGTTTGCACTCAGCATATTGCTGTGCCGGAATTATAACCGACACAATGCTGATTTTCAGTGCAAACCGTCCTTTTAGCGTAATTACTAAAACGACCCGAATATTAACGAGTTTAATTTAAAAACTATTTCATTTCTAAATAATATAATATACACCTACATAGAATAAACAGTATAAATATTTTGTTAACTTTATGATTAAAATAAAAATATTGTTACATGCCGTCAAAGATAAGCCGCACAGCCTATTGTAAGCGCAGCTTATTGTCCTTTCTCGGATTAGAGAATCTTTTGTCTTTTGAATTTTTAGTTAAGAAAAACATGCTATTGTCTTTTCACTTGTTTTATAACCATCATTAGCGTCGAACTAATCCCTATTGTTATTGTTCTCGACTTTGTGGACGTTCGCAGGTGTGCAAATTAATATTTCTTAGAAACTCAGTGTGCGCCTCCAATTTCCTTGTACTGTGTAGTTAGTATAAGACGATGCCCGAATGGAGGGGCGAGGGCAGTCAAGCGACGACTACGAAACGAGTAAGACGTTCTCTAGTACTCTAGATTAGCGATATAGACGACGGACTTTGTCGAATTGCATTGAATCGTGCAGTGTGTACTGGTTGCATCCAGTTTTATTTGTAATTGTTTTATACGTATTTTTAGAGTTCTAATCAATTCTATAGTAGTTCCAACGGCATTTTTAATTCGAGTCCTGTAGCTCGTAACAATATGCTTGTATGTATATTGCGCATAACAACATGTATCAATTCATCTAATCGAATACGATCGGACACAGCCATTGTCTACTATTGCACGTCAATGGAACCGACTTACCTAGTGGCTCAAAACAATCGAAGATGTGATTGGAAGCACAGAATATGATACAACCGGTGAGCATTGAAAAGCCACAAGAATTTTTTTTCATCGAAGAGAATTATTTCGCACACATTTAGACTCCTTTGCGTTCTATTTCTAAACTCAAATTCATAGTTACATCCCAGACTCAATTTTATACCTACCCAAAAAAGGAGACGGATACGCTTTCATACATTCTTGGGCCCAGATTGAAAATGACGTGATTGATTTTAGGATTTCTTTTCATCACGTTGATATGTTTATATAATTGTAGTGGGTTTTGTTAATTTTAATTGTTGAAATTCATTCGCATAAATCGATTTTGAGAAACAATAACTTATTCTATTTGGATCATAATTTTAAGATTTTTCGATTTCTACATAGTATTTAGGGTTGAAGTTTTGTGTTTTGTAATAGAAAAATGTAACGCTTTTTTAAGCCATATCTCGACATTCGTTAGATTTCTTTGGCCCAAAACGAAAATCTTTGGGCGAGATTTGCCCATTCTGCAGACAACCCCTAGAATTTCGGACCTTTTTTTGCAAAACGAGGTAAACAATAAAAAATAAACTTTTCAGTTGAACTCTTCATTATGTTTCACAAGAAACGCGACCAGTGGCAAAATTAGGCATTTCTACCATTGCCCAACAGTGGGCATACAGCATGAGGGTAGCTAAGAAGTTCACGACACGAACGGTTTTGTCACCGACATTCTAGGTTTCCTCGTTCTCCTTGCTTCTTCTTTTTAATTATTGTATACCATCCCTTTTTCTCTCTCTCTTTCGTTTCTAATTATGGTAGCTAGTATATTGTTACGAGCTACAGGACTCGAATTAAAAATGCCGTTGGAACTACTATAGAATTTATTAGAACTGTACAAACACGTATAAAACAAATACAAATAAAACTGGAAGCAACCAGTTCACACTGCACGATTCAATGCAATTCGACACGCGCAAAGTCCGTCGTCTATATCGCTAATCAAGAGTACTACAAACGTCTTACTCGTCTCGTACTCGTTGCTTGACTGCCCGCCCCTCCATTTGGGCATCGTCTTATACTAACTACACAGTACAAAAAAGATTGACCGCGCGCACTGAGTTTCCGAGAAATAGTAATTTGCACACCTGCGAACGGCTACAAAGTCGAAAACAATAACAATAAGGATTAGTTCGACGCTAATGATGGTTATAAAACAAGTAGAAAAACAATAGCATGTTTTTCTTAATTACAAATTCAAAACACAAAAGAATTCCTTAATCCGTCCGGGAAGACAATAGACTGCTCTTACAACAGGCAGCTGTACGCTTATCTTTGACGGCATGTAACAATATTTTCAATTATTCAATATATGCCAAACGATGTTGGTGTTGTATTAATTGAAACTATTCTGTACAATACTGTTATATTGTCCAAGTTGAAAAACAAAAATTAAGTTCCTTTGGATAAGTTACCTCGCAGGGTGGATACACCCTGTATGTGGTGAAGGGTACCCCCCATAGCTCGTTGATGTGATCTTCTGTCCAGGTACCGTTGACCATCACGACGTCAGCGCATCGGCCCACCACACCGTATAGCTATCCAAAGATATTAACAATTAGCAACTAGTAAATGTCATAATTTGAAAATAAGGCAGATAGATAATTATTTATTGTACACCAAAGCATATACAAACAGAAGTAGAAAAAGATACAACGGGCGGCCTTATCGCTAAGAAGCGATCTCTTCCAGGCAACCCTTGACAGGGATTGATAGATTTTTAATAATGACGATGGCGCAGTTAATAAATAATCATGAATCTATACTACTGGTCTGCTTTGAAAAATTCTTTCAGTGTTAGATAGCCCATTTATCGAGGAAGGCTATAGGCTATATATCATCTCGCTAAGACCAATAGGAGCGGAGCACCAATGAAGAATGTTTCAATATCGGGGAGGTTATTTTTCCTTTTGAGAGCTTCCGCTGCGTAAAAATCAAGTGCGACAGAATTGTTCCCCTTTAAAAGTTCTAAAAAAAAGTCCGCGACAGCATATGTCTATCTTTTAAGGTTGAATCACTATAACCTTTTTTATGCTAACCAAATTTGTTCTAAAATAATGCATTATTTGCGAAGGTGTTTTTATAAACATGATAATCCTTATCCAAATAAATACGTTATTCATCACAAGTATTTAATTTAGAACAAAATTGCCATTTATATCATTCGATTTGAATGAATATCTTATAGGAGATGTCGCAGTTTTAAAATAACATCGCAGCAAAATCATGATCAAGTACTGCGCGTATTTATGATGTACAAGGCCGGCGGATAGTCATTAAGATTTTAAAATATTTTCACCTTCTACGTAAACAAAGTAGCGGGCAGAAGCTAGTGATAAATAAACATAGAACATATAAGTGCAAAACTAAATAAATATATATACATATGTATAGACACACACATACATATACACACACGTATATATACATATAACAATACAAACATATATAATAACATATACTTGAAGATAACTTTAGGAATTATTATACACAATAGAGAAGTAATGCTTCTGAAACTGATTTTTAAAGCACTGTAAGGATTTGGCTTGTCTTATAGCAATGGGTAAAACTCATTGCAGAGACGCACGGCCTGGACGGTGAAAGAGTTATTATACATACATAGAGAAATTCGAAATGTTCCTTGAGGTAACGATTAGTGGGTAGAAACAATCCCTATTAATATTATAAATGCGAAAGTAACTCTGTCTGTCTGTTCCGTTTTCACAGAAAAACTATTGGACCGATTTGACTGAATCTCAGTATATATATATATTCGATGCCGAGGATGAACGTAGGATACTTTTTATCCTCTCTGTTTGTTATCCTTTTATGGAAAAACTATTGGACCGATTTGGCTGAAATTCGGTATATATGTAATTTTAATGCCGAGGGTGGTCAAGGGATACTTTTCATCCCGGATAATGGGATAGATTTATGTAAAGGTTATTCCGGAATCTAGGATAGGTTTGGTGATTTCGCCCATTTCGTCATTTTTGTCAAGTTTTGTCATTTATGTAGTTTACAGATATACGGGGGTTGGGGCAGTTTGCGATATAAAATGAAGTGAATCTTCCGAGGGCAAATACATAAAAAATTAATAATATAATGTAACCTGTACCGCCTGCTCTTTAAACAAGAGGTACGCAATAGTGGTTGTACGTAAACTCTGGTATACTATAATGAAGAGTGAGAATGTGAGTATTCCGGCGAAGATTGATGGGAAACCACTTGAGTTTGTTACAGAATACGGAGACGTGGTCATATTTAATATCAATCATAATAACCAAAAGACAATAAGTAAATTAAATACAGAAACTTTCTTCTGTTGCGAAACTGGCAAAGATGCAGATGGCCCAGCTCATCGAAAGTGGTCAACGTCACCCATAGACGTAGTATGGGGAATAAGTTAGATAGATACACTTTATTGTACACCATTACAGAAAACTTACGAACTAGTATTATTCTAATTGTGTACAAAGGGCGGTTTTATCGCTAAAAAGCGATATCTTCCAGACAACCCGTGGCAGGAATATTGCCGATTAGGAGTGGCGATGGTGGTATATATAATTATTGTACGATTACTTACATTTTAATAATAAATACATAACTATATTATATATACAAATATACACATAAGTGTGTGTGTGTGTATATATATATACACACACACACACACACACATATATATATACGCACACATATATATATACGCACATATATATATATATACACATATACAAGATCTATACAATGAAAAAAAAATGTTAAAAACGACTGGACCGATTTAAATGTAATTTTGTATGGTGGTAGCTTATATCCCTGGTCAACATATAGGGGATACTTTTGATCCCGAAAAATTAAAGACTTCCTGTGGGATAGTTAAAAAAACCGCACCACGCGGACGAAGTCGCGGGCACCAGCTAGTATAGTAATAAAATGCAACAATTTAAACATAATAAACATATAGCTTATAAGTTAGAGAGATGGGATTGAAAGAAAGAAAGAAAAAAAACATTTATTTGGTCTTTAAACATAGCGAGGCACATTGAAAAACAAATTGTAAAATAAAATGGGTATTATCTTATGTAAGTGTATAGCAAAAAAAAATTTCTCACTATAGTGCCAAATAGGTGCAGTTCAGCATATGCCAGGCAACGGATGACTGACACTGGTTTTCAACTGCACCCTAGGACAGACGGATGCTGCACTGCTATTTGTATGCATATAGTAGGATATGCCCGCGAGTTCATCCACGCTTGACTTGAAATTCCCGCGGGATTCCCGGTACATTAAGTATCACAGCATTTAAAAAAGGATGTAAGCTATCGTTTTAGTGAAAACTGTATCGGAAAAAGCCAATTTTTATGCACCTGAACAAATTCAAACCGCTCCCGGGAAAATTGAATACCAGGATGAAAGTATCACTCATTTTATTACATAAAATGTGCTTTCCATCGGTGAAAAAATCACATTGGAATTCCAAATTGTAATTTCCAATTTACTCAATATTTTGATGGTGTATGGACCAAACTGATCCCGGATTGGGATTCAGCACATCGAAATACATGAAAATAGATTGATCTGTTCCAAAAGTACAGACCATTTTTTTTGCGGGTCGCTGAAATCAATGTAGGGTACTTTGAAAATTATTATATTATATGTTGGAGATTTTTCCATATTTGTCCGGCATAATTCAGCTGGCAAATTCATTGGGATATTTCTAGTAATAGACTATTTCTCTTTGAATAGAACTCACCCATCCAAATATCTTATAGTAGAGCAATTTCATCCATGTAAAGAGTGGATTCCTGGCTATCAGACTGGAGTTATTGTACGACACGATGCGGTGTTTGACGCGTCGCATCATGGCGGCCGTTATCACGGGATAATGCGTGTAGCAACCCACGGGGCACTGGGCCAAGTAGCGGAATATGGGATATGTGAACGCACATCCCATTGTGTCTATATACACATCGGAATTTGTTAAAAATAAAATCTTAACACTTTGTTTTATGGGAAATTTAATTGCAATTATAAATACACTAGCGGTCCGCCCCTGCTTCGCACGGGTATCTAAAAAGTACTTTTTTGTTAAGTTTAATTACCTACTAAGCGAATTCAAAATATTTCCCCTCCCGTACGGCCCGTAATCTAGTGTCCAAGGACAAGCTGATAAGGAGGTATAATTGAATACCAATGTGAAACTATACAACATTGTTAAACATTCTATATTAGCTTAATACATACAAGCAATTGTTTCGTTTACTCATCCGCTAGATGTCGCTGTACGATATTGAAGTGTGATACTATTAACAAGGTATTATTTTGTGTATCTGACCAAAGATGTGCATCAATAAAGATTCCAATCTATGGGATTATTATATTAATATGGGTTTTTTAAAGTTATTAATAACCCCCACATAGAGTTGGGTAAAACATGATTAGAGATGAGTTATAACAGGTCAATTTAAATATCTGTTACTCCTGTTACTGTTATCCAAAAATAACAGCATTGATTATCTGTTATCAAATAACATATTGTTATTTACTTGTTATTGGAACGACGTTTGCTAGCGGTGCATACCTACTGTTGCCAACTTAGCGCTTTCAGTGTTAGATTATTATCTCTATTACCATCTATGTACACATAGTTTTTTTTAGCGCTTAGCACCTTATTTCGCGCTTTTTTAATTATGTAACTCTTCACTGAAATATCGACGCGTATTGCAATATTTTCGTCAAAAGACCAAGTGTTTATAATAAAGTAAACTAAGAACGTAGTTAGTCTAGTCTTATTACTTTATTTTCAGCGCTTTTTCCAAATCCTTGCCAATCTAGCGCTTATTAAGAGTTCACATAGCATGTTTTCTCTAAGGAAAGTTGGCAACTCAAAAGCCGCGTCCGATTGTTTCCAGACGCGTCCCGTCATGTGTGCGCATCTTAAATGCTTTACATTTTGTTACCTTATAAATATTAGGTGCGTCTCGTTCTAGCCCGTATAAATCCTATAAGTGTAAATGAGACACCGATATGAACAATAGGTGCATCTCCTTTTAGCTTACTTAGATAGAACGAGAGAAAAATAATAATTAACAGAATGGTTAGGTAGCTAATCTTTATGTTTGATTTGTTATGTGCCTGTTATCTGGAGAACAGATATTGTGTTCTAGAAATAACAAATCTTATCTGTTGTCTGTGAATATCTGTTATTATTAACTGTTAGCATAAATATGCCTCACGCCTAGACACGATTTTAAAATGAGGTTGTAAGAGTGACATGACATTTAGTACTGAACCAGTACAATGTATCACTCACTTCAGAGGAGGCGAGGAGATTAGTACGGTTTGTACTGCGGCAGTACATTTGAAGCGATGAGGCCGGTGAGGCGGTGAGCGTCATTTCTTTATTTGTCCCGTTCAAAACTAGTTCGGAAATGTTCGTTAGGAATCGGATGTGCTCGGCCTCGGTCACCTCATTTTACTAACAGTCGTTCTATGACATTATCATGTTGTCCCTCTTTGTCATGTTAGAGGCGTTATTGTACTATTGTAGCATAAACCTCATTCCGTCCTTCCTCTTACTTTTGAGTAGAAGCGCAACAAAAATATTGAAGTGGTACATTTCAAATTTTGAGCAGTATCAGTACAAATGTATTTTGTATGGAAAAAATGTACTGGCTGACACGTTCTACTGCTCATCGCTATTTATTAACCCCCACGTTACCCATAACCCGTGAATCGTCCAACATTCTTTCCACAATAAAGGCTATTTCATTATTTAAGCTAAAAATTTACTCCACTTTCATGTTTCCCTGTCATCTCAGTCCTTACTAAAGCTACCATATCCATAGAATAATTACCTGGATTTAATTTCATAAATGCCTCCATCCCCAACAACATAGAGCCTAAACTCTGGAGTAGCAGTGTGAAATATGGGTATGACTTCGCTTCAATTGCACGCCTCATTGTCAACCTTATGAACATGATTTTGGATGGGTCCACCGACACATTGAATGTGTTATGAGCTTTGTCTAGTATTGCATTAGGTTCTGCAGTTTCTAGTGTATAAATGAAGATATTTGTGTCTGGGTATCTGAAAGGTTATACATTATACGCAATACAAATTCAGCAATTATAGGGGGTAGTGCATGAATTATTAGAGCTTGTGTTGAAGACACTGCCGCGGCGCTGCCAAACTGTGTAGACGAAGTGCGAGTGTACTGTCACCACGCCGCGAATGCACTATCGCTCGTATATGCCAGGTGGTAGAGCATTTACTCGACTGGATGGCTACCACCCCTGGTCTACAGTATGTCGCCATAACAACTTTGAATTGTGTTCCGGCATTAGTGACCAGGCAGCAGCGCATTTGTAACACCTTTGGTGTTGCAAATGTCCATAGGCGATGGTAACCGCTTTCCATCAAGTGGGCTGTCTGCCTGTCTGCTGAACTCCTGTAATAAAAAAATACTTAGTCTGGCCATAAATACTGTTACAATTAAAAAGAAACAAAATATTACATTTGAATTTGGAATCTGTCATTTTTATATGATTATTCATTGTGTTTTCTCATTTTGGCGCCAATACATTGTACAACATTTTGCGATATTAAAGTGGAGTGGGGCGATAAAGAGAACCGAATCACTGTGATTGCATTACACAAAGTAGGTATGGAGCCAAATGCAATTTTTAAAACTCTCCATATGCTTGGTATTAGTCAAATGTTTGTGTACCGGGCTATTAATATGTACAATGAGACACCCTGTGTTTGTGACAGAAAAAGATCTGGCCGTCCACGTAGTGTTCGTACGAAAAAGGTGGTCAAAGCATTAAGGGAAAGAATTCGAAGAAATCCTGACCGAAAGCAAAAGATTTTATCTCGGGAGATGAAGATATCACCTAGAACCATGTCGCGTATTTTACAAGATGACTTAGGACTTGCAGACGATAAGAGACGCACTGGTCATTTCTTAACTCATAATTTAAAAAAGAATAGGGTGGTAAAATCAAAACAACTACTGAAGCGGTATGCAAAGAGAGGTCACAGAATTTTTTTTTACGGATGAGAATTTTTTTACCATTGAGCAATATTTTAACAAACAAAATGACCGTATTTATACTGAAAGCTCTAAAGATGCTTCTTAATTAGTCGACTGAGTGTAACGTGGGCATTATCCGTCTTCAGTGATGGTTTGGTGGGGTGTTAGATATGAAGGAGTGACTAAGCCATATTTTTGTGAAAAAGGTATCAAAACATTGGCACAAGTGTATCAAGATAACATTCTTGAGAAGGTAATTAAGCCTCTTAACAACACCATGTTCAATAACCAAGAATGATCCTTCTAGCAAGACTCGGCGCCGGGTCATAAAGCTCAGTCCCAGTCTTGGTTGGAAACAAATGTTTCAGACTTCATCAGAGCTGAAGACTGGTCGTCGTCTAGTCCCGATCTTAATCCGCTGGATTATGATTTATGGTCAGTTTTAGAGAGTACGGCTTCCTCTAAACGCCATGATAATTTGGAGTCCCTAAAGCAATCTATATGATTGGCAGTGAAAAATTTTCCCATGGAAAGTGTGCATGCTTCTATTGATAACTGGCCTCAATGTTTAAAGGACTAAAGGACTGTATTGAAGCCAATGGAGACCACTTTGAATAAGCTTTTTATATTTTAAATTGATTTATATTTATGTATTAAACTAACACACTGTAAAACTTATAAATGTTATTTGCAATAGAAAAAATGAAATTTCTTTGTTACAATATTTATGGCAAGACTAGGTACATAGAAATTCACAAAAAGCAACACGGCGGCGGTATGGTGGTGGTGCCGTCTACACAAGCACTAGTGTTTCTTACAGGTGATAAATGACCACACTCGACCCATAAAAACATTAAATCAAAAAAACCCATGTCTGAAACTAACACTACACAAAAGAAGTGAATCTTGCCAAACCAATTTTTGTTGAAAGTATTTTGATCCCTAAAAATTAACTAACTGTGACACAAATAAACAGGCAAAGTGAAGTGCCTGTTTCTGCTAAAATGACATATAAATAACAGATTCCATAATTTCCTTTTTGGTAAATCAAAGATGACTACTTTAATTTTATTTATTGGCAGCAAACCTTAAATTTTAGTAAAAATTTGAATTTTAAAAGGTCGCTCATAAGTTTTTTAATTTACTCGATTTTTGAAACCTTAAAAAATTTGGAGCGACCTCCTAAATTTTTGTTTTTGAGCTGTCCTTTGGAGGAAGTTCTTCAAACATCAAAAATTAACATTTTTCAAGCGGGGTTAAAAAAACACACACACACACACACACACACACACACACACACACACACACACACACACATATATATATATATATATATATATATATAATTATAATATATCTATACTGATAAATAAAATTGAAGTGTCTGTTTGCAATGTCAAAATATAAATGTGAAAAAATCAGGGGGGATAATTCATAACAGACCAGATGATTACAAAAATTCAACTGATGGAATTTTTGTCTGTCTGTCTGGATGTTCCTGCTAATCTCTGGACCGATTTTGATGTTATAAAGATTAACTTAGACTACTTTTGTAATTAGGGTTCCACAAAAAATATTCCACATGGACGCAGTAGCGAGCACAGCTAGTAGGAACTAAAATCGCAAGGCGGTCGGTGCATAATTATTTGTAGAAGCTGTGGTTAGATATAGCAATAGAAATTTGAGCACATACAAAAGATATTTTTTATTGAAATTAAATATTACTACAAATATAATTTTAACACTATCAAAATATTTTTATTTAATACTGAAAACAAAATAAAGGCTTATTTTATTGTAACTTTACCTTGCAAGTAATGCCTTGATAGCCACCCACAAAACCCTCTCACCACCTCCTCCAGCATTGCAGTATGGGTGAAAGAATGCGACATTGACCCATCATGTTTACGTCTCTCCAGCTTCCGTTCCTTTATCCTCATGTACCATGATGCAAATATGAATGCAAAGGGAATCAACACCAAAGTGCAGCCTACAATCAAGATGATGAAAAGTGTTGGTAGGATGACTAGAAGCCTGGAAAAAATTAATTTATTTCTTTTAGTAGACCTAGTAAAATTTTTTATTGCATGAGTTCAGCAGACAGGCAGACAGGCAAACGGGCAGATGGCCCACATGATGGAAAGCAGTTACCATCGCCTATGGACCTTTGCAACACCAAAGGTGCTACAAACCAGGGGTGGTAGTCATCCAGTCAGGCAAATGCCCTACCACCTGGCTGTGGGTTGTTCTGTCTCTTCCTACGACAGGGCGCCCGGCCACAGAAAATTGTATTCTTTTTCCGTTCCTATGGACATACATTTTTTTTAAATTTATAATTAGAATTACAATAGCTAATATTAAAGGAGCCTCAATAGCCATTGATGCTTCTCTTTCTATACAGTCAGAATCCAGAAATGAAATTTTGCTGGTTTATGTTGTGTCTAAAAATCATTAAAAGAAGAGTTTTCATTCATTCATTCATAAAACGAGTTGTGCTTGCATAATAGCTGGCGCACATATCGTAGACTCAAATGGCTAGGTTTCAATCCTGCCCAAAATGCATGCACCACTTAAGCAGTTTTCTGACCTAATGTGCATATTGTTCCAATTATCACGTGCTAACAATGGTGAAGGAAAACATCATGATGCAACCTGCACATCAAGATGACCGATGTGACAAACCCGCCAAGCCGCCTTGGACAAGTGTGGCGGGTATACCCGTCGGCCCTCCGAGCTTTTGTAAGGGGCTGGTTTAACATATTAATAGTTGTATTACATGAACATTGGTAGCCTCTGGTGTCACAAGTCTATAGACGATAGTAACCTCTTTCCATTAGGTGGGCCACAAGCCTCTTTGCTGTACTCTAGCATACTACATAAATAAATTAATGCACACAGCACCTTATCTAATACATATATGTGGCCCTTATAAGAAAAAGTTTGAGTATGGCTGCTCTAAGCATAAATCTGAATAATCTATGTGTATGTACTTATAATCGAGGTGGGGTATAGTTATAGGGCGCATTTATTTATTATGAACTATTATGAGCAGATTTGAACTTTTTTAATATAGGTTAGAAGGTTAAGTAGGTAAACATATGTAAATAGGTACTTCAAAAATTATATGAGTGTGTAAATAAACCAAGAAGAGCTCCCCTAAATATTGCATTAATAAAGCTATTGTATTGTGGTACTTGTAGAGGCTAACTAATAAATTGTTACATGATTCAAACTTGATATCTGTCCTTTAAGTGCATGAATGACAAAATATACTTCAAAATTACATCTGTTTATAAATATTACTAAATATAGCTAGTCTAAATTTCAGTGTGATGTATATCGATTATCTAAGTATTGAGTCATCTCATCTGGACAAAAGCCGGACAGATCAAAAATCACAATATTAAATATTTAAAAAATATGTTTTAATTTTATTATACTCCATTGAAGTAGAGAACTAATAGGTTTTGTTCTAATAGAAGAAAATGCAATATTACACATGATACACATGTTAAAATTATTTAAAGTTTTAATATTTGTTCAAGTTTATATATACTTACATAAACCACTGGAAGAACATGATAATGTCGAAGAAAAGAATTTATTAAAAAACACACTCAAATGTAGCTTAATTTCTTCACATTTCCTGTAATTTATATTTGATTTATCATTGTTTTTGAGTTTGCTTTCACTAAATAACCATTTTTGTAAACACCACAATCTGTCAGAATCACCACATTTTTATCCATAGATAATATATATTTAACATAATGTTAAATTCTCTTTGAATGACACTATATATTTTCATCATAGTAGTAACTGGTGTTGCTATTGCATGTTATAAATTTAACGTTTATTCATCATTTTATTAAATGAAATATATAATAAAATAAAATAAATTGTATACTGATTAAATTATTAAAAACGAAGAGAATATTCAAACTGGGCTTTTATTGCCTGAACCAAGTAAACAGTCAGATGTTCCACCTGATAAAAAGCGGCTACCGTCATCTGTGGACGTTTGTAACACCAGGAATGTCACTAACGCGTTACCGACCTCGAGCGACAAGAAATTTTATAATGCCCTTCTTAATAAAATCCCATGTCATAGCACAAAAAGAAAACCGCAACGGGAAGTTCCTGCCAGTTCATTGTTGTACGCGGAATAAAAGTTCTAATCTAGAAAACCGTTGTGAAGTTGAGCGTGAGAGCTCAAAGAAAAGAGGGTGAACAGCCAACGACATTTTCAACAAACAAAGTCTCTTCGGAAGTTAAGCGATTCTAAACCTCCTGTTAGTTGGGTTCGTTGACGATACGAACGGCGTGAAGCTGGATTGAGTCGAGATAAATGCCCTGACCCATAGATCTAACCAGCACTCCATATGGGGTCTGATTTACACTTAGCATTTAAAATAGATTATTACATAATTTAAGATTCTTAAAGAGGCGTAGAAACTGATTCTTACTCAATTTGAATAAGACCGTAAGTTAGTTTTATTTTATAGAACGAAATGTGTTACAATAATAACTGTAATACTTTAAAAGTATGATGTCTCTTTCCTAAAACTATTCATTTGATAACAGTAATATTCGCTTAAACAATATTTTGTATTCAGTTATTTTGTAGTCCCTAATTCATGAGCATATACATTTTGTATATAAATAATTTAACATTAGTATTAAGCATTATTTGGTAAATTTACAAAAGTGGCTACATTATTAGTTTTCTTTCTCTTCTTTGTTAAATTCGGCTTTGCCCGATTTGTTCATTTAGCCAGTGTCAAGTATTCATGATTTTTCAAGATGTGTGGAAGTTCTTATTGCAGCTTTTTTTAAATGTTGCTGGCTTCAATGCAAATGGAATGGCTTTAGCTTGAATAAGTACATTTCAGTAAACATTTGACATTTTTAACACCAATATCCTACAATTATTATTCAGTTACCAGTATAAAACTTTTTTGAAAATAAAACAACCTTTCAAGTTCCCGCCAAAATAAATGTGAGATAAAGTTAGTCCCGAACATTAAACTTAGTCAATTTCATAAATCGATTGCTTTTTCCAAATAAATCTTCATTAATTAGGTTTTCTATATTGAAGAAATATTTCTAACTAGCATTTCCCCGCGGCTACGCCGCGTGAAAAACCCTAGGTTGTAGCTGTAGGTTACTTATTTGTTATATATATATATATATATATATATAAATATATCAGTCATAGAACTTTACTGTTTCTTATACAATTCACTACATTAACAAAGAAACTATGTCCATATAGTCTAAACAGCTGCCCGGCAAGCCATAGAGATCAGTCAAAGCCAACCTGATTTGAAGTAATACAATGAATGACTTGTTTTCTATGACACAGTATTTGTTAGTGAATTGATAAAACGCGAATACAGCGCTATCTATTTAGCGAATATGTGTATTTTAAGGAAACAACATCGTTTATCGGGATAAAATGTATCCTAAGTGTAATGTTACTTTATGTTTTAAATAAAACCACATTTCACTAATTATATTGTATGTATTAATCTCCATGTTTTTTAAATGCCACCCCACGGCCGGTGTTGCCACCTCTATATCTAAAATACAACCTTACAATAAGCCAGCACTGTGTAGAGTTTCATTCATATACTATCAGTGGTTTCCAATAAAGATGCGATCGCAGCGCCACCTTTTTCGTTATTTTCATCTATCTCACGAAAACTGTGTCATTTATCGGGATAAAACGTATTTAAGATACGCCCCGGGATATAAGCTAGCTCTATTCAGAGTTTCATTTAAATCCGTTTAGCAGTTTCCATGTGATGCTCTGACTTGCAGACAGACAGACGAACATTCTGAAAATTGCATTTTCGGAATCTCCTAGTCAGAATTATCCCTCCTGATTTTTTTAACGTTTTTTAAAGCATTGTACAAACTCGAACCATTTACAAATTTATTGTAGTACAGATTTGAAATTTACACAAGGAGTTGCATATTCAAAGTGAGGTCCCGAGCCCAGCATGACATTTGTGGGCAGATATCATTGTTTTTTTTATTGCGGGAGTTCTGCAGACAGGCAGACGGCCCACTTGATGGAAAGCGGTTACCATCGCCTATGGACATTTGCAACACCCAAGGTGCTACAAATGCGCTGCTGCTCTCTTAAGGGAGACTGGAACCTGCTCACTAATGCCGGAACACAACTCAAGGTTGTTATGGCGACATACTTTAGACCAGGGGTGGTCGCCATCCAGTCGGACAAATGCCCTAATTCATCAATCTTAACATACATATTTAAATTATTTTAATCAAAACATCAATTTCCATCTTCAAAAGAATTTATTAAATAATAAATATGTATACATTATTTTCATAATTCATTACATGATATAATGTTTCAGTAGTAGACAAATATATCGTGGAACCACGATATATTTGTCCGGCATAGTCAATGGTCTTAAGTGACTTTTATGGTCCTATTGAAAACAGGAGCTATTGTTTATTTTTTTAATTTTGTCATAAAACAGTGTTTTAGGAATTCAGAAAATATGGCGGTACGAAGTTCATCGGGTCAGCTATTTTTTTATAATTGTAGTAGGTTTAGTTATGAATGGTTAGAATGTTGAAATTCATTCACATAAATCGATTATGGTAACAACTTATTACATTTGTGAGCTTGAAGATTTCTCGTCTTTCAGATAGAATTTAGAGCTGATGTTTTCCATTTTGTAATAAAAACTTTTCTTGGCCCAAAAGTCCCTTCTTTTAAAGCTGTAAAATAAATTTAACTCATGTCATAAAACACATTTTCATATTATCCCTTCTACCAGTACTAAGGCAAATGTATGGAACTTGAGATAAGTTGAGTGCCAGACTGGTGGAAAGTCCTTTAAGGCATGTCGTCTGCAGGAAGGTGGTGGACCTCGTCCGTAACTTCAGCGGCCAAATCCGCGAATTTGGCCACGTAGTCCACACTCGACTCCGCCATCAAGGACTGCAATTGGGAATCCACCTGCAAATTGTAAATTACATTAAAAACATATCGAGCCTCTACCGTCATTTTATCGTAAGCGACATTTGGACCCAAGTATATTTTTTGTTGCAAAAGATATTTTTTTACCATTATTTTGTTTTAAGACTTTTAGTGTTTGATTCAGTAGGGTCTAATCTAACTAAAAGTCTTAAAACAAAATAATGTATAATAATATATAATATAATAGTTTAAAATGCCTTTTGCAACGAAAAATATACTTAGGTCCAAATGTCGCTTACGATAAAATGGCGATGAAGGCTATATATAGTGGACTTCCATGTCTACTTATTACACGTCCATACCACCTTAATCATATCCTCTCAATTTTTCAATCACGGGTGCAACTTTCACAGATTATGTACTCATTTCTCATGCTATCTATTCTTGTAATACCATACACCCATCTCTGCCAAGTGGAGATGTTTGAATGAATGAACAAATGAATGAATGAATATGCTTTATTGTGTTTTAAACGATACAGTAAACAGAAATAAAATTTTACAATAGAACAGGCGATCTTATCGCTATTAGCGACCTCTTCCGGACGTGGACAAGAAGTTCGAGAACAGAGGCATTTTGCATTATTCTCACTACAGAATCGGCATCTTTCTTATAAATATATACATACATGATAGAACAAACGTACCATAATCCTATATCCTATTCCTATAAATGCAAAAGTTTGTATGAATGTATGTTTGTTACTCTTTCACGCAAAAAGTAGTGAATGGATTTTGATGAAACTTTACAATAATGCAGCTTACACATCAGAATAATATAAGAATAACACATAGGCTATAATTTATAAAGATAGTGTGAATTATCTAAAACGATTTTCCATGATCACGCGGGTGAAACCATGGGCGCAGCTGGTAAAATATAAAAATTATACTAACAAGATACATGTAAATAAAATGTTATACAATACACTTACATAAATAAATATAAAACGAGAGAAAAGCTGACAAGAACTGCTGCTGCATCCTTAATCTGAATGTGCTCGATTAGCCACTTGCTAAGTGGACAGATTTAAACTACCGGAGAATTTGACATTAAACGGTAGTGTGTTATATATGGTCAGACCCATGACATGCGTTAGTGTGTTTGATTTCTCCAATATATTGTTATAACCTAGGCCCCGACAAAGACAAATTCCACGTACAAATCTGTATAAGCACATTTTATTACCTGTCGGCATTTGAACTAATTATAATCCTTTTATGATCTTCTACTTGTATTCACTTATTTATTGGCATACGTTTCTAAGTTATTGTGGAGAACAGTCTATTCATTGTTCTATTGTACTCGCTCATTAGCATAATTAGCCAGGTGTTACCGATTACCATTACAAGCTAATTCTAGGAAACTGTGTCGATCTTGACGGTCGGGCACATTTTGCATTTAGAACCACGATCAAGGCGTGACGTGTGTACAAACGGGAATCTGATTGTGACGGACTTTGCGCGTTTTATTGAATAACGACCTTCTGCATTACGTTTGGATTTGTTGTGTTCGGTTATATTTGTACCTGTGTTATACGTGTTTGTATAGTTCTAATAAACTCTATAATAATTCCAACGGCATTTTAATTCGAGTCCCGCAACTCGTAACATTATGTACGAACCCCGAGGTCCTGGTGCGGCCGGCCCTCAAGGTGCGATAGGAAGCTGCTCAGCGAGAAGTCGTGCTCACCCCCCATCCAACCCTCGGCTTCGCGGAGCAAACGACTCGGCGACAATGACATCGACTCCGATGGCAGAAAGTCTATTTAGAAGAAAGAACGGCACAAGATGACAGTTGAGAATTGTCAAAGTTGTAATTTGACATAAAGGCTACGTTTACTTTAGTGCATTGCAAACATGTATATATTTTATGTAAATTTTTAACTTTAAATAACATTTATACCCGGTTTTTGAGGTTACCAGTTATGAGTTCAATATCAATTTATTCCATAAAGTTATGTAATAGATAAACTTAGGTTAACTGTTAACCTACAACTAGTACCAAAACTCGCCACTAGATGGATCTATTTAAGAAGGAATACCTAATATTTATTTACATTAAACAAAAATGTCAAACAAAACATATGGAATGGATAAAAGCCTAACAATTCCCTCAAGCGCTCGACCAATTTTTGAGGACTCCGGAGTCCCAATCAATGGCGTCCGTTATCTCGGAACTTAATTCCGAGAAACCCGTGTCCTGCAAGTTACACGTGCAAGGGGCCCCCGCACCCGCATCTGCCGCGACCACCGCACCCCCCGCGACCCCCGCCACCGCGCTTATCGCTGACCACCTGCGCTCTGCCTTAGCGCCCGCGCCCCCCGCATCCGTACCCGCCGTGTTACCGGTGCGCCCGCCGCCCGCACCCCCGCTCAACGATGCCCACCGTGTGGCACCAAAATCACGCGCCTCGTTTTCTCGCGGTTCCGCGTCGGGACAACCGCGATCGAGCTCCGCGAGTTCGACGACATCGCGTTCGCGATCGCCCATACACCGCGTAATCGATTCTCGTCGAGAAATCGAATTATCTCCTGACGGTCCGCAATACCTCAGGGATGCCCCTGTTCCACCGGCCGATAAAATCACCCCCATGGATGTCGCGCCTCCCGCGAACATCCCCTTAAACCACGAGGACGATGACGGTTTCATAACCGTCAATCGTACCAAAAAACGGAAGACCCAGAGGGAGGTCCCCTCCAACCCCGCCCCCACTGCGGGCACAAAACCAACAGCGGCACCTTCCATCCGCCCTGGGCCACCTTCACAGCGCCCGCCGCCACCCCTGATCATCCGCGAGAAAGCCCATTGGCTTCAACTCGCTAAGGAGCTGCCAGGTAAGGCAATCTCTATAAAAGAAGCCCGTGATACCCAACACGGCATCAAAGTTATGGTCACGTCTTCAAGTGACCACCGCTCCCTAACATCCTTGTTATGTAACCGTAAAATCGGTTACTACACTTGTGCCCTGCCGGAAGAAAAACGCCTTCGGGCTGTAATCCGCGGACTCCCACAGGAAATTGAGTGTTCCTACATTCTCGAGGACCTTAAGTCCCAAGCTGTACCGGTGCACGAAGTGCACCGTATGCACAGAGGCGACGCAACAAAGTCTCCTCTAAACCTAGTATTGATTGTCCTCGACCTCTCCCCAGAGGGGAAAAAGATCTTCGAACTTGAGAAGGTCTGTGGCCTCTCAGGCCTTCGTGCGGAACGCCCACACGAAAAACATACACTGCGGCAGTGTCATCGTTGCCAACTTTATGGGCACTCTGCCCTACATTGTCAATCCCGTCCCAGGTGCGTCAAGTGCCTGGGCGACCCTGGGACCTCGGAGGTGCACACGCACCGGGACTCCCCGGAGCCACCGAGCTGCATTCTCTGCGGCCAAGCGGGTCACCCCGCTAACTACAGAGGCTGTCCTGCCGCCCCCCGACCCAAACGTAAGGTCGGAAAGGGCAACGCCCAAAAAGGCACTAGAAAAGTGCCGAACAAACCCGCATTCGTGGCGGCCCCCCCTCCAGTGGTAAATCACTGGACGGGTCTTTCCACGACGGAAGCGTTCCCTCCACTAAGAACGCGCGCCCCAACTATGGCCGGCCTACCCCAGCAACCCCTGCCCCCGCCCCCATTTTAAAAGCACCTTCTGGGCCGTCACCCCACCACTCTTTAGCGGAGGACTTAGCCTTGGCGACTAAATTCGCCAAGAACTTGCCTTTCGACCTAGCAGAGGTCCAACTCTTGGCTCGAAAACTGAGACAAGTTGCAGAGTCTGATCAACCCTCCCTCCGGGATCAACTCGTGATCGAAATGGATCACGCGTACCTCCTCCAGGTACTTAGGTCGTTATAACTAAACAACCTAGTTAAATTATTGTTACCGGTAACAAATGGCGCATGTAGGTAGAAATAAACCACGCTCATTGACTCTGGCGACTTATAACGCCAACGGCCTTCGAAACCAGCGCGACTTGGTCCATGACTTCCTGGTTACCAATCAAGTAGATATACTACTAGTGCAGGAGACCTTCCTGAAACCGAGTGAAAGAGATCCAAAGATCTCTAACTATCGGGTCACTAGACATGACAGGATAGGCCGTGGTGGCGGCACCTGATCTATTTCAGAAGATCTCTACACTGCATGCCTCTAGTCACCCCACCACTAGTAGGTATGGAGGTATCCGCCTGCAGACTAGCAATGACTGGCCACCAACCTCTAGTCATAGTCTCAGCATACCTCGCGTGCCAGAAATCCCTTATTAAGAAAGACCTAGAAGCCCTATTCAACTTAGGCCCAGCTGTTATAATAGCCGGAGATCTGAATTGTAAACACGAACAGTGGAATTGCAATACCACTAACCCCAATGGCAGAGTCCTAATAAATATATCAGACAATCTTTTGTTTGATATAATAACTCCCACACGATACCCCCCCAACCGCGACTGGGGGACCCCAAACACTCTCGACCTAGCATTACTGAGGGGCGTAACTCTTTAGTTCCATTCGATCGAAACGATGGACGATATAGACTCGGACCATCGCCCGGTTATCCTCAAATTAGGACAACAGACGGACCAGACATCTGAAACTAGGACCTCTGTGGACTGGTTGAGACTTGGGGACCTCCTCAAGGCAACCGAATCACAAGACCTGGACCGCATCCCGGACCACATCGAATCCCACCAAGACACGGAGACGGCGATCGAGGCCCTCACCAGCCACCTTCAATCCGCAGTGCGGAACTCGTCCAGACAGGTGCCAGTGGAGGATGACCGCCACTTATGCCTGCCGGACGAAGTGAGGGTACTGCTGAGGGAAAAGAGAACCGCCTCCAGAGCTCACGACAGATATCCCACCGAAGACAACAGAGTCCGACTCCGCCAACTAGAGCGCGAGGTCAAACTACGTATCCGGGAAGTCAGGGAACAACGTTGGGACAGAACGTTGAGAGATATCGAACCAACTCACCAGGCGTACTGGAAGCTGGCTAGAGCTCTCAAATCAGATACCCTCACTGTCATACCCGCGCTAGAAAGAGCCGACAACACCGAGGCGTTCGATGATGAGGAGAAAGCCGAATGCCTTGCTCAGAGTCTAGACCTTCAATGCTCCCCCACTACACAAAACGTCGACCAGTCACACCTGACGGAGGTGGACTCCGAGGTTGAACGTAGATCCTCCTTACCAGCGGAAACCACACTCGACCCAGTCACGGTCGAAGAAGTGCAAGATCTGATCAAGTCCCTCAAACCGCGAAAGGCCCCAGGGATCGATGGCATTAACAATCGCGTGTTAAAACTCCTCCCCGGCCACTTGATTATAATCTTAGTGAGCATCTTCAATGCCGCCATAACAAACTGCTCTTTCCCCGCGATCTGGAAAGAAGCAGACGTCATCGGTATTCACAAGCCTGGAAAACCGGCTAATAAACCGTCCAGCTACCGCCCAATCAGCCTACTGAGCACACTCAGCAAGCTTTACGAGAGGGTCATCCTCTCTAGACTTAGAGATTTTGCCATCAGCAAACATCTACTACCCGATGAGCAGTTTGGATTCCGTGCCAGACACTCATACGTCCAACAGGTGCACCGCATCACGGAGCACATACTATCCCACTTTGCCCATCGCCCTCGCCCTATAGGAACAGCCGCACTGTTCCTTGACGTGGCTAAGGCCTTCGACAAGGTCTGGCATAACGGTTTGATTTACAAGCTGTACCAGTTCGGTGTGCCAGACAGACTCGTGCTCATCTTGCGAGACTTCCTCCTAGGCCGTAGCTTCCGTTTTCGAGTGGAGGGAACACGCTCGTCCCCTCACCCACTCACAGCCGGTGTACCACAGGGCTCGGCCCTGTCTCCACTACTCTTCACGCTGTACACCAGCGACATCCCAAAAACTCCAGATGTAGAGTTGGCCCTCTTCGCGGATGACACCGCACTCTATACATCAGATCACAACCGACAAATGGCTTGCGTCCGGCTACAGGCAGCTGTAACAGAGCTAGGCGAATGGTTTCGCAAATGGAGGATAGAGGTAAACCCGGAGAAAAGCGCAGCAATGTTCTTTTCCCGGGCGCGCTTCGCTCTCCCAAACGCGCTTGTCTTCGCTTAAAAGCCATCTCGCTCTACGAACAAGAGATCCCCTGGGCAAAGTACACCAAATACCTGGGTGTCACCCTAGATCAGAACTTGCGCTTCAACGAGCATATCACTATAGTCCGGAATAGAGCGCGATTTGTGATGGGTCGTCTAGCACCCATGATAGATAAACGAAGCAAAATGTCCCTCAGACACAAGCTTACTCTATATAAAACATGCATCCGCCCAATCATGACATACGCGAGTGTGGTATTCGGCCATGCCAAGCCTTCCCTTTTAAAGAAACTGCAAATCGTTCAGAATAAATTCATGCGCAGAGCCGTCGGTGCTCCCCTCTATATGCGTAACGTCGACATCCACCGCGATCTGGAGCTTCCCTCCATCAAAAACTACATTACGTCGCTCTCGCGTAAGTATTTCGATCTAGCGCCGCACCATCGAAATCCCTCGTCGTGTCCGCGTCCGATTATAAGCCTCGACGAAAGGCTCTCGTGCGACGACCGCGTAACATCCTCACGGACAAGGTCGACGGTATCACAAAACGGCTGGCTCGGATCAGCCCGCCCGCGGTTAGGACGGCAGGCTGGCAGGCACCGACAGACAGACACAGACGGCGGCGTCGACGCCGCCAATCACGATTTCTCCACGTCCCCGCGAGGGACGCCAGGAGACACAGCCCCCCCATAGGATAGACTAGGCGTGTTGCTGGGAAGTTTCTTTCGCCTTTTCTTCTCTCCCAACCATAACACGTTGCGAAACGGCAGTAAGATAGTATAGGCCACCACGAACCGCCGACCCCGGTCCGCCGGGATCCTTCCTCTCGGGCTTTGTATTACCCGTCGCCCGCTCTCAATTAGTGCATTGTGTCGCCCTATGGTGGGCATCATTAGATTCGTCCCCCTCTCATGGCAACAGTCCAGCCGAGGTGAAACTCCCTAGGGAGCCCCCTCGAGCAAGTTGCCCCCCGGGCTCGAGCGCCTTCGCTTCGCAAAGGCACTCGCCCCGAAAACCCCGGTAAAGTTGTGAGGTCTTTGAACCAACAACATAAAGTCAAGTCCAATAAAAAAAAGAGGCTCATTTATTCGCCGAGCAGTTGTCGCACCCTTTTTGTTGAAATAATTAAAAAACTTGAGTAGAAGTAGTGACGTTAATAAGATAAGGGACGTAGAATTCTTGTTAGAATCTCTCTCTCTCTTTCTTCTTCTTCTCCATGTTAGTGAGGTCTTGTTTACCTTTACAGACATGGCTTTATTCCGGTCATGCCAGCCAAGGGGCAGACCGCCGGATGAACCGGGAGGGTCATCCATAAAACATTAAAACCAGGACTTCTTCACTTCCCTTTTTAGGTGAGTGTTTTTTAACCCTCCCCAGAATTAGGTCTGTCCAATATTCAGTAGTAGGCTGTGTGACATTCTTCGTATCCATACGCCCTTCGAGCTCGGTCTCGAAGCATGCCATCACCGGAAGGGTTAGCTGACTAGCTTACCCTTAACCACATTTAATTCTCCTTATCTCCCCCAAAGCAGTGACAATAAATCAGCGACACCTCCTTCCTAAGAATTACTTATACCCACTATTCACTGGAATCCGTTCTCGAATTCCAGGGGGTCACGTTCGGACGAGAACAGCCTCTCGTTATCTACGTGGTCGACCAGCAGTTGAGTCTACCCACCGACACACATTCGACATCACATCACACCTTCGTTTACCAACATTTCCACGTGCTTCCGACGCCTGGCGGCTGCGTGACGAAGGCCTCGTCGGGCAGCGCCGCCTGGGGTAGCGTCGGAGCAGACACTTCCCGCAATACGTGGACGGGATGGCGCCCTTTTTAAAAACTATTTAAACCAAATTTTATCTACGACTATGCAAATATTTACAACGTAACTTTATGGTGTATTTCACGGTTAGGAACCGTCTAGATCCCCACGCCTTGATAATCCTCCAGAACGGTAGTCCGTTGGTTTCAGAGCAGGTGACCAGGGATTAAGACCCGCGAGTCTTCCCTATTTCTTAGAATAGATTAATGCTTAATCTAGATCATATGTTAATTCAGTGAGTTGCCTGACTCCCTAAGGAGATAAATTAAAGAGAAGAAGCCTCAGCTCTGTTTGTTTGATTTGTGTCTTCCCTTGTATGGAAATCGACGGCCTATTCCCGGCCGCCGATTCTCATCCCGCTAGCCGTGGTTATAAAACAAATTTCAAATCTCACAATCGCGTTGTTATATACAACCCCGTTATATATATATATATATATATATATATATATATATATATATATATATATATATATATACATACTTATATATCCCATTTTTATATAACAATCTCCAGCGTAATAACTTACTACTGGGATCTTTGCAATTCATAAGATACACAAGGGGTTTGTGGTCTGTAACGATTTTAAATTTTCTCCCATAAAGATACGGTCTGAATGTTTTTGTACCGAATATAACTCCTAATAGCTCCTTTTCAGACACACTATAATTTCCTTCTGCTTTGTTTAAAGTACGGGAAGCATAGGCTATGGGTAGGTCATTGCCCATTTCACCTTGGGATAGAACTGCACCAATTGCATATTCGGAAGCATCAGTGGTTAAGATGAAAGGTTTCGAGAAATCAGGATGTTGAAGGATAGGGGCATTAGTAAGTATAGATTTAAGAGTATTGAATGCTTTTTCCTGTTGATGTGACCAGGTAAAATCTACATCCTTTCTTAACAGGGAAGTTAGTGGCTTAGTGATTTTAGAAAAGTCTTTAATAAATTTCCTATAATATCCTACGAGACCCAAGAAACTTTTAATATATTTGGGTGTTCTGGGTGTAGGATAGGATACTACGGCTTCAACTTTATCGGGATTGGGAGATACTCCTTTGTCTGAAATTATGTGACCTAGATAGGCAACTTCGCGACGAAGAAACTCGCATTTGTCTGGCTGTAACTTTAGATTATGTTTTTTTAATGGATCGAATATTAATTCAAGTTTAGAGATGTGAGACTGGAGATCATGAGAATAGATAATGACGTCATCTAAATAGATAAAGTAATGTAAACCTTGTAGACCAGTAAGGACTGTATTCATGAGACGTTAAAAGGTTGCAGGAGCATTTTTTAGTCCAAAGGGCATTCTAGTGTATTCAAAGTGGCCATTTGGAACTGAGAAGGCGGTTTTGGGAGAGTCTTCTTCAGCCATTTGAATTTGATGAAACTCCGGTTTTCATCGAGATCTAGTGTAGAAAAATATTTACTGTGACCTAGTTGGTCTGCACACGAGCGGGGTTGACATTGGCATGTCCTCTAAGATGAAGATCCTCGGCTTGACCATAGACAGGGCACTGACGTTCAACGCTCACGCAACGAACGTCTGTGCCAAAAGCCTAACTGTCTATAAGCAGCTAGCGCGCGCTGCAAAAAGTCAGCTGGGGCTTCATCACGAAGTCATCCGGTCCGTCTATACCGTCGTCGTCGAACCAATCATCATGTACGCAGCAAGCGCCTGGGCTCCGGCAACTGCCAAGCTAGGTGTACGAAAACAAGTAGGCGTTGTGTACAACGCCTACTTGCTTTCGTACACCTAGCGTACCCTGCTGTGTGGGGCTTCGCCCAGAAGCTGTGCAAGGCCTACCGAACAGTCTCCCTAAACGCATCAATAGTGCTCGTAGGAATACTCCCTCTAGACCTCCGGATACAGGAGGCAAAAGCCCTGTATGAGGCGAGGAGAGGAGTAGTCCTGCCAATGCTAGCGGATAGGCAGGTTGAGAGGAGAGTTGCCTACGTACACACGCCCCACCCCGCTGAACATATCGAGCTGGAGTTCGTGTGCCTGGTAAACCAAAATGAGGTCGATGACCACTGCGCGCAGGCAGTAATAATATTCACAGACGGGAGCAAAATCGACGGGAAGGAGGGAGCATCATTGTCCATTTGGGACAATGATGTCGAAACTACAAGCCGTCGATTGAAACTCTCGTCTTACTGCACGCTATACCAGGCTGAACTCTATGCCTTATACAAGGCCACGGAGGAGATACTAGCAAGCCTAGATGACAGCTTTGGCATCTACAGTGATTCGCGTTCGGCGCTACAAACTGTGGTAAACTGGAACAGCAATCATTATCTTACCGTCACGGCTAGGCGGAACATCGTACAGAGTATGGCAGTAGGCAAGGAGTATCTCTGTTCTGGGTGAAGGCGCATGCTGAGGTGAGGCAAAACGATAGAGCGGACGCTCTGGCGAAAGCCGCGGCTCTTAAGCTGAAGACAAAGCAGCATTATGACCGGTGTCCGGTCTCATTTGTCAAGAGGATGATCCGGATGGAGACCCTTGATAAGTGGAATCGGTGCTTCAGCGAGGAGCCAACAGCGTCCGTAACTAAGTTTTACTTCCCGAATACAGTATGCGCCTATAAAGTAGTCAGAAGAATCACCACGTGGAACCTGACAACCCAGATATTCACAAGCCACGGAGGGTTCTCTGAATACTTGAACTGGTTCAAGTTGAAGGAGGATCCATCGTGTGTCTGTGGACCTGGAGTACCGGAGACCCCCTTACACGCAATCTTCGACTGCTCCCTCTTTGCCATAGACCGGTATAACACTGGATGCGCCCTGAAAATGGATATCTGTATCTGTAAGAAAAACATAGGGGATCTACTCGGCAAAAAGCAGCGTGAGGAATTTATTAGATACGCGAAAAAGATTGCACAAACCGTGAATAAACGAAATGGGTCAACAAGTAACACTGTTACTATATAAATACACAGTGTTAATTAGTGTTAAAGCAGTAATAAATAAATAACCCAACCTGCAAATATAATATGTAAAAATAAAATAAGGATAGCAGTAATATAGAATAAATAAATGTAATAGAGATAAGATAGAACAGTAGATATAAATAAACAGATAGTAAAGTAGTATAAATAAAAACATTTAATAGAAAGTAAGCAATAATTTGTATTAGAAAGTAAGAAAGTAATAATAAGAAAATGTAAAAGAAAAGAAGGAAAAATATAAAATAAAGATACCCCCCCATATAATCCCTATAGCATAAGTAGTTTAAGACTAGCTAGAATAAGACAAGAAAAACATGGTCTCTGTTTTGGCACATGACGGAGGAGTAGGCGATAAAAAAAATTAAAAAAAACCCCTGATATTTATGTATCCTGGAAAGTATACCAGTACAGAAAAAAAGGAAAAATACAAGATATCTCGACCAGCAACGAGGACGCAGCAGGAAGCTGCGGGACGCGCTTCCATCTTAAAGAGGGAGGAGTTAGGCAATCGCTGGACCCCAGGGTGCCGCCCTGGACTCGTCTCCGTCTAGGAAGCGGTACAAGGGGATGCGTCCCCGGGGCCCTTAGCCGCCACTGTCACATCCCCCCTTCACTTCGTGACAGTGGTGTCCCACCTATCCACTCCAAATCCTTGTATTCCTTCCCTCTCCTCCCAAACCTCCCTCACAAACACCCCTCCTTTCCGACAGCGACAGTCTGCGTCGAGTTCTGGCTCCGCAGACTGTCGAGGAGAGGGCGGCGCGGTTCTGCCCCGCGCGCCCGCACGACGAGGACAGTGGCGGCGGGCCCAGTGGTGAGGCGAGAGTCTCGCCACTGGACGCTACCGCCGAGCATTATCCCGTGTGGTGTCGTGGTCACGTCTCGCGGCCACACGGGACCGCGGGGCTTGCCTTTACCGGCTGGCCCAAGAGGAGAAAACCTCACTAAAAAACCCCTAATACTTAAGCTGCGGTGCAGGGCGAGCTGTTTTGAGGCCGGGGGGGTAAACCCGGTCGTTACTGCGTACCACACCCAGTTTTTCATGTTTAAGAAAGTATAAGACTCGTGGGAACAAAAATGGATGATTCAAATAAAACCTCAAAACCCGACGATGTGCCCGCGAAGGGCGGTGATGATGCAGGAGACGTGCCCGCGAAGGGCAAACCCAACCCGAAAGGGCCCGTGACGGGCGGAGGTGAGAAGACCTTTTATTCGCGCTTCCTGTCGGCGATCTCCCTGCCGGCGGAAGCGCCAAGCTCTTCCAGCCAAGTCAGCTCTTGCACTGTGCGGTTGCAGCGGCTTGAAGAAGCAGAAGCGGATGGAGTATGGAGTCGGTGATGGCCGCGAACCTCGACCGAGTGACTCTCCTCTTGGAGAGTTGGTTCGCGGCCATGGAGGAGCGGTTGCGCACGGTGACAACCCCGAGCCCCGCTCCCCCAGCTAGGCCCATCTCCCAGCCGAGTTCGCCCAGCATGCTGAGGCTCTCGGCTGCGGAGTACCCCCCCCTGCCCCCCAAAGGGCCAGTATCGAGACGGCGGTGGAGACGTCCATCCCACCACCGCCCGCCTGTCCGGCGCCCCACCCCCTCCAGCTGCGACCGAAGAGGGCTGGACGACGGTGAACAGGAGGAGGCTCCGAAAGGGCCAAACACCGTCGGCCAGTGCCGCACCGGTCGCGCCCCCCGCTGCTGCCGCTGCTGAAAGCGCGAGGCGGCGGGGGAACAGAGGAGGACGAAAGTGAGGGAGGGTTAAGAAGGCGCAGGAGTCATCCTCGCAGCCTCCCCCTCCCCCGTTCAAAAAGAAGGACAAGCCTAAGCCTGCCGAGAGGAGGACTCCGCGTCTGCGTCCTTCGAAGTCCGCTGCCGTCATCCTGACTTTACAGCCAGGCGCGGTGGACCGAGGAGTGACCTACGCCAACCTCTTCTTGAAGGCGAAGGCGAATATACGGCTGGCTGACCTCGGGATCGAAGGTGGCCTCCAGCTTAAGAAGGCGCGCACGGGGGGAAGAATGTTAGTGCTACCTGGCGCCGACAGAACCCCCCAGGCCGACGCCCTCGTTGAACAACTGAGGACCGTCCTCTATCCCGAGGACGTGCGCGTGTCCAGGCCCGAGAAGACTGCGTGTCTTCGCGTCTCGGGCCTGGATGACCACGTGCACGAGGAAGACGTGGCCGCCGCCATCACGCGGACCACCGGATACTCCTACGGGAGCATTAAAGCGTCCAAGGTCCGTCCCGGCCCAGACGGGATGGGCCAGACGGTGGTAGCCTGCCCTGTGGCGCCCGCCAAAAAGCTCCTCGAAGCTGGAACGAGACTCCTGGTGGGCTTCACCTCCGCCCTCGTGAAGACCCTACCACACCGGACCCAGAGGTGCTACCGCTGCCACGCTGTTGGTCACGTGGCGGCGGTGTGCACCTCAGAGGTGGACCGCAGCGGAAACTGCTACCGCTGCGGACAAGCTGGACATCTGGTGACCGGCCCTTGCACCACGAAGCCGCACTGCTCCCTGTGTGAAGCCGTGGGCAAGCCGGCCGGTCATTAGGTGGGCTCCAGGTCCTGCAGGGCCAAGCCCACCAGGAGTACGCCCGTGGCGTAAAAGCCACGGGCGAGCGGCAGCGGGCGTCGAGGCCACGGGAGATCCAGTCAGGCCTCCGCCCGCACTAATGCCGCGAGAGGGCGCGAGAGGTAGCCGCGCGACACTCTTAGAGCCGGGGTAGATTCATCTCCCCGGCTCACATACAGGAAAGGCCGCCTCTGGTTATGAGGCGGCCCACCGCTCGCCGGGGTCGCGGATAAAGGCCACCGCTACATACCGTGCCCCCGGCACTCAGGCGGAAGAAGGCTCCCATGGGATTTTAGTGGGTATACCCGGCGCCGGTCGTACTGATTAATCGGTGTCGGGGGAGCCCCACACACCGGCCGCGACATCCTCGCGGCTGACGGTGCGGCAACGCATTTCCCCATGTAAAAAAAAAAAGGCAGTCGCTGGACATACGCTTGCCTACAAACCTGCTGACCACGCGGCGGCCAGTCATCGTATCAACGAATAATTAGTATTAAGTTATAATAATGTTAATATAATTTTAATTGTAATTAAGTTAGTCTTGTAAGAACTGTCAAGCAATAAACTTGTCTTAGAAAATTGATTTTTTTTAAGACTTCTCCGCGCCACCCTACTTGTCTCGCGGCTGATATTTATTTTGATGGAACAGCGCCATTTATAGAACAAAATGTTCGCATTAAATACAAACAAGAGAAGATATTGAATTAAGTGTTTTTGACTTAATAGTCAAATTGAAATCAGATGTGGCAGCGAAATGCTGATTCAGAAGATCTATGTTTAAGTTATTAGAATTTGAAACAGACGTGCTTTTACCGACTCTCAGTGATTTAAGAAACTTCCATACTTTTCTAGGATTGTTATTATCTACTGACTTGTGAATATAACGGCGTTGTGCATCCCTACATGCTCTATTGCAGCGATTGCGTGCTTGTATATAAGCTTCTTTGTTAATGTCAGTTGGACGACGTTTATATTTAGACTTAGCTTTACATTTCTGGGACATAAGGCATTTAATCTCATCAGTGAGCCAAGGTGCTGGAAGATGTTTAAGCTTTATTTGGCGTGTGGGCGCATGTAAATCGTACAATCGCAATATGTTCGCATTAAATACATGCACCTTCTCATCGACATTAGTCGCATTGACAACTCCAGACCAGTCCAACTCGCTCGCATCCTTACGTAACTCTTCCAGGGTCATGCCACCAAAATTACGCTGCATAATCAACTTCGATTTTGGTTTCGGAGGACGCACATTGTAAGACAAATAGATCATGTCATGGTAGGAGAAAGCGTTCGCCGTATATTGACCGTGTTCAATTACATGAGAGGGGGAGGATACTAACATTAAGTTTAAAAGAGAGGGGTCGTATTAGGTAGCTTGTGAGTGGCACTAAGGGGAAGAATTGACATATTAATAGATTGAATTAAAGTTTCAATAATTGCACATCTATGGTCGCGTTTGAGTAAACATGTATTAAAATCCCTCATAATAATAGAATGACTATATAAAGGTATGAATGTTTCCATTAGTTTTTCAAAAGATGAAAAATAGTTGACTCTCAAGGACGGGCTGTAATATACGCCAAGCAATAGTTTGGTATACCCCAGAGAGATATCTATTAGAATATGTTCACCCGCATCAGGGTCTGGTGGCTGCGAGGACATCATTTCGAATAAGTGTAAAGCCTGGTAGTGTATATGATACAGTTGGGAGGGATGGCTTCAACCAGGTCTCAGAAATTAATAAGACATGTATATTTCCTTGACTCCATACTCCAGGGAATGCTCTACGCATTAATATGTACAACATTGAAATTTGAATGAAGATTGGAAAACTCAGAAACAATAAGGTCAGAAAGGTTATAATTGCTGTTTTAAGAATCATGACTGTTTGACGAGCATGAAAAATATTCTGTATCACTATCGGTGTTTAAATTGTATGCCATATAAAAAAAAAATAATAATATAAGTATATAAAACCTAAAAATACAAACGATATTTCTCAATGAGTACACAAAATCATTTACAGTCACCTGCCAATTAAATAGTGCGTAATAAACGTGAATAGATAATACAATAAATTTTAAACAAATAAAATTAATTTAAATAATCGAACTATTGAATTTGTTATTATTATAACTTTCTACAATAAACATAAAGTTGCAAGCTTTTAAAGCCATTCTAAAAAATACATATAGAGACACACAATTGCTGATAACAAGATAGTTAAGTGTGGACAAATAGTAAATTATATATTAAGTACAAACGTTCTTTGTTTACAAAGAAAAAAAAGGGCAGTAATCTACTGTTTTAATTTAACAATAAATCATAGCATAACATTGATATAAAAGAATAATTAAAATATAATTTGTGAACAAAATATGACGCCTTAATCAAAAACACAGGAAAAAGACGGTGGATTGAAAAAACCAAGATGATTGTAAGTCAGTGAGTGATAACAGCGCATAGACGAATGTTTATTATTAAATGTGTATATTATTTTTTCGGTGCAATGCGACGTGTTTTTGGTATTGTGGTGGCTGGTTCTTTCTCAACAGTTGTCGCAGCCCCTGGTGGTATACGGGTGCGTGCATAGTTATATTAGTCAAGTCCTCTTGACAGTCGAGGCGGTGTTTGGAACCATCAGGGGAAATAACGTAAACAGCGCCGTCACGCGTACAGCATTTAGACACTCCCAGCTTTTTTCTAGCTTGAATGAAGATCTCGTGTCGAGTTTTAGTCAGAATCTCAGAGATTGTGACACCAGTAGCTTTGAGATTAGTCTTTCCAAACCAGATGTCGTTACGCTCATCCATGTCACGAAGCTTTACCAATATAGGCCTGGGTTTCCCACCAGAGGATAGTGGTTTACCCATTCTGTGGCAGATTTAATTAGATAGTGGCGTATGTGTGTGTGTGTTTGTGTATGTATGTGTGGGAGTGTGCGTGTGTGTATGTGTGTGTGTGCGTGTATATGTGTGTGTGTGTATGTGTGTGTGTGTGTGTATGTGTGTGTGTGGGAGTGCGAGCGCGTGTTCGCGTGTGTATGTGTGTAGGTACATATACAGATAAGTGTTTTTTTTAACAACTACGGACTCAAGTTCCGTACCCTTTTTTACAACTTAATTTCTATGAAAGTTTATAGAGTTCATAGACGCTTATTGTTTATTTTTGTTACTGTGTGTGAAATTAATTTAGTGATTTTTATGTTGTAGTGTACCTTAAGAATAACTTATAATATTATTTTTTTCTATTTTTAATATTAAACTTCTACTAATGTAGAGTGTATTTGTTACATGCTGGTGTTGTGCGGAAGTGCATGTGCAGTGAGTGCCTTATATCTATACCTATATATATCTTAACTAGTGCCATATAAGTGATTACATCTTTTCAGTTATGTTTTTTTTTTCTGTATGCACCTGTTTTGGACTGCAATTCAGATTTGTTTAGTTACTAATTTAATCTTTTAATTTCTATGGACAACCATAGAAATTAAAAGATTAAATTAGTAAAAAATTACAAAATTTGTTTTGTGCATTAATAAATAATATATATATATATATATATATATATATATATATATATATATATATATTCAAATTATTTAAGTATGTGCGCACGTTCACTCTCGGTCGCAGTCTGGGGAAGGGATTAAACCAGAACATTAATAACGGTATTCGATATAATTTTCCCACGGCTCAGGAGAATAAACAATAAATATTCATACATTATTTCTTTCTGTTTAGAGGCCATCCATAAATACGTCACACGTTAAGAGTTGGATAAGTACAGTTATATAGATGAGTTGATGGGTAAACGAAATGTAAAAGACTCCATCAACTATTGTCTGGAGGTAATTAAGTTAGTTTAATTGTTATTGTTATCCCGACGTCTTCCGTGTTCACGGCCACTGAAAAGTGGCCGAAACGTCGGAATAATAAAAATCAAATAAATTACCGCCCTTAAAACCGTTAAAACGTGGTTTTATTATGTACATGAGTCCCGAAAACTTAAGAAAATATTATAAATAGGATTGATAAATATATGTGTCGATATCTATATGGTTATATATAAGATTGTGTATAAGATAAAATAACAAGTAACACAATAGTTTAAACACATAAATAGAAATAATTAAAGAGATATATCTAAGTAGAAATAGTATTAAAGACAGAAGTTGTCAAAGAAATTGTAATACTAAAGAAATGTAATAGATTTAAGCAAGAATACTGTTGGAGATGCAGTGGACTGTAGGTTTAGGTCGCTGGTTCAAATATTCTGGAGCTTCGAAATGAAACGACGAAAAATGATACTACGGGAGGCTTCAACTTCGTAGGCGTCGGCGGGAGGGAGCTTCTTTCCTTTCTTGGCTGCTAACCGCGAACTACTGCTTGTCACGAACTACGATGCGCCTTACAAGGCGCCCTATATTTATAGAAGCCGCCTCCGCCGGCCCCCCGCTTCGTTGTAACACCCCCTTCAATTTATTTCTTACGATTTTACATAAAACAAATCTTATTCTATCTTATGATTACTACAAATTTCAGTACCCCACAGATCCCGGTCTATCCTGAGGGTCCTTACATTATTATGCCCCATGGTTTCGGCATACGAGACGTTGTAACGGGCATTTTCCTCGCCCCTCGCTTCACTAGTATAAATATAAAGCGTCGAGCGCTTGTTTATTTATTTACCCCCCGGCCCATAGGAACAGCCGCACTGTTCCTTGACGTAGCTAAGGCCTTCGACAAGGTCTGGCATAACGGTTTGATTTACAAGCTGTACCAGTTCGGTGTGCCAGACAGACTCGTGCTCATCTTGCGAGACTTCCTCCTAGGCCGTAGCTTCCGTTTTCAAGTGGAGGGAACACGCTCGTCCCCTCACCCACTCACAGCCGGTGTACCACAGGGCTCGGCCCTGTCTCCACTACTCTTCACGCTATACGCCAGCGACATCCCAAACACTCCAAATGTAGAGTTGGCCCTCTTCGCGGATGACACCGCACTCTATAGATCAGATCACAACCGACAAATGGCTTGCGTCCGGCTACAAGCAGCTGTAACAGAGCTAGGCGAATGGTTTCTCAAATGGAGGATAGAGGTAAACTCGGAGAAAAGCGCAGCAATGTTCTTTTCCCCGGGCACGCTTCGCTCTCTCAAACGCGCTTGCCTTCGCTTAAAAGCCATCTCGCTCTACGACCAAGAAATCCCCTGGGCAAAGTACACCAAATACCTGAGTGTCACCCTAGATCAGAACTTGCGCTTCAACGAGCATATCACTATAGTCTGGAATAGAGCGCTATTTGTGATGGGTCATCTAGCACCCATGATAGATAAACGAAGCAAAATGTCCCTCAGACACAAGCTTACTCCATATAAAACATGCATCCGCCCGATCATGACATACGCGAGTGTGGTATTCGGCCATGCCAAGCCTGCCGTTTTAAAGAAACCAAATCGTTCAGAATAAATTCATGCGCAGAGCCGTCGGTGCTCCCCCTATATGCGTAACGTCGACATCCACCGCGATCTGGAGCTTCCCTCCATCAAAACTACATTATGTCGCTCTCGCGTAAGTATTTCGATATAGCGCCGCACCATCGAAATCCCCTCGTCGTGTCCGCGTCCGATTATAAGCCTCGACGAAAGGCTCTCGTGTGACGACCGCGTAACATCCTCACGGACAAGGTCGACGTTATCACAAAACGGCTGGCCTGGATCAGCCCGCCCGCGGTTAGGACGGTAGGCTGGCAGGCACCGACAGACAGACACAGACGGCGGCGTCGACGCCGCCAATCACGATCCCTCCACGTCCCCGAGAGGGACGCCAGGAGACATAGCCCCCCCATAGGATAGACTAGGCGTGTTGCTGGGAAGTTTCTTTCGCCGTTTCTTCTCTCCCAGCCATAACATGTTCCGAAACGGCAGTAAGATAGCATAGGCCACCGCGAACCGCCGATCCCGGTCCGCCGGGATCCTTCCCCTCGGGCTTTATATCACCCGTCGCCCGTTCTCAATTAGTGCATTGTGTCGCCCTATGGTGGGCTTCATTAGATTCATCCTCCTCTCATGGCAACAGTCCTGCCGAGGTGAAACTCCCTAGGAAGCCCCCTCGAGCAAGTTGCCCCCCGGGCTCGAGCGCCTTCGCTTCGCGAAGGCACTAGCCCCGAAAACCCCGGTAAAGTTGTGAGGTCTTCGGACCAACAACATAAAGTCAAGTCCAATAAATAAAAAAAAATGTTTATATTTACCGTATTGTAAACCCATGCGCCGCCGTGCGCGGACCTCTGCCTGCACTATCATTATGGCCTACTCGCTTGTGGAGTAGGCAGTAGTGCAGGCGTACCTCACGGATCCCGGGTTTCAGGCTGCGTTCATCGTCCCTGTAGCCCAGTTGCCGCTACCCTTTGGGTCCCGGGTTCCAAGCTGCGTTCTGCACGCCTGTAACCCGGTCCAATTTTCATTGAGTCCCGGGCGCCAGGCTGCATTCTGCACGCCCGTAGCCCGGTCTCACTTACCGGGATCTATTGGGGTCCTACTGTTAATGAAAGATAAACGCTATAACATTTATTTCCTAGCAACTTAAGGCTATTACAAATAATTACGTTTTTAACACTAATAAAACAAATTTAAATAATAATACATAACTTCATACATAAGCTATACCCGTCTCAGTCCGACCCGTCTCTTTCATGCGCCTAACGGTCGTTTCCACATTATCTAACAGACTTAGCAAATTATATTAATGTTCCTATCGCCCGTCTAGACGGGTCAGTGAGTTTCGCCCATCGATGTTGTCGTCGTCAACAAATACGGTAGACATAAACAAAGAAATGTAAACTCTGGAAGACATAGCAGTTTGTAATAGTAATATATAAGTTTGTTAGAAAAGAAAAATAAAGAAATAAAAAGGAAAAAGAATAAAAGGAAAAGAAAATTAAAAAAATATTGCAAACCCTAAAAGATATATATAGGCCGAACAACCCTGTACGTCCGGTGAAAGGGAATAATGAAAGGGGAGGGTCGACGAAGTGTGACAAGGGGTAGGTGCGATCCTAAATTTTGTGAAGTCACATTTCAAAATGTAATATAGTTAACCTAATTATGGAACTGTTGTTTTAATTTCATAATTTCTAAATGTAAATTGCAAAATGTGTGATGTCACACACACTAGGGAGGAGGAGTCTCATGAATGTGACCAACTGTATGACGAATGTGAACAAGGGTGGGGGAGAGGTTCAAAAATCATGAAATTCGTGTAATGTAAACTGTGGATGGCCCCTTTACTTCTTAAAAAAAATGGAAAATTACTAAATTACACTTTCGTTGCGGATGTAGTATTTTATTTTAATTTCAGCTATCAGAAGAACTACTGAAGAAAGAAACGCTCAACTTCAAGGATGTAGAAGCGATTCTTGGACCGCCTCCGTTTCCAAAGAAGTTCATCGATCCCGTAGAATTTCAACAGAAACTGAAAACATGGAGAAACCTGCCACTGAAGAAGAGAAGCCAGCACTCAGAGCACCTTCAGCCAAAATGGACACACAGTTTGCATTTATTTATGCAAAGAAAATGAGGGTAACTCTTACCACACTCAACTACAAAAATTTACTACTCAATTAAACATACTTATATTTAACAATCCCCTGGATAAATTTATTGTAATCGGAGATATTAATTCTGGTAATTTGCTATACTGGTCAATAAGTAATGATATTGGTTTAACACCCGTTAATGTATGTTCTCAATTATTACACGATTTTTTAGATACAGTCGAGATGTGTAACCTTGTTCAATTCAATAATATACGGAACGCAAACGACAGGCTTCTTCGTCTGGACTTGGTATTCTCCAATGGATTTGTAATCGTTGAAGAATGTAAACCATTAGCAACTACTGTAGATTGACATCACAAACCCTTAGTTATACAAGCTAACTTTTTAGAAATACACACACTAGAAGAAAATACCAGTATTAAGTATCTTTTCCATAAGGAGATTATGAATCAATTACGTCTACTTTAGACCTTGTACAATGGGAAAATCTACTGAATTCTGATTCATTGGATAACGCTGTTAATATTTTTATAATAAATTATATAAAATAAGAGATCAATACGTTCCTAAAAATCGTTACGACATACATCGCATCCAGTATGGTATAGTTCGGCCCTAATTAAAGTTTTAAAGAAAAACAGAAGTACCATCGTAAGTACAAATTATATGGAAACTTATCCGACTATCATTCCTTCTCACTGTTACGCAGCAGAGCTATAGACTTAGAAAAACTTTGTTTCGATAATTATATAAAATATATAGAAGAGTCTGTGGCCTTCCGCCACATTAAAAATGTAACCACGTGTGTCGTCTCAGCACGAACGACGAAGATGCGCGAGCGCAGCCCGCCGCGGCTGCGCCTGCGCAACCCGTGGACACCCACTTGAGTCGTTCGATCGCCAGTGCAGTGGAATGACCTTGTTGAGTGTCACGCGCGTAATGCCGTCTTACGAATTGGAACATATTATTGTCGTGCGTTTGTTATAATTTAATATTATATAATAAATTTGTAAAACTTGCTTGCTAGCTTAACATTCGCTAATAAATTTATCAACTCCTTCTATTTTTGTGAGTTATTTGGTGTTGAAAAGCTACGCCGCCGACGCCGCACCATCACATCGACGGACCCCCTACATTGGTGACCCACTCTTGGACACATAATGAGCAAGTCAAGCAGTGAATCAGGAGATAGCCACAGGTCAGTAGTGTCGGCAAACCCAAACGTAAAAATGCGCCGAACCAGAAAGAAAATGTGCGTTTCCACTGACCCATCCGTCACCCGATAATTAAATTTAAAAGTTCCACCGTTTTCTCCGGATGACCCGGATCTATGGTTTGCACTATTGGAAGGTCAGTTTGAGACCTTAGGAATTGTCGATGATGCCACACAATTTACTTTCGTCACCACTAATTTGGACATTTGTCACGCTAAAGCAGTGAAGGATGTTATTATCAACCCGCCACTCAGATTTAAATATGACAAAATCAAATGCGAGTTGATACGGCGGTTGACAACGTTCCACGAGAAAAAAGTGCGTCAATTATTAACGCACGAGACTTTAGGAGACAGAAAGGCCTCACAATTTCTTAGGCACTTACAAGACCTAGCAGGTCCTGATGTTCCGGAAGATTTTGTGAGGTCCATCTGGAGCAGTCGTCTACCTCAAAGTATCCAGACCATTCTAGCATCTCAGCCCACGCACTCTCTAGGACAACTTGCTGAACTGGCCGACCACATTCAGGAGATTGTGGCGCCAGGAGTCATGGCTGCAACTTCATCAGATTTCCCTGTACCCAGTTCCTCGTCAGCGAATCCCGGCTCAGAAATCGCAGAATTACGAAACATGGTAGAAGTCCTGACAATCAAGGTCGACCAGCTCTCTCGGACGTCTGCAGGTAGCAGCGGCAGCGGACGACGTAGATCCTCGCAGAGACGTACATCTTCAGACCACGATCGAGATCGAACTCAAGCTATCGGAAATATCCGCTATGTTGGTATCACGCCAAGTTCGGGAATAAGGCGTATAAGTGTATTAAGCCGTGCGACTTTAATAAGACGGAAACCCAATGGGCAGTCGCTAATGGCGACTGACGATTGCCCCACTTCTGCAAATCGCCTGTTTATCACGGATCGAGACTCGAATATGCAATATCTCATCGATACGGGTAGTGATATTTACGTGTTTCCTCGTTCAGTTCTTCATGAGCCTCGTTCAAAAACAAATTATCAGTTTTGTGCGGCTAATGGAACATGTAAGAGTGTCACGCGCGTAATACCGTCTTACGAATTGGAACATATTATTGTTGTGCATTTGTTATAATTTAATATTATATAATAAATTTGTAAAACTTGCTTGCTAGCTTAACATTCGCTAATAAATTTATCAACTCCTATTTTTGTTAGTTATTTGGTGTTGAAAGGCTACGCCCCCGACGCCGCACCATCACATCAACGGACTCCCTACAAGTCTATAAAAACTAATCCAAAGTTCTTTTGGTCTCACATAAAAAGTACAAGAAATACTTCTACATTACCTAATATTATTTACTACCAGGGTACGTCTGCGGATAATGGTACGAACATTAGCAACCTGTTCGCTAAGTATTTTCACTCCACTTTCTGTACAACAGATAATAATAACACCGATGTGTCGGGCGATCCCAGTTTAACCACTTGTATAAATTATATCAATTCAATTAAAGTATCGGAAAATAATATTTTTAAGCTGCTGAAATCATTAGATCTATCAAAATCCGGTGGTCCTGATCATATACCGCCTATCTTCATAGTAAAATGTGCAAGCAGCTTAACTAAACCTGTCTGTATTCTTTTTAATCGATCTTTATCTGAAGGGATTGTTCCACTAATATGGAAATCTGCTTTTGTGACACCGGTTCCTAAAAAAGGGTGACGAGTCTAATGTTGAAAACTATCGCCCGATCTCAAAATTATGTCTGTTCTGTAAGGTTCTGGAATGTGTGGTCTATAATAAAGTTTACGCAGCAGTTCATAATCAACTAGGCGAAAAGTAACACGGTTTTCTTCGAAAACAATCGACTACCACCAACCTTGTGCTATGCAATGAATACATTACTAAGGAATGAAACAAGGTGCACAAATAGACGTCATATATACCGATTATAGTAAATGTTTCGACCGCATTGATCACGGTGTGTTGCTAAAGAAACTTTCGGACGCTGGAATACATGGTGATTTGTATCGTTGGTTTTGCTCGTATATAAATAATCGCACACAGGCTGTAGTTTTGCGTGGCTATACTTCTTACTGGTACATGGTACATACCTTCTGGCGTACCGCAAGTTTCATTACTGGGGCCTCCCCTGTTCATTATTTTCATAGCTGACATAAAATCATGTTTTAAAAACTCTAAAATCTTACTGTACGCTGATGATATGAAAGTTTTGAAGGAAATAAAAACTTCATATAACGCTGAGTATTTACAGGAAGACCTAGACAGATTTGTAACCTATTGCGCGCATAATAAATTACAGCTTAATGTCTCAAAATGTTTTCAAATTACTTTTTCTAGGCAACGTTCAATAGTTGAATTTAATTATAAGCAACAATAAATGTATTACAAAAGAAAATAGTATCAAAGATCTTGGTACCATTCAAGATAACAAACTTATTTATGATCAGCATATAACTCACATTGTTAATAAGGCATCCAAAGTTTTAGGTTTTATTATTTGAAATTCAGGAAACTTCCACAGGTTAAAAACGATTAAAATTTTATATTGCTCATATGTGCAAAGCTAGTTAGAATATGCATCTCCAGCGTGGAACCCAATGTATCAACTATATGTAAAGCGTATTGAGGCAGTTCAGAAAAAATTTCTTCGATATTTAGACTATAAATCTAGCCAAAACATAAATAGTTATCTTGAACGTTGTCAACACTACCATTTCCTACCTTTGGAGTACAGGCGGAATGTAAATGATATTTGTTTTCTACTTAATATAACTAGCGGCTTTATCGACTGTCCTGAACTTCTTTGTAATGTTGGACTACGCACTCAACAATTGGGCATTAGGCAGAGACAGTTGCTGTATGTACTTTGCATCCACCAACTATAGGCAAAATTCTTTCTTTCTCCGCAGCGCCTCACAATTTAACGATCTAGCACTAAAATTAAACATTGATATCTTTGTAACTAAACCCAACACCTTTACAAATATAATGAACAAAGAATTTTTCAAAGAAAACTAGTTTTTTCCAAACTGCTCAATATGTATTCAAATTCAATTTCTCTTTTCAATCTTTTAATTTCACTTTTTCAATTTTATAATTTTTCAATCACCATCATCAACCACACACACTGACACACACACACACACACACACGCATCTTCATCAATTAACCTGAGCAAGTCTATATGCTAAAGCTTGTAATTAGCAATACTTCTATTTGTGTTGTTAATATATATCGTTATTTGTCTGTAAACCTTACTAAAATAAATAAATTAGCTTTCTAATAGTACCTAATTTAATTCGTTCAGTTATATTAGGGTTTCACTGGCTACACTAATGGAGGTTACGGTTCATTTGGTTAAACCTAATGTAGGGCTTGAGTTAGTAATCAATAATCATAGTACTTTTGTACCGTTTGTAGAGTAGGTATATTTTTGATGGTAAAATATCAGAAATTGTTTAAGATAATAATAACTCGATCTTCGAAAATTATTTAAATAATATTAAAACAGGGGTTAATCATACTAATGAGCAAACGTATGAGGTACGTGCATTATTAAGTAAATTTTCTGAGATATTCACGAAAAATTTAGGGAGAGCAAATTGCTATGAGCATGAGATCAAAATGATGAATTATGTTCCGGCTATTAAAAAGTTTTATCCAGTTCCCTATGCTTATAGAGCAAAAATGGAAGAGAAATTAGCTGAAATGGTAGAAATGGGCATAATTTTGCGAGGATCTACCCCGTATAGTAGTCCTCTCACTTTTACTATAAAGCCGGATGGGTCGCTTCGTGTATTATTAGATACCAGAGAAATTAACAAATACATGGTGGCAGATGTGGAGTCGCCTCCATTACAATTAGACATATTAAATTCATTTCATGGGGTAAGATTTATTAGCATCAATGATTTAAATAATGCATATTTCCAAATTCCAATTTCTGAAAGTAATTTCTTATTACTGGTTTCACATTTAATGGAAAGTCATATATGTATAATGTGTTACCACAGGGTTTAATGACTTCTCTTGGTAGCTTTAGTAGGGCTATGGATATAATATTAGGACCGGAAGTTAGACATTTTTGTGTTAATTATTTAGACGATCTAGCTATATTAACAAATGGGAGTTTAGAAGACCATTTGGACCATCTGAACATAGTTTTGGGTGAAATAAGGATATTGGGGTATTGTAGTAGGGCCCTTATAGGGCCAGAGTTAAGGTGGACTGTCACTGAATAAGAGTTCTGGGTAATGATTTAGTGTTTAAGGAAATTTGAGACTTACTTACGGGGTACAAGAATTATTATTAGGACAGACCATAAAGCTTTAATATTTGCCAGGACTTGGAAATTGTACAATAGTAGAATAATTAGGTGGATATTATATTTAGAGCAATTCGATTATCAGATAGAACATGTAAAGGGAAAAGACAATGTAGCAGTAGACGTGTTGTCAAGGTTTCCATCTGATGCAAAATTGTTTCAAGAAGAGAAGGTGTTTTGTCCAGAAATTCATTATATGGGAGTTTGTAAAAATACAGCGTTGATGGAGAATTTAAAAAATATATTGTCATTTCAAGCATTGGATGATGAAATTCAGGAAATTTTAAAATATATTAGAACTAATGTATGTAATAATAGTAGAATAAGAAGTATTGCTAGGCACTGTAGAATTTTCGATAATGTGTTGTATTTTGCCCGTAACTCAAGCTCTTATGTTACATTTACTAACACCTATAGTACAGGCTTTGCCTAGGTTAGGTGTTAGTATCCACTAATTTTATTATTTATTTCTAGTTTTCCTAATTATTAATTAGATTTAACTTATTTTATTGTAATAGAACTTTATATCACCTTCTGTTATCGTTATAACAATGCTCTGGTACCTAATAAACTATTTTATTATTTATTATTTGTACCGTCCGAGTTAAAAAAGGCCGATAGTTTTACAAGTTCATGAGGAGATGGGTCATCAAGGCCCATACAAAATTTTAAAATATTTAAGAGATAGGTTTTATTGGATTCGTATGAATAGGGATGTTAAGAATCTATTAAGGAGTTGCCACCTTTGTCAAGTGTCAAAAGGCGACAATATCAAGTATGTCGGGGGATGTAGATCAATAATAACTAGGAATTTAAGGGATTTAGTTATGGCAGATTTATATGGCCCTTTGCCTAAAGGGAAATTTGGTGTTGCTTATATATTAGTGATTCAAGATTCGATTAATAAATTTGTAAAACTTTTGATTTATCTAAAGCTTCTTCTAGGGCAGTTGTTGCTAAACTTAAACATTTTATTAAAATTATTAAACCTAAGGTAATAATGACAAATAACGGTAGCCAGTTTAGTTTTAGGGGGTGGAAAAACACTTTAAAGGAAATGGGTATTAAGCCTATTTATACCACTGTGCGAAATCCTAGGCCAAATACAACAGAAAGGGTTCATAAGGAATTAGAGAGACTTTTTAGGACTTATTGTTATGCCAATCACAAAGGTTGGGCAACAATTCTAAGTAAGGTGGAGGAATTATATAACAACACTTATCATGAGAGCACAGGTTTTACACCAAATGAAATTCTCTATGGGATTAGTAGTAAACTGTCCTTTGACAGTTGTTTGCAGAAACACTTAAATGTAAAAGACATACCTACCTATGGTTAGGGAACAAGTTAGGAATAATTTAAGTTTAAATAGTCAAAGGAGAAAGAATAAGTTTGATGGAACTCATAAAATAATTACGTTTCAAATTGGGGATTTAATAAAAATTAGAAGGGCTAATAGATCCGACGCTCAGAAGAATGTAACAAAAAAGTTTGAGTTGCTTTATGAGGGTCCTTATCAGATTGCAGCTGTACCTTTTCCAAATGTATATACTTTAATAAATCCAAAAGATAGGAGAGTTAAAGGAAACTATAATACGATACATTTAAATAAATACTATGTCAGTAAAAAGGAATAAGAATAACGATAGGATAATAATATTTAGAGATAAAAAAATTAAAAAAATGTAGTTGGGAAAGGGAATGACTCAAACACGTCCATTAAAAAATAAAAAATAAGGAAAAATATAATATACATATATAATATATTGTATGATGAAAAAAACATGATGATTTCGTTAATTATTAAAATGTCATAAGTCATTTAATTTGGAAAAATAAAATAGTAAATAATGAAATAGACTTGTTTGGTGGGGAGAAAGGCGGTCATTCCTAGTTTAAGTTACTACTCATAGTTATGAACAATGACAACCTATTAAGTATGAAATGGATTAACAGTTGAAATTAAGATGGATAAGGACTTTCTTTGGGTAAATGCCAGCAGTTGTTAACTTCTAATTTTATGATCTGCTCTGAGGGGCTACATGAGATAACTAAGGGTAGATTATAACATAACTTAGCCATTCAGGAGATTCTTGTCATAAATTAGAAAGGAGAGGAAGAACCAATAGGATTAAGATTTGGATATTCATCTAAAGGAATTCAATACTGAAATAAGGGCAAAATCATTGAAGTGGATGACGAGAAATATAGAGGTGAGTTGCACTATGAACAAGTTCATTGACATTCGACTATTCACAACAATGTGATAGTTGGTAAGGTTGGATATCTAAGAGATTGATATTATGAACAAAACTTGAGTTATAGTTGCATAGAATTAGGTCAACGTACCTATGTGAGAATACTATATCATGAGATTGATGGTGCATGATATGTGACTAATAATTGTATTGCTAAACTAGCATGAAACACGTACATATGTTTGAAAAACTATGGTTGTGTTGCTTGACTAATATGCAAAAATAGTTGGGCTAGTTAGTTAATTATAAACTATCGGTTAAAAGAAATCTCAAATAATTACATACTCTTTCGCTTAATAATATAAATGTAGACTATTAAATTTTTTAAATGAATAATGCTAGGGTTTTGAAGATAATTGACCTGAAAAATATTTGTTGCAATTTAAGGTCATAACTTTAGGGTAGCATATAATATATATGTATATATATATATATATATATATATATATATATATATATATATATATATATATATATATATATACATATATACATATTGTATAAGTTTCTTTGTACCAAACTAGATGGCGCTGCACGAAATTGAATCGTGCAAACATTTTATTTATATTAGTTGTTGTTTGGCGGACCTTGAGTTCGTAGGGTTGCTCTCGGTTCGGTATAGAATAAACATTTTGTACTGAAGCAAGCATTTTATTTGTACTCTTGTACAAATTTTGGTCCTGTACGAGTCGGATCGGCTATACAGTAGACTTACGGTTATTGTCTACGCTTCGCACCTATGAGCACTGGTTCGGGGCGAGTCGGGGGACGGGTTCCACGTCAGGAGTGGTACAGCTCCTGATCTGGTGCTGAAGAGGAAGGTGTAAATACAGACGACGCAGGGAGCCAGCTAGGTGTCCGTGACGGCGGTATAGCGGGGGAACCCCGCAGGCAACACCTGAGGTAACAGCGGGGGGACAGCCCGCAGGCAACATCCGAAGTGACGTCACAAAACGGTCAAGTGTGAGTGGACTTTTAACTGTGAGTACATTTAAATAATTGTGATTAATTTTGTGCTAATTTGGACTTTAATGATTAGATTATAATAACTTAGAATATTTCTTACTTATAAAATATTACTATTATTATTAAACTTAGAATATTTCTTGCATGTGAATCAGAGACTTAGAATAATTAGGTAAATTTGGTTCAAACGGGGAACCTATGCCCGATTTTTTCTAGGTCAACATTTTTCAAACACCTTTAAAATTTTAAGCATTTTTTGGGACTTAGACAAATTTCGTCAAAAATTGTATTGGTCAAACAGTTGTAAAATTTTATGTAGTTTTTTGTACTTAAGTTTTTTTTTCTTTATAAATAATTGTATTGGTTTAACACTTGTAAAATTCTTGTCTCTTTTTGGTACTTGGTAAATTTTATATCGAAATTGATATTGATAAAACGGTTGCTAAATCTAAGGTTTTTTTTGTTTATAGTTACGTTGTTTGTTAGTCATAGATTAGATTTAAAATATTTCAAAATGCAGAAATACGTTAATTTACAAAGGAATGTTCAAGAGAAAATTAATCAGGCGCATGTAAACTTTAAAAAGTCTTCTAAATAGCGGTTAGTTTCAGAAGGGTATATTCAAACTAGACTTGATATTTCAAAAGATTTGTGGGCTCGATTTACAAAGGTTCATCAAGAAATAGTCAATAGTGTAGAAAGTTGGTCGGAATTTCAGTCGAGTGATTATGTCAAAAATGAAATCTATGCGAACACTGAGGATTTATACATTAATTATAGAACGGATATCTTACGATGCAAGCAACCTAAGCCAACACAGCAATCAAATGGCCAGTGCACTGGGAACGGTAGTAGCGTTGGGGCAGGTTTGAAATTGCCCGCGCGGGTGGGGCCCCTTGGGGTATAGGGGTTCTCACTCACCCGCACATGCCGTCGAGATGAGAGCGCGAGTGTTCCGCGCGCGCTCATCTCTCTTCCCGTGGGGCGCGTTACAGACCGCCCCACACCCGGAAAAGACCAAGAAGATGCCGGGGGCATAGACCCCTGGCAATGAAGAGGCCTAGTGAGCGAGGCCCACGCCTGCCAGGGCATGCGGAGCCGGGAGTCCCAATTACCCGTAGCCCTGGCATAAGGCGCAGGACGGAACACCCAGGGGTTTTAGTGGGTATCCCTAACTGGGGAGTGGCAATAGCGCGGCACCGGTTCTGACCGGGCACGCTAGTGCCACCCCGATCTGGCGAATCCACACACTCACATCGGGTCGCGAACATCCCCAGGCTTCTGTGCCTGTCGCGGCTTAGTCCTCAAACGGATTTCCCGGGCCAAAAAAAAAAAAAAAAGTTTGAAATTGCCCAAAATAACTATACCCATTTTTTCGGGCAGGTATGAAGAATGGATCACATTTCGGGACATGTTCGTTTCGTTGGTCCATTCTAATGCAACGCTAGATGATGTGCAGCGGTTGCACTATCTTAAAGGACACCTAACCGGTGAGGCCGAGCAGTTGACAAGGCAGTTAACTATCACTGCTGCCAATTATGTGGAGTGCTGGAACCAGCTGAAGGCAAGATATGATAATAAAAATTACCTCGCTAATTCGGTTTTGAAACGCCTGATTAATGAAAAATCTGCTTGTAAAAAATCTTCAGTGTTCCTCAAGGAACTAGCCGATACTACATCGGATTGTTTACATGCGCTTAAGAACATCGAAATAGACATAAGTTCAGGGGACATAATTGTAATTAATATTGTGTCAAACAAACTAGACGCGGAAACGCGGAAGCAATGGGAGTTGAAGGTCGCAGACGGGAATGCGAATGAATTACCTACATTTAATCAGTTTCGAGAATTTTTGGAAAGCAGATTCCGAGCCCTGGAATTCATTGAACCTCGACCTTCAACTGTCACATTTACTAAACCACTGAGGCATAGGGTTTTACACGTTGCTAAGGTAGTTTGTGAGTTTGTGGCAATGAACACAAATTATACACATGTAAAGAATTTATGAAGAAAAACATAGATAATAGGCGTAAGTTTATAATTGAAAGACGATTATGTTTCAATTGTTTGGGCAGCAACCACTCGGCTAAGTTCTGTCCAAGTAAGACATCTTGCAGGGTGTGCAACGGGAAACATCATTCGGTAATACATCCAAGCGGTTCGGGGGATGGCAAGTCACATTATGCATACATTGGTGCCTCGAAATCTGGGGCGGGTACGGTCAGCGCATCCGCTGGAACAACAGCGGCTTTCTCGGAATTGGTCGAAGAGGTGCCAGTGGTCACATGTTTTGGCCAAGTATCTATGAAGAAACAGGTATTTCTGGCAACAGCTGTCGTCTGGGCAAGGTCGCATAGAGGTCAAAGACATTATATTAGGGCTTCACTAGATCAGGGCTCTCAGGCCTCTTTTGTGACAGAAGCGACGGTTCAATACTTGGGAATTAAGAAACGTCCAGTTAAGGGGATCATTTCAAGATTAGAAGGCAATAGCACTACGGTATCGAGGAACATAGTGAAATTGAACATTCAATCGAGGATAGATAGCAATATTGTTATCACGATACAAGCTTACGTACTGAAATCAATCACCACGTCGCTTCCAAACTGTAATGTGGACAAACTGGACTGGTTAGACGAGGACATGTGTTTAGCAGATCCTCAATATAATATGCCCAGCAAAATTGACATTTTGCTAGGAGCAGATATTTACGGAAGAATTATACAGGACGAAATACGGAAGGGTCCACAGGAATATCCTTTGGCTCAAGCGACATCACTAGGATGGATATTATCTCGCACATGCAACGAATCTTTCGCTTCTACATCAAGGGTAGTAGCAATGCATGTCTGCGTTGAAGATAATCAAATGCTGAAAAAATTTTGGGAAATTGAAACTGAGCCAAAGTCTGAAAAGAGAATGATGACTGAAGAAGAAGCTCGGTGCGAACAATTCTTCGTAGAGACAACAAGACGGGATTCAGAGGGAAGATGTGTAATCAGACTTCCATTCAAAACGGAGAGACCTCAATGTGTTGATGGTGACTCAAGGCAATAGATGAATACTTAGACTTGGGTTTCATGGAGAAGATTCCTGAAAAAAAAAAGGGAACATTCTGTTGCTGTCTATTTACCTCATCAT
>JBBJBW010000059.1:600000-757500 GCA_039645545.1 Dendrolimus houi
TCGATCTATACTGCAAATGCAAATATGTGTCTTAACTGTGTTACTGTAAGATTCAGATCAGCTAACACTCAATAATGATCAATTCCTTAGAACCAGTAGATTCCTATCGTCAATCAATTGTAAATTAAATTTCAATAGAATCATACACATTATTAGTTTTGGTTTTAAACTTTAATATTTCTTACTTGTTTTCTTTAAAGTACAAAAGTTTTTATTACATAAGTACATGTTTAATAAATTATAGTTCAAAATAAAATTCATAAGCATGGTGGATCCGTTACACAGTGCCTTCCGTTCGAAGTCTTCCATAAAAATGTCAGCCACGACAGGAGACACCGGTGAGCCCATGACTACACCGTTGATTTGGTCGTAGAAGCCGTAGTCGGCTAGCCGTAGACTCTACGGATATATTAGCTTTTCTGGATGTACTCATCCTAAGGAACCCTGACAATACTCTTGGTCATACGGTATATAAGAAACCTTGGCTATGTAGTGGTTGCACTTACCACGTTTAGTTGTAGATAGTTTTATTTATTGTTATATTTACTTAAATATACCACGATCCTGGTATATTTAAGTAAATATAACAATAAATAAAACTATCTACAACTCCACGCTCGGGTTTCCAACTCAATTATTTGCTTATACATTTCTTAGATTTCATTTTATTTCTATTAGAAACTTTCGCAATAAATAAAACTTGTATTTTAATCTAATTCTCATAAACACTTCACTACACTTCTTGTTTTTTTTTTAGCAAAAGGCTTGTTCTTGGTCGTACTATCATTACTGCCAACGTCAGGTGTGGAAACGACAAGGTTGATGGCGATGACCAGGTAGATAAGAAAACACAAAAAAAGGGGGGAAAACAAATAAAAACTTGTTCCAGAATTAGTTCACCGCCACCACCTGAAACAATATCAGTATATACAAAAAATACACATATAACAACAACACTTTTTTAAAATTTAGATACACAAAATATATTAAAGGATTATAATTTTATATTATTAAGGGAAATATTTGGTTACAACATTGAATATAAGACGATTACATGTGAGGGAGAGGAGAGTTTTAATATTAGTGGGTCTTGGAATTTTAGCTGGTAAGATATCATATAGGGATGTGGGGTAAAGGGGACAGTTAAAAAATATATATGGTCGATTGAACCTTCTTCTGTATTACAATCACACATTGGAGAGGCACGAACTCCAATCTTATGAAGATGGACAGGTACATGAATGGCCCAGTCGCAACCTGCAAATCACTGAGGTGAGTCTTTTGTCAGCATTGCGGAATTTATAGAACCATGGTTTGATGGGTATCTCTGGAGAAATATCTTTATAAAACCTCCCTTTGACCAGACTAGAATTTGTCCAACTAATAAGCCATTCCCCTTTAAGGTCTTGCAGAGCTTTAGAGCAGAGATCCTGAGGGTGTAGTCTGGAGTGGTCTAGGCATCCTGAAAGTATTGCAGTTTTCGCTAACTCATCAGCGGTCTCATTACCGGTTATACCTGAGTGACTAGGAATCCAAGCTAGGACAACATCTATACTGTAAGACTGGCACAGAACGAGATTTTCCTTGATTTTAAGAATCAAAGGGAAACGAAGACCGATTGTTAAATCCTCTGAAAGGATAGCTTGGAGGCAGCTTAGGGAGTCTGAAAAGATTATACATTTATGTATCCTATATTTGTTAGCAACAACAAACTTTATAGCTTCCAAAACTGCTATTGTTTCACCAGTAAAAGTAGATGTAAATATAGGACATTTATAGGTCAATGCTAGCCTGTAGTTAGGGCACCACACCGCAGCACCGACACAACCTTCTAGAGATAGTTTAGAAGCATCAGTATAAATTGGGCACCAGTCTGACCATTTCGATGAAAACCGTAGGTTAAAAAATTCATTTGCTCTAGGATCGCCTTTGGAGATGCCAAAATGTAGTAAAACTTTAGGGTAGAAATTTAAGATTTCATAAGAGGTACTAAATGGAGTTAGTTTATGGGATTAGAAAAGCGGAGTATTTAATCTGTCTAATTTTCTAACAGATTTTATAAGACATGGAAGTTCTTTATGGTACCAGTAAGGGTTGTTTGTGATAAGGGAAGAGAGGGACTTCATTTTAGAAATTAAAGGGTGAGAAGAAATCTGACAGGTTTTATATAAGAAACGATCACATAAATATTGGCCTCGAATTTGAAGGGGAGGATCTAAGGCCTCTATCTGTAATGCATTGGTCGGAGTTGATCGCACGTCTCGTGGCCACACGGGACCGCGGGGCTGGCCTTCACCGGCTGGCCCAAGTGGATGAGCACCACAATAAAAAATCCCCTAACACCTAAGCTGCGGCGCAGGGCGAGAGGTTTTGAGGCTGGGGGGTAAACCCGGTCGTTACTGCGGACCACACAATTTAAGACGATAAACCAGCAAATACTCGTGGGAACCGAATGGAGACAAATAAAAACAAAAAACCCGACGACGTGCCTGCGAAGGGCGGTGTTGAAGTAGGAGATGTGCCCGCGAAGGGCAAACCCAACTCGAAAGGGCTCGAGAAGGGCGGTGACAAGACCTTCTACTCGAGGTTCCTCTCGGCTATTTCATCACAGCCGGAGGCCTCTAGTAGCAATCAAGGTGCAGAAGCCCGCGTCACGCGGAGTAGGAAGCGTGCCGACTCGGAGATCGAATCGGTGGCCTCGTCCCAACTTCCATCCGAGGACGAGGCCAGGGTGGCGTCGAATAACCCACCCCCCACCAAAGAAGAAAAGTCCAGGCAGCCGGTCGCGCGCAACGAGGCGCTGCGACGGTACCTGGACTTAGACGAACTGGACGACCTCATGGAGTCGTCGTCGCTCTCGTCATCAGAAGACGAGGAGAGACCGGCCCCCAAAACCCCCGTCAAGGCAAAGGCTGCTGCCAAAGCGCCAGATGCCAAGCGGGGCAGAGGTCGCCCCCCGACCACAGGGGAATATGTGGGTCTGGCGGATGCCAAGAAGGCGCTCGTGGAGGCCCAACGCGCGGAGCTAGAGCTCCAGGTGGAGAAAGAGATCGTGGAGCAGGCCTCAGCGATGGCTACCGCGAGGGTGACCAGACTTCAAACTAGGCCAACTCTCGCGAGCCAGGCCCCTCCCGATGCTCGTGCCGCTCACGCGGAGGGTCTCCAGCGACAGATCGCTGATTCGCTGGCGGTGGTCACCAACGTGGCCAAATTGTCGAAGGGTCTCAAAGGGACCCTTCAAAAGGCCTTAAAGGATGCAGCTGCGGCCATCCAGGAGGCCTCAGAAGAGCTCCTCAGCAGGACATCCTCCGAAGAGGTCGCCCTCCTCCGTGCGGCAAACAGCCGCATGGAGGTAGAGATAGCAGACCTCCGGAAGGAGCTGAGGAGCCTGCAGACTGAGCTCACCCGGCCGCGAGCCGCTCCTGCGCCGCCGCCGGCTGAATCACCGTCTGCCATGGAGAAGACGATGGCCGCGTGCCTGAACAAACTCACTCTCGCAATGGAGAGCAGGTTCGCGGCCATGGAGGAGCAGATGCGCCCGGCCCGGTTTACCCCCCCACCGGGGCCAGCCCCTAGGTCGAGCCCTGCTCCTCGAGCCAGACCCACACCCCCGCCGAGCCCCTCGCTCATCTTTGGGCGCTCGGTCGGGGAGTTCCCCCCGCTCCCTTCGCGAAGGGAATCAGCGGTGTCGTTGGCTTCTGCGCCACCACCGCCCGCCTGTCCGGCGCCCCTCCCTGTCCCGGCCGCGGCCGAAGAGGGCTGGACGACGGTCGGGAAGAGAAAGGCCAAAAGAAGGGCCAACCAACCGCCGTCCGGCACACAGCCGACCGCGGCCGCCGCTGCGGCGCAGTCCACCCGCGCTAGGCGACGAGGAGGGAGAGGACGCAGGGGGAAGGGACAGGGGGATGTGGCGCAGGCTCCGGCCTCGCAGCCGGCCGCCAGGAGAAAAGCCCAGGCTAGCCGGATGGCGCCGGAACGGGCCGCGGCCGCGGCGGCTACACCACCAACCACCGCGGGGAGCGGCAAGAAGTAACGCCCGTAGCGGAGTAGCCACGGGCGAGCGGCAGCGGGCGTCGAGGCCACGGGGGATCCAGCAGGCCTCCGCCCGCACTAATGCCGCGAGAGGGCGCGACAGGTAGCCGCGCGACCCTCTCAGGGCCGGGGAAACTTCACCTCCCCGGCCCGCACACAGGAGAGGCTGCCTCTGCTTATGAGGCGGCCCACCGCTCGCCGGGGTCGCGGGTAAAGGCCAACGCTACATACCGTGACCCCGGCACTCACGCGGAAGAAGGCTCCCATGGGGTTTTAGTGGGTATACCCGGCGCCGGTCGTATTGATTAATCGGCGTCGGGGGAGCCCCACACACCGGCCGCGCCATCCCCCGCGCGGCTGACGGTGCAGTAACGCATTTCCCCATGTAAAAAAAAAAAAAAAAAAGGATCACCCTGAGGCATCTATACTGTAGCTTGTCTAGTTTAATAAGAGCTGTTTTTAAACAGGGCTGAAGAACAAAAGAACCATAATCTAAAATACTACGGATTATAGCATTATATATTAATTTTTGGGAATATGGGTGGGCTCCCCACCAGACTCCTGACAAACATCTAAGAAGATTTAAATTCGATTCCGTCTTTTTTATAATAAAATTTAAATGCTGTAATCCTGTCATTTTTGAGTCTAAAAATTTAATACTGTCGCAGACTGGGATCACTAGATCGTTACATACCACTCTGATCGATAAGGGGAAACGTAACCCCTTATCGATCAGAGTGGTATGTACGTGTAAAAATAAACTTTACTCTTATCTGGTGACAAATCTAGTCCATGTTCGGTGAGCCAGTTAAATAAATAGTACAATGCGCGGTTTAACATAGATTCAGCTTGTTCTGTTGTATCAGCTGTTGTATAGAGTTCTATATCATCAGCGTATTGCAATATGTTACAAAAGGAGGTAACAGCATGATCTAATTCTGAGGCATAAAGATTGTATAGCAATGGGCTCAAAACAGAGCCCTGGGGGAGGCCTTTCCATGTCCGACGAGTAGAGTGAATAGAGCCTTCTAGTCTAGTTACAACCGAACGATACATCAGAAAATTGCATATGTAATGCGCTAACCTCACGGGAACACTCAGCTTATGCATTTTCTGCCTGAGGTGGTGAACAAGAACGCTTCATACGCGGCAGTTATGTCGAGAAACACGGCCGCCAGGATTTGTCGTTTGGATAGAGCAATCCTAATGTCGGTGGTAAGAATCGAGAGATTGTGCATGGTACTTGAGCCTTTACGAAACCCGTATTGGGTGCTGGAGAGCATGCTATTAGATTCTAAGTACCATTCCAAACGATTTTTCAGAAGGTGCTCCATTACTTTAGCAACGGTAGACGATAATGCGATAGGACGGTAGGAGGAGGGCATGAAAGGATTTTTACCTGGTTTAAGAATGGGAATAATAAGTTGGGTTTTCCAAGAGACTGGTATTATACCTAATTCATATGATTTATTAAGAAACTTGAGAAATAGTGTCTTAGTGAAGGATCCAGCTTTGGTAAGGAAGGAATATGGAATACCGTCCAAGCCAGGGGAAGAGTCTTTAAGTCTATTTAAAACACAGGATAATTCAGCCATATTAAAAGGTTCGTTAAATTTGTGGGTAGGAAAAGATAAGGGGTAAGGAGATGGGAGAGAATCATGATTAGGAACAGAAGGTGGAGCCAATAGACTAACAAAGTCAGAAATCCAAACCGAATTATCGTTACAGGAGGGATTAGATGAATGGTAGGAACCACGAAATCGTTTTAGGGTCCTCCATACTATAAGAAGGAGTTTGTGGATTTAGGGTCTCTGTGAATCTAAACCATGACCTTATCTTTTTTTTCTTGAAAAATCTTTTAGAAGCTGCTATAGCCTTTTATATTCTATATAATTAGATATTGACATATCTGAATTATATAGGGATTCAGCTGCCTTACGGTTTTGAAACATGGAGGTGCACTCATCATCCCACCATGGTGGAGAATAACGTTTTTTGATTCCAATTTTTTTAAGGGGGATGCATAAATGAGCAGCCGTATGCAAATCATTAATTAGTTGGTCATAGGTATGGAGGAAGTTCGATTCAGAAATCTCTGGGAGTGATTTAGTGTGGTGATCACTTTCTATGACATATGTATCCCATGTGACCTTCGACATAGTCGAAGACCCCTAAAATGAGTATTTAAATAAATTAATAAAAACTTACCTAATGAGGGTAGATTAGACAATCACCAAGGAAGAATAAATATCATTAAAGGAGTGGAATCACACAAATAGAAGGTTAACTACATATAGATAAAACACATAGAACAAATTTAAATAAGAAAATTATCAATGAAACCACGATAAACTAATATTTAAGAGTGTCAAAATCGCCAACGCGTGCGTTAACCACGGCCTAAGTTTTGACAGTCCAATTCTCATAAACAAAAGTAGGTCAAGCTCAAGGTCAATCTTTTGACATTTGGCTGTTGACGTTTAACAAGTGCTACCTTATGAAAACAGCAACAACATTCTTTTGATCTACGCTGTTTACTATTCATGTTTAATCATAATTTCTAATCACAAAATAAATTACATATAATTATCTATTTTAATTTTCTTATTTATTTAATTAAATTTAATTTATCAATTACATAATGATCTACTTTTGTTTTTGTTAATCAATGCCTATATGCCTATGTTAGCCAGGACGTAAAGATACGCCTAACCAATGAGAGATGTGTATAAAACTCGCTCTCATTGGTGGGAATTCAAAAATGTAAAAAAGACACAGTGTTGTATTCGATAGCGTTCAATTTATTGCGGACTGTAATTTTGATTTAATTTTAAAGAAAACGGCGACGTGTGTATTCCTCAATATTTATTAACCAACTGGCTTATGTTACTATACCACATACAATATAAATAATGCGTTTTGATTTGAACATATCGGCCCCCAAAAGGCGGCACAAGCCTTTTCCATCAAATTCCATTACGATAAAAATAATTATATTTAACAAAATAGCTCATTCATAAGAAATCGAAATACCACAAATTATATAATCCAAAATATACTGTATCAATTAAAATCTCTTGAATCTCTTTTAACAAAATTGTTTTAGTAAAAACTATATCAAATTGCTGAAAAATTCGTTAGCTAAATTATTATATCATAAAAAGTTAACTTTCAAGCAATAATTACAAGCCTCATGAATCCTCTTACAAGCCCATATTAACTTTTGCAAAGAATTACTTTAGGTATAAGAATTATTCATATTAAACATTGCTCAATACAATTCAATTATTTAAAATATCATAAATGTATACAATACTACTAAATGTATAGCACAAAATCTATAACAAGTTGTGTAATAAGTAACAGATAATAATCATTATACAATTCAATTAAATTAAAGAAATTTGTACTTGTGAATGAACATTACATAATATTGAATTTTAATAGAATACAATACATTCTTAGCAGAGATGTGCATACAAGTGGCTGCAGGACGCACTATCCATGGGTAAGTTAATTGTGTTCTTTATTTTAATTCCTTTTAATTTGCAATATTTTTTGTGTAAGTTTCTGCTTCCATGTCAATTTGCAATAATTAATAAGGCAAGCATTCTTCTTTCTTCACATTTGGTAAGTAAATATTTATTTCTATTTTAATTTTAAATATATCTTAAAGTCAACTTGACAATTCAACTTCATATAAATTAAGTTAAATTTAATGTTTGATTCAGGTAATTTTGTACCTTAAATCCAACAATTCAGAATCCTTCACTGAAACTTAGTTATTTAATTCAATTTTGTTTCAGGTATGTTGTTGACCAAACTATTAAGTAATTATCCATATTTTCATAATCATCATGGACCTTCAGGTAAGTATATCAAATATCTTATGTAAGTTTCAGTTTATCATGCTCATAACTTTTTAATAAATTTTAAATGTATCCTCTTCTTTAAAAATATAAATAAACTTCAGATTCTTTAATTTGTAAATATGTTGTCTTGTCCATGTTGTACTAAATTATCATTGTGTATTTTCATGATTTGATTTGATGATTTCATGATCCTTTTGTTTCAGAATCCCCTTGGCTGTACTTTCATCTATGTTTATATATTTGCCTTTAGTTTATGAGTTTTGTAGTTTACAGGGCAGGAGTAAACTAGCTGGTTCCTCTAAGCGTTGATTTCCCTTTCACATCTTAGAAACTGTGAGCATGTCCTCTTTTTCATATGTTCCTTTATGCAACAATCTGGTGGAAAACACATTGCTAAATTTCTTATGTCTTGACCTAAAACTTTTCTAAATGACTGCTTGTTTTGTATTCTTCTAAATGTTCTTCTTTGAATTTTGAATTTTTCTTCAAATATCTTTCAAGTTTTTGAGATCCTCCTATAGAGTAATTTCTATAATAATAATCCTTTGATATATCCTGTTTTATATTCAATGACAATTTATTTAAATATCTTCTTTCTTTATTTCTACTGTAGCTTACATTGAACATTTTTTGACAATTTTCCACCTGTTTTTCTTTCTTTGTTTCAGGTTTAATTTCTAAAATGCTGTTAAACTTGCTGTGATTTATGATTACGGTTTCTTCTAGACATGTTTTTTGCATTGTTCCAAATGGGATCCATCCTAGGTTTGTATCTTGAGCACACTGGGAACCAGGAGGTCCTTTGATTAAATGTGTCCAACCGTGCATAGGGGGTTGAATAGTCCTCGTAGGTAGGTGTGTGGTTGATCGCGTGGTCATGATATGTGCCTCGATATCAAGCTTGAAATTGTCCTCATGCCTAGAAAGTAACTCAATATTGACCACGTGATTGCATGTAGTCCTCTTCAAACCAACACCTGTGATTTTTCCCTTTGCAGGTATCTTTTTAATGTTCAATGATTGTGCTGCACTTTTACTAATGAAATTGGCCTGCGAACCAGTATCCAATAAAGCACGCTAGGTTGTGATGAAACCTTTCTTGTTTCGAACGGGCACCAATGCTGTAGGAAGCAAGGCCGTGGATTTAGTTGCTGCAAAATTGGAGACTATCCGGTTGCTTATGTCTTCATCGTTTTCTTCTTGGCAATCCCTCTAACTTCTTTTTCTATGCTGCGCTTGTGATTTATTTGATAACTCGGAGGTCCTCTGTACATGAAGTAAAGAATGATGTCATCTTTTACAGATGTGGCATGAAGAAGAAACTCGAAATTTGAATGCAGAATGACCGTCACCCAGGCAGTTGAAACATAAGTTTTTATTTCTGACAAACTCACTTCTATCCTTAGGTTCTAGTTTGCTGAATTTCTTGCAGGGACTTAAGTTATGATTTTCTTCACACTTTGGACAGATTTGAACTGTTAAGATAGATGCCATATGACACAATTTTTCTTTAAACGTGTGGTTCTTCTCTCTTGTAGCTGATGTGAAGTTGGTGTTGTAAACTAGTTCAAATGTACAATATTTTCCTTCCAAAAATAGTTTTAAGTCATGCCAGGTAGGTAAATCAGTCCCTTTTAAATTAATGCATGTTCTTCTCAACATTTATGAGTCCCAATATCCAATTTTTGTACCACATGATAAACTATAACCGGATCCCAAGATGTTACAAATATTCCTTCATTTGTTAGCCCGTTTAAACATTGCTCCGTAGTGTCTAAAAGCATTTTTATTTGGCTGGCCGTTTGGCTAATACATCGTTTTTGACCAAATAATCTTTGTAGTAACCCATTTACAATTAATCTTTTATTTCCGTACCTTTTATTGAGTATTTCCCAAGCTTGTTCATAATTGCTTTCAGTAATCTGTACATGTCTAAGTAATAACTCAGCGTCACCTTTGAGACTTAACTTTAAATAATAGAGTTTATGTACTTTACTCAAGGACTTATCATTCTGTACCAGTGTAGTAAATAAATCATTAAATGAACTCCAGTCTTCATATTTGCCTGCGAAAGTGGGTAGTTCTATCCTAGGCAATATCTGATACGGTTGTTGTGTAACTAAAGTTGATGTCGTTGCACTTGATGTTCTACTTTGCTTCAACATATCCTTCAAATTTCCCTTCAGAGATAAATATAAATCCTCGATCAGGCAATATTGATCATTCGCGAAATACGGAATAGAATTATGGTTATCTTTAGGTATCGCTTTGATAAGTGCCGTGTGAGCTTTGTTAAAATTACTCCAATACTCACTAATACATTCCAGTTTGCATTCAATATAACCGATCGTTAACCGTTGTTTTGGGCATTTCTTTAAATTCACCTCATTTCTCTTTAATTGATTTCCAATATCTTCAATAACTGTCAAGTGTTCCATTGTATACAAATATCCTCCAAATGCAGTTAAATTCCTCTAATGTGCACTTATTTGCGTTGTCATACCTCCATATCAAATATAAAGTTCATATTATTGTAGTTAAAACGACAACTAATCAATTTACTAATGACTTGTATCTTTTGTTCCGATGCGGCCGGCAATGAATCGTATATCTGGTTTGCCCACTTAATCCGTGCCGAAGTCGACCATATGATGTATTCGATAGCGTTCAATTTATTGCGGACTGTAATTTTGATTTAATTTTAAAGAAAACGGCGACGTGTGTATTCCTCAATATTTATTAACCAACTGGCTTATGTTACTATACCTCATACAATATAAATAATGCGTTTTGATCTGAACACACGGGTTTTGAATTCAGTTAAAAGGAGACCATTTTTGGTACGACAAAAAGATACTTACTAAAGTGTAAATAAAAAGTCAGTTTAAGATCGAAGTTATATTTATTCAAGAACCTTAAATTACAACTATTACATCATAGCACTCTTCAGCTGTACTACAGTAGTACCATTTTCTTACATTTGTACGTGTTTTACTAAGAACATTTATCTAATTGTGTGCGAATTGGCACGTAAATATTTATAATAAAATAGGCTTGCAATAAAATTATTTGAAAACTTATCGCTCGCTCCGTACTCGATTTTAAAGGTTTGTACTATTAAAATAAATAAATAATAAATAAATCGGCACACAAACACACACACACTGTATATCCCCAAATTAAGCAAGTTACGTTTGTGTTATGGGTAATATACAACGGACCATTCTGGGGCCGATCCCAGACACCCAGACCATAGCAAATAACGGAAAATACGTTTCTGAATTTTACTATACCAGGAATCGAACCCGGAGCCTCTGCGTTGCAGTGAGGTAAGTCGGCAAAAGCTTATTCTATTCTATTTTTGGTCGGCGATGGCTCCAACGCTTTATGCGCGCGTTGATTTTGCCAATGTCGGAGTGACTGAGTAAAAATGACAGGTGTAGGGCGATCAGATATTAAATTATAATAATAGCTTTGAGCGGTGAAAAACGGCAAGAACGTTTTCTGATAACCCGAGGACAACACAAAACAATAATTGTATTAAACTAACTACGTTATAAATAAATATTATTAATATATAGAAATTTACATAAAATATATACAAATTTAGTATGAACAAGAGTTAACAGGTAATTGACATTCACAGGACGATCACATTCTGAAGGTAATATATCATATATATGGGTGGTAATTTTAGGACAGTGAAAGAATATATGTTCCACTGTTCCCTCTTCCAGGCCGCACTCGCACAAAGAGTGATCGCGTATTCTTAATTTTGCTAAAAAGGTGGGAGAACATACATGTCCAAGTCGAAGGCGTATTAGGGTAGATGTAATTTTTTTAGGTAAGAATCGGTGGCGGAAAAACCATGGAGTGGAGGGGATGATTGGTTGTAGGGAGCCGTAATATTTACCAACTGACTGACTAGACTGCTGCCATTGTTGATTCCACTGATCATGCATTTCAAGAGACGGGCTGGCCCGCTCAACCACAGAGGCCGTCACCAATTGGTTTGGTGGTGCCAATGTCACTAATGCCATATGTCACACACGACACTGATACGTTCCGGTGAGAGGTTTATGGTATATTGCAAGCATTAAAACCCTTCATTCCCCCACCGAAATCCGCCAGGATTTCCCGGTTATAAAACCAAGGACAATGGTATGTGTTTGAATAACAAAAGTTGAAAATAATTAGCTTCAAATAACAATAAATATATTAGAGTAATGGACTGTATAATAAAAGCTAAAAATAAATCTTAAGTTAGATAAACTTACACAATTCTGTGGTTGCGTGAGTTTATTAAAACAAAAATTAGATACATAAAATTAACATGATTCCTGCTCCAGAGGGAGAGGACTAAGTTGAACGACAGGTCTTATAAATACGCTACTTGGTATACGAACTTTCACCACACGAATAACACCATATGGACCGGGAAAGAGCTGCGCGACTCGACCAAGTGGCCAGTGTAAAGGTGGTGCATCGGAGTGGATGAGAACTTTGTCCCCGACATTAATATTTCGACAACTTTTTTGCCATTTGTAACGCTGTTGAAGCGTGTGTAAATATTCTTTCCGCCATAGACTCCAAAATCGTTGGGAAGCCTACTGGACTAACTGCCGACGCGACAGTCTGTTAGTAGGTTCATCAGTTAGTACGTATTCTGTAACTGTGAGAAGCTCGCGACCTACTAAAAAATGACCTGGTGTCAGTACTTGAAATTCGTTAGGATCGCTGGACAGACCAGTTAACGGACGAGAGTTAAGTACGGCCTCGACTCGTGCGAAATGAGTACTCAACTCTTCAAAAGTTAATGACCGATCGCCAACAACGCGTTTTAAATTTTGCTTCGCCGATTTAATACCACTTTCGTATAGCCCGCCAAAATAGCTGCCAGCTGGTGGATTGGTATTTCCAATTGATTTGACGCAAATTGAAGCCGTGTAACATTTGATTATAGTTTTCATTATAAATCGTACTACTTCTGCAAGCTGCTTTCCTGCAGCAATAAAAATTTTCTACCATTGTCCGATACTAAAGTGTGACAAAACCCACGCCTACCCGTAAACCAATCGAACGTAGCCAGTAAATCCTCGCCAGCTCTCGGCGCAAGCGGACGCTTCACCACATCGGGTGCTTCCACGCCGGCGCGGGCGCGATCGCCGCTGCGTCGCACGGGCAACGCGACGGCGAGCGTGCTCGCGGGTGCGGAGGCCTACCTCCGCACCGAAGGGGGGCAAAAGGGTCGCAGGGCCAGGAAGGCCACTGCTGCCAAACTGGCCGCGGCTAGCCAGTGCGCCGCGCTTATAGGGGACGTACGTGTTCTCGGCCCTGGGGAGCTCCGCCTAGCGGCGAGCGCCCAGGTCGCCGACATCCTCCAGGTTGCCCAGACATCGGGCAACCTGAAGGGCGCATACGTGCGCCGACTGAAGGAGGCTGCGTCCCGACTGTCCGACATAGTCGACACGTTGGTGACGCGGAATCCGGAGTCGGAGGCCTGGAGACTCGGCAACGAGAACTCCAGGCTGCGCGCCGAGCTCAACTCTCTGCGGGAGGAGAACCTCTCCTACCGCAAGGAGTTCGAGGAAATGCGGAAGGCCATGAAGGCCTCCGCTGCGGATGCGGCCTCGGCTCCCGCTGTAACGGCGGAGCCGGGTCCCGTGCCCGCTAAGCGGAAGGCCGGGGCCGCCGCGGCGGGAAAAGTCCCGGCCCCGGGGCCGGTTCATATATCTGCCGCGGTCACCAAAACGGTTCCGGCTTCTGCCGTCGTGGCGGAGCCGGTTCCTATAACCCCAAACGTCGCGCACGGCGGTGTGGACTATGACGCGCTTACGCGCATCATCGCCCGCACTGTGGGCGCGATGTTGGACGCCCGGCTTGCCGGGATTGACCGCCCGCGCCAATTCTTCGTCCGCCGCTCGCGGCGGACAGGAAAAAGGCTGCGGAGGCACAACCGCTGCCTAAAACGGCGGGAGATGCCGCCGCCGCCCACCGGGCCCCGAGGGAAGTAATTCCCCCGGTACCGATGGAGGTGGTGGTGGCCCCCGTCGTCGGGGTGGCGTACTCCCCACCGCCACCCCCTCCCCCCAAGAAGAAGGTGAAGGGGGGGGTAAAGCAGAGGGCGAAAAAGCTGCGCCGAGCCGCAGCTCTCGCCGCCGCCTCTGCTCCGGCGCCTAAGCCCAGGCCACCGGCCCCCAAGCCGGCCCCCAGGCTCATGGCTAAACCCGCGGCCGCGACACCGGCCGTCGCGGCACCTGCCGTCGCGCCACCATCGGCTGCTGTGGCCCCTGCCCCCGCCCCCGTTCCGGAGGGGGGGACGTGGTCATTCGGAGGAAGAAGGGCAGGGGAGCGGGAGCGGAAACGCCCCGCCCCCCTCCCTCGGCGCAAGCACCGGCTCCGCCATCGGGGCGGAAACCGGTGCGCAAGCCACGGGCTACGAAGCCCGTGGTATTCCAGGAGCCGAGATCGGCAGCAATTTGATAATAATTGCTGCCGATCGGCCAAAAACGGTATTGGCTACCGGGAGGTCTTCGCAAAGGCCGCCTCGGTGGTCAATATCACCGAGTTAGGCCTCAGAGAGGGGCTGAAAGTGACGCGGACCGCCCGGGATGCTCGTCTCCTGGACTTCCCCCCAGGACCCGAGAGCGCAACTAGGGCGAACCGCGTCGCCGAGGCCCTTCGTGGGGCACTCTAAGGGATGGCCGAAGTCATCCGCCCCGTAAAGCGTGGGGAGCTTTACGTCTCAGGGCTGGATGAGTCGGCCACCGTAGATGGGCTTCGCAGTGCCATCGCCAGCGTGGGCAACTGCCTGCGCGACGATGTTAAGGCGAGGCACATCGGCATAGGACCTGGGGGGATGGGCGCATCATACGTGATGTGCCCCGTCTCTGCAGCCAAAGCCATCGCCGAGCGAGGCCACCTGCTGGTGGGCTTCACCTCGGCGAAGGTGGAGGCTCTGGAAGCCCGGCCCATACGTTGTTACCGTTGTTTCAACGTCGGCCACGGCACCCAGACTTGCCCGGACTCGTGCCCGGATCGGACCGGCTTGTGTCTCCGCTGCGGTAAGAGCGGACACAAGCAGCCGGACTGCACAGCCCGCGACCCCCACTGCGCCGTCTGCGCGGCGGGGGGCAAACGCGCTACCCACCCGACGTTGGCGAGGCACTGCCAGCCCCAATACGTCAAGGGTAAATTCGTCCACCCGAGGGCGAATAAACGACCGGCGAGTGGAAGGGGGGTACCTATGGACACCTAAATGCCCAGTACAACCTTAACACTCTTCCAAGCTAATGTTAACCACTCCCCCGACGCCTAGGACTTGTGCCTGCAGGCGATGGCGGAGTGGCAAGCAAACTTGGCCGTAATAAGCGAACCTTATTACGTACCCCCGACAGGAACTAGGTGGGGGATCTCGACGATGTGGTAGCCATGGTCGCCAGAGCCGGATCTGGCACACCGCTCACCAGTCTCGAAAGAGGAAAGGGCTACGCGGTGGCGGAAAGCGGAGGTTACGTCATCATAAGCGTGTACCTCACGCGGAGCCGCCCCCTGGCGGAGTACGAGCTCGCCTTGGACTCCATAAGGGCAGCCGTCGGCAGACTAGCGCCGAAGACGATATTCGTCCTAGGCGACTTCAATGCCAAGCACCAATCCTGGGGGAACGCGATTACCGATGTTAGGGGACGGGGGGTTGAAGACTGGGCGCTTCAATCCAACCTGTCCATCCTGAACCAGGGGTCGGTCCAGACCTGCGTACGTGCGCGGGGTGGATCGATCATCGACTTGTCATTCGCCACACATGCGGCCGCCCGCAGAGTGGTAGGATGGAGAGTGCTGGAGGAGGTGGAGACTCTGCCTGATCACTTGTACATCAGATTCGAGCTCTCCCCCTCGCCTAGCGCTAACCCTGTTCAGGGCCCCTCCCGGCTCCCGCGTTGGGCTCTTACCAAGCTCGACGCGGAGCAGGCCGAGGAAAGGGCTATCATCGAATGCTGGACCTATCCAGCCGACCTGGGGAATCTGGAGGCGCAGGCTGAGCACATGCGCAAATCCCTCAAAAGGATTTGCGACGCTGCTATGCCTCGAGCCAAACGACCGCCGCCGCGTACATCGGTCCACTGGTGGACTGAAGAGCTGGCTGAACTGCGGAGAGCAGTCCGCAGAATCAGCCACAGGCTCAAACACAGCAGAGCGCGCCGTCCTCCAGACTATGTTGAGGAGAATGGACTCGTGAGGAGTTCAGAGAGGCCAGAAAGGCCCTTTCGATCGCAATCCTGCGAGCGAAAGCCCGGGCTCGGGAGGAGCTCCTCGAGACACTGGACCGGGACCCTTGGGGGCGTCCGTACCGTGCGGCCCGCAACACGTTGCGGCCTTGCACCTCCACGGCTACGGAAACGCTCGAACCCGAGGTCCTCCGGTCGGTTATCGATGGGCTCTTCCCGGATCCGGGGATCTTCACTCCCCCCGATATGGGTCCAATCATTCCCGACACCTCGGAGGTGGAGCCTCACTCCATCACCGAGGAAGAGTTAGACGTCGCCCTGGACCGGCTCCGGGGCAGGAAGACGGCTCCGGGACCCGACGGGGTTCCGGGTCGGCTCCTCTTCCTGGCCGCCAAACATCTACGCGGCCAGCTGCGGGAACTGTTCGATGCCTGTATTCGCGCAGGTCAGTTCCCGTCGCAATGAAAAGAGGGCCGATTATGCCTGATTCCCAAGGGAGGCCGTCCTCCCAACGATCCGTCCGCCTACAGGCCCATAGTGTTGCTTAACGAGGTCGCCAAGGTCTTCGAGAAAATCTTAGCGGAACGCCTCGTTAAGCATCTCGATACTGTGGAGCCGGGGCTAGCACAGACGCAGTTCGGGTTTCGGCGGAGGCGCTCCACGTTGGACGCCTTCGAGACACTGCGATCTGTAACGGACGACGCAGTCCAAGCAAAGGATACTGTCCTGGCGGTTTCGCTAGACATAGCGAACGCCTTTAACGGCCTCCCTCACGAGACGATCAGGGAGGGGCTTCGTGCACACGGAGTCCCCCCGTACCTCACGAGGCTGTTGGGCGCGTACCTCCAGGACAGGTACATCCTCTGGGAGGGCGGCGAGTCCGAGAATCGCGTGATAGGTCGGCGACGCGTCGCGTGCGGCGTCCCACAGGGATCGGTCCTCGGGCCGGTTCTTTGGAACGTCGGTTATGACTGGATCCTTCGAGTTCCGGTCTTGCCCGGAATAGGGCTAATCTGCTTTGCGGATGACACCCTACTCACGGCACGCGCTGCGTCATTCGCGGAATCCGTGGACCTCGCCAACGCCGGGTTGGCGATCGTGGTCCGAAGAATAGGTAGGCTGGGCTTGAAGGTCTCCCCCGCGAAAATGGATGCCATCATGTTCCATAGGCGGTTTCGTAATCCCCCCGCGGACCTGTCCGTTACAGTCCAAGGGGTGGACATTCGCGTAGGCCCCCAGATGAAATATCTGGGGCTAATTCTTGATGGGAAATGGCTGTTCAAGGCGCACTTTGAGCAGCTAGTTCCTAAGCTCGTGAGGTCCGCAGGCGCCCTCTCTCGGCTTCTTCCCAACGTGGGGGGACCGGGGGGGACGACTAGGAAACTCTACATGGGCATCCTTAGGAGTATGGCCCTGTACGGTGCACCTGTATGGTCCACTGCACTTCACCGCCACAATAGGACTTTGTTGTGCCGCCCACAACGGGTCCTGGCGGTGAGGACCATCCGAGGATACCGTACAGTGTCGTGGACGGCGTCGACACTCTTGGCAGGCGATCTGCCCTGGCCTCTCCCGGCGGACGTGATAGCCAAAGTTCGGCGCTCCCGACAGGATGCCCTCGCCTGTGGCCTGGTCTATGGCCAGGCCGAACTCCAGGTGATCAGGACGCGGGAAACCGCGGCCATGATCCAAGCTTGGTCAGTAGAGCTGGAAAACCCTGTTGCTGGCATTGACACGGTGGAAGCGGTTTCACCGCAGCTGTTGCGATCGCTCTCGCGGAAACGCGGGACCCTGACCTTCAGAATGACACAGATACTTACTGGGCACGGTTGCTTCGATAAGTATCTGTGTCAGATTGCGGGCTGCTTGCCTTCACCCCAATGCCGCCAATGTGGCGCGCTAGACACGGCGTTACACACGCTAGTCGAGTACGCAGCATGGGCACCTCAGAGGTTTGAACTCGAGACACTTGTAGGACCGATCGAATCGCTGGGCGATCTGGTGCAAGCCATGCTGCACAGCAACGATTGGTGGGTGGGTGCGGCCAATTTCTGCGAGACGGTAGTGTCTCATAAGGAGGCCGCGGAACGAGATAGGGAGAGAGATGGTAGTGCGCATGCGTCTCGCGGGCGCCGACGTCAGTCGGGGGCCCGGAGGCGCAGGTATGCGCATGACCTCCCTCCCTGAAATACCGCTGCAGGGGCCCTCTAGCATATAGGGAGCAGAGGAGTCTTCACCCCTGTTGACGAAGTGAGTTTGCCTCTCCCGGGGCATTCTCAAGCACTTGTGCGCTAGGATCGGTGTGGGCGTAACTACGTTCTGTATCTCACGCCTTTCCTGCCATAAGCGCGGGGCACATGGGAGGAGGGTGGTTTTAGTGGGGTATTAGCCCATGGGCATCCATGGGTTCGAGTCTCCACACAAGCCGGTTGATTATTGTTTGGATTGCCTCAGTGGAAAGCCTCCATGATCAACAACGGTCTAATCCCTAGCAAAGGACCCGGTATGTGCGAAATGAATTTCCCCTGCCTTAAAAAAAAAAGCGGACGCTTCATAGTTAAACTAAAATTATTTATTTGTATTTAATTTAATGTGTCAGTGCAAACTAGTTCTTATATTCATACCACTGTGACTCAAACTAGCGCGGCACACACGCTATAAAGGTGAGCTCTTGTAAAGTATTGTGTGAACTGAGTGCATAGAGTCAAATACTGATTAGACCTGCACAATGTCACGTTCGCCTAAAAATTACTCGGGATCAGCTCCTAACTTATCAATCAATCTATCACAAAAGGAAGACCGCTACCATATAACTCATCGCAAGCGCAAGCACGGAGATGATATCATGGATATGATGCAATCATTCACTGACCGAATTACATCTACATTAAATGACTGGAAATCTGATTTAAGGAAGGAGATCACGATGATAAACAATAATTTGGATAAACTTACCAGCTCCTCTCAAGAACTAAAAACTGAACTCATCTGTATCAGAAAGGAATATAGTGAAATTAAAAACATGGTACAAAACTTGGACATAGGGCATAAGAATACACAAAAAGAAATTACATCTTTAAAACAATCCATCCAGTTTATTGATGACCAACAAACAGAAATATCAACCAAGCAGAAGAATTTTACAAAAGAAATTCAATCTATAAATCAAATAAAAATAGACATTAATGGATTGAAGAAGGAAAATGCACAACTAAAATCATTGATAAACCTAAATGAACAGAGAGACCGACTGCTGAATATAGAAATAGTGGGAATACCTGAGTCAAAAAATGAAAACCTAATGGATATCATTCGTACCTTAGCTAATTGAAGTAGACTTTAGCGAAGGAAATATAATGCAGGCTAATCGTATCTCTTCCAGAAGCAAACCACAAGGCAGACCTAGAATAATAATTGTTAAAACGACCTCTCGGCTACTGAAAGATAACATAATATCTCGTGCTCGCAAATCTCGTTTAACAACAAAAGATGTAGGAATACCGGGACAGATATTCGTGTATGTCAACGAACACTTAATGGTATATAATAAAAACTTGTTTAAAAATTCTACGGAAACTGCTAAAACAAAACTGTACCAGTATACTTGGGTAAAAAACGGAAGGATTTACGTGCGCCGCGACGATACATCTACTGCAATTCAAATAGCTACAGAGGAAGACCTGAAGAAATTAACTTAGGTCTCTACTTTTTTGTGTATTCTTATAAAATTGTGTTATTTGTAATATTATTTTTTTAATTGAAACTCTTTATTATGTTTTGTATACGAATCTAGTATCTACTATATTTATAGAGTTCGCACATGTAGATAACAACTATTTATTATTTAGTCATATCTATTCTAAACTTTACTCTATGGTATATTTAACTCTTGTCTTGTATAGTTATGTATATACAGTACATCGACTCACTACTTTTACTCATGCGCTCATTAAGTGTGCGTATCATTATATTACGTTATCGACTATTTTTTATTTTATGTATTACATACAAATATTTATTATTATTATAATATAGTTTTCCATTACAAAATTACACAAGTTTCACTTTGAATATTTGCTAAGTTTAAACTATACACATACTTTATCGATATATCAATTAAAATTAATGTTTATTGTAATACAATTTAACCAGAATATTGTCTACAAATTATCACATCATTACTTATCTGATATAAACTTTAAACATTTGACTTCTTCTAATCATCTGAAAGCTGCACCTTTATGTATCGCATCACCTTTATTACTTTGTTATTTTAAGGCGTCTTACAACTTGTCCACGCACTGTGGTGAACAGAAATTTTCTATCTACCTCTTGAATAATTTTATAATGGATTTGAACTTGTGGATTATTTTGCTTTTGACTTTATTTGTAAGTCTTAGTGTTTCACTTTGTGGCTGGATAAAAACATTTCTCCGCGCAATAGGCAATTTAATATATCATAATCTAAATATATATATTAAATACATATCTTATGAATATTATCGCTATTATAATATCTCACGACTATATAATTTCTTAAAGGTGATTAGCATAATTTTCATCATAAGAACTATTGAATTATATCTTACAATTATTTTTTTAAATAACTTTATAAAATGGCGTCTCGATCTGTAAACATATACTATCAAAATTCACGTGTTCTAAGGACCAAATGTCTAGAGTTCAGTCAAAATGTTCACAGCAATAACTATGACATTATACTGATCACCGAAACTTGGTTACATAGCGGTATTTACGATAGGGACTTGTGTGATAATAGATATAACATCTTCCGTAATGATCGCGACCCTACAACCAGTGCTAAGACCACAGGGGGCGGAGTAATGATCATCACTCATGGCCAGTTGGGTGCTAGCAAATTTGAGCATACAATGAATAAATCCACAGAGCTCCTAACAGTAGTAATACCAGCACGATCTCTATCTACTACAAAAGACTTATATATCACTATTGTGTATATCCCACCAGAAAGTCGACGTATTCCTTCAGACATAGACTGCGTGCTAGATTGTGTAAACTCAATTAACACAAAAAACGGCGAATGCCACCATTTGTTAGTAGGTGATTTTAATTTACCTGGAATTCAGAGGAGCCCTCTTGGACCCACACATCAGAAAAAAGGGTCGATTGAAACTCAAAACGCGGGTATTCGCCTAATAGATGAATTAAGTTTCTTAGGATTTACACAGTATAAATCTATTAAATAGTAACGGAAATACACTAGACTTAGCATTCTCCACTTTCTCTATGACCTTAAATGAATGTATCTGTCCTCTGACAAAAATCGATCAATATCATCCCCCACTTATTATAAATGTACATCATCTTTCATTTCCAACCTTAGTGGAGTCTTCGACTCCTAGAATTGATTTTACTAAAGGAGACTATGACAACTTAAATAAATACTTCGCAGACGTAGATTGGCAGGCTGTGCTTAATCAATATGATACTGTGAACGAGTCGATAAATTATTTTTATACTGTTATCAATGAAGGTATACAGAAATTTATACCACTTTTTTCCCGAACAGGCAACATAAATATCCTTCATGGTACAGTAGCGCTCTAATCAAAATAATAAAAGAAAAAACCAAAGTCCATGCGATTTGGAAACGTTACGGAAATCTAAGAGATTATGATGAATTTGTTATGTTGCGTCACAGACAACGTCGGGTACAAAAAGCGTGTTTTGAGAAATTTATTGAAAATACTGAACAAAGATTAAAAATCGTTCTGGTCTTATATAAAACAACTTCTTGGAGGTTCTAATTATCCTAAAACAGTTACACTAGGTGTTAAAAAGTACACAGATTACAGACTATATTTGCAATGCATTTAATGAGTTTTTTTTATAGCGTGTTTGGTGAAAAATCAGATTTTTCTAATTTAAAGTTTTCTGATCTTAAAGATAATTCGAGCTTCATAGCAACCCTACAATTAACACCTAAAGATGTTGAACAAAACTATCATCATTAAACGTATGTAAAGGAGCGGGAAGTGATGGAATACCTCCTTTATTTTGGAAAAATTGCTCTAAGACTTTAGCCAAACCTATTACTATCATTTTTAATCGTTCTCTTGCCACTGGGATATTTCCGGAAATTTGGAAAAAAGCACAAATAGTGCCCATTCATAAGAAAGGATCGCGCGTGAGGGTCGAAAACTATAGGGGAATATCAATATTAAATACAATCGGGAAAGTTTTTGAGAAAATGGTTTATAATTTCATTTATCCATTCATATCAGCTGGTATATCTAATAATCAACACGGATTTTTGCGGAAACGCTCTACTGTTACCAATCTGGCACATATGTCTGACTATATACTGTGTAACATTGACAGAGGAGGACAGGTTGACGTGATCTACACTGATTTTGAGAAAGCCTTTGATCGTGTAGATCACGTGATCTTGCTTGAAAAACTTTGGAGGCTAGGAATACGTGGAGATTTATTACGATGGGTGCAGTCTTATTTAACGAATAGATCTCAAGCTGTTGTCGTTGGTGGTTATAGATCTAATTATATAAAAATTCCAACAGGCGTTCCTCAAGGTTCACATCTGGGCTCATTGTTCTATAATGCATATCTTTTTGATATTTCTAATGTGTTTGCGATGCATTCTATGTATGCAGACGACAAAAAAAAAATCCTAAAATAAAAAACGAATCGGACTGTGTTGTTTTGCAGCCGGACTTAGATAACTTACAACAATATTATAGTAAAAATAAAATCACTGTCAATGTTCAAAAATGTCAGATAGTTAGTTTTAGTCGTAAATCGACATTGCATTATTTCAGTTATAATCTTAACGGTATAATAATAAATAGAGCTGAAGTAGTACGTGACTTGGGAGTTATATTTGATCACAAAATCTCCTTTACAGAGCATATAGATACAGTTATTTCTAGAGCATATCTAAACTTGGGTTTTATTTTGAGATCATGTAAAGTATTTAAAAATGCTGTTACAATGAAATATGTTTACTACGCATATGTACGTAGTATTCTTGAATATGCTTGCCAGATTTGGTCACCACAATATATTACGCACAAAAACCGTGTGGAACTTACGCAAAAAAGTTTGTAAAACATCTTAATTTCAGATTACATAAAAATAATACATCATACGAGATCAGCTGTCGTAATCACGGATTATTAACGCTTGAAAATAGACGAAGTATCTTGGACATGTGTTTGTTGTATGATATTGTAAACGGGAAGCTAGATTGTCCAGATATATTATCTAGAACTAGATTTAATACGCCGACTAGGCGTACACGTCATACTCCTCTACTGCACATACCTTCTCATGGAACGAATTACGCCAGCCATAGCATATGTACTCGAATTGCTAAGACTTACAACACTAAATCTAGTGATATATTGACTTGTTTCGTTTCTCTAAGCCCGTATTCAAGAGGTTAATCTTCAAAACAATTGTTGGAACAGACACCACCACATCATATGTAAATAACAATTTATCAAGTAATATGTATAGTTAATATCTATATGTTTTTATTATATTTCAATGTTAATGTATAATATATATATATACATATATTAACATTTATCTATCTATCTATGTATTTTAGTTTAGATTTATAGTATATAGTTATAGTTTAGATTTATTTTATTTATTATGTATGTATGTATGTATGTATGTGTGTAAGTATATTATTTTATTATTTTCACTTATGTATATATTTATTGCATTTTTAAACTTTGGTTCGCTCGTTAGCTCAAAAATGAATTCAGAAAAACCTGTTATTAGCCCTACATTATAAGTAATTTTTGTTGTCGTTTGTATGTTGATATGCGCTGTTGATTTTTTTTTTCAATAAATAAATAAAAAAAATAAAACACTGCGATGAGCGCTGAAAGAGCTTCTAGGCGAACTGCACGCGTCGCGCAACAAACGAAAAGACATAAGTAGCTCTTATGGACTTTTTCGTTACGCCGGTGACTCTCTTTTGTATAAAATGGCCCACCTATGTCAAGACCCACCGTGTGAAAGGCATGTGTATGTCTTGGCAACGATATTTTGGTAGGTTGCCCATGATTGGCTGCAACGTAGTTGGCTTAGCCTTGAAGCTTTTGGACGAACACACGGCATCCTGACGTTCAGGCTGACGCAGGTCCTCTCGGGGCACGGCTGCTTCGGGAGGTACCTGTGTCGCCTCGGCCGCGAGGCAACGTCAGGGTGCCATAATTGCGACACAGGCGACGAGGATACGGCGCTGCATACCCTGCAGGAATGCCCTGCATGGACGGAGCAGCGCCGAGACCTCGTCGCCCACACCGGACTAGACCTTTCGCTCCCGGCCGTGGTTCGCACCATGGTCGGGAGCCGCACCGGATGGGACGCCGTCTCCTCCTTCTGCGAGCACGTTATGTTTGCAAAGGAGGAGGCGGAGCGGGAGCGTGAGCGTATGTCCTTGCTCCGCTCCCGCCAGAGGAGGACGCGCCGACGCCAGAGGTCGGAACTCGACCTTCGGCCACCGTAAGCGGGCGGCGCGGGTGGGGCCCCTTGGGGTATAGGGGTTCTCCCTCACCCGCACATGCCGTCGAGATGAGAGCGCGAGTGTTCCGCGCGCGCTCATCTCTCTTCCCGTGGGGCGCGTTACAGACCGCCCCACGCCCGGAAAAGACCAAGAAGATGCCGGGGGCATAGACCCCTGGCAATGAAGAGGCCTAGTGAGCGAGGCCCACGCCTGCCAGGGCATGCGGAGCCGGGAGTCCCAATTACCCGTAGCCCTGGCATAAGGCGCAGGACGGAACACCCAGGGGTTTTAGTGGGTATCCCTAACTGGGGAGTGGCAATAGCGCGGCACCGGTTCTGACCGGGCACGCTAGTGCCACCCCCGATCTGGCGAATCCCACACTCTCACATCGGGTCGCGAACATCCCCCCAGGCTTCTGTGCCTGTCGCGGCTTAGTCCTCAAACGGATTTCCCCTGGCCAAAAAAAAAAAAAAAAAAGCCTTGAAGCTTGGAATACACTTAGATATGCGTGAACGAATGACACGGCGTGCTGAAATTATCCAGTATTTTTGACTCATCAAACTTTGCAGAGCACGGGGACCTACGTGTAAGTGAATTTTATGATAATGTTCTATCAATAAATAAGTAAAATGATATTTCTTCGGTAAAAGTAGCGGATGTTTTTTCCCATATGGTAGATTAGACTCGGCAAGTCTACCCCCCACCCTGAGGAAACTCAGGGGATCAATAAAGGAATTAATTCAATTTAATCGGAAAAATGTGCAATTTAAATACTTTTGACAAGAATGTTATGTGCTTTAGTTATATTTAAAATAGTAGGAACACTAGTGTTGCGCAATGATTTAGATGTTCGACAATTATCGATAAATTGCCAAAATCGAGCAAACACATTAACAAGTTTGAAAAGCTTTGAATATTTCTGAATTACATCATTAATATAATTTGAATTCTTATCTTTAGTGTTACAAGATTGCATTAATGTTATGTTAGCTTGCTTCAATTCAGGTACATTTACAATTTTGAATTGTTCAATGTATTTAATTGGCCAGTGGTTATATGAAGTGTACAACTAGGCTGGTCCATCAAACCATTCCTTCGACTCCATCAACGTCGATGGAAGTGCACCTCGAGAACATATATCTGCAGGATTGAAAGTACCACTAACGTGTGACCAATTTTCATTTGAAATGGTATCTAATATTTTTCGAGACACGAGTAGCAACAAATGTTTTAAGATTATATATAGGAGTGTTTAGTCATCTTAAGACCACAGACGAATCCGTAAACAAATATATTATGAATCGGGATCTGTTCAAGAAGAATTGATTTTGTGTACTTATTTTAAGAGCTTAGCTAATAAATGCGCAGCCATTAGTTCCAGACAAGGGATACTGGCAGTTTTCAAGGGCGCAACCTTAGATTTAGCTAAAATCAAACTTACTTTGACCTCGCCATCGCCCATTAAGTGAACGTACGTAAATAACTGCTGCATAGCCTAAGCTGGATGCATCACAAAAACCTACGATTTGATATCGTGAATGCTTTTTGATTGTGGCCTGACGATCATGTCTTAAATTGGATAAGAGTGGTAATTCGGACACATAGGCCAACCATTTCTCCTCTAGATCAATTGGAAGTGGTTCATACCAGCTGAGATTCTTGATGCAAAGCTTTTGCATAAAGGATTTTGCATAAAAAATACATTGTGCAACAAAACCGAGGGGATCAAACTGGCGACCGATTTGTTACAAAATGTTTCTTTTTGTAACTTCTCCTCCCAGGGGTACTGTGCGAAAAGAGAAACAATCTGTACGAGGTTGCCACTGAAGACCCAGAACCTTGAGTGACAGTTGGTCGTTGTCGAACTCAACTGGAGTCTCCCGATGAGACTTTGGCACTGCTGCGAGAACAGAGCTATGGTTACTAGCCCACTTCCTCAATACGAAACCAGCTTTATCCAATAGAATGCGAAGATCTGTCTGCAGTCGTAGAGCATCCTCGATATTTGGTTCCGACCATAACAAGTCATCCATGAAGAATCCAAATTTTAAGACCCGAACAGCCAATGGATAGTTAGTTACATGCTTCGGTGTCTGCTAAAGTGTGCAAAACCTTAATTGCCAAGTAGGAGCTGCTGGCTACACCGTAATGTGTTGAGCTCGTAAACCTGAATAGGTTGATCTGTTGAATCTCTTCACAATATGTGTTGATATGGTCGCTGCTCCTTATGAATTAGTATCTGTCGATACATTTTGCAATTGTCTGCAGACAGACAAATTTCGTGCAAACGAAAATTAATAAATATTGTTACGCGCCGTCAAAGATAAGCGCACAGCTGCCTGTTGTAAGCGCAGTTTATTGTCTTCGCGGATTTAGAAATTCTTTTGTGTTTTGAATTAGTAATTAAGAAAAACATGCTATTGTTTTCTCCGTGTTCGTTTCGTAAGACAGGCGAGGACAATAGATGGTAAGTTACCTGTCATTGCTGTCAACCCCTATTGACAGTGACGTTTTATTATACAGATTAAATATTACTATATCATCCCCTTTTAAAAGAGTACACTTTTATCAGCAGAGGAAATAACAAAACATATTCTTAAATACAATTACAGATTTTCTACTTATTATAGTTACACAATTTTTAATTTTTATTTTCAGTTACTCATGAATGAATGAATTTTGTGAACCTTCCTCTGGTGAACCACCAAGTGCTAAGCTGGTCTAATATGAAAAGAAGTTCTAGTGTAAACTAAATTATTTTTGTCTTCAAGATCATATGATCTATAACCATTGTTTTATTATTTTACCTTTTTACCAAATATTATTAAGTATATTTTTTTAAACCATATATTTTGTCCATTATAAAAGTTATTTTTAGATCTGGTTGGCTTATTATAATTTTTACATTTCTTACTGCTTGTTTTTCAAATTTTGGTTCTACATTATTATTCAATTTTGGTTTCAATAAATTATGAGATATAATTAATTTAGCTCTCAAAATTCTATTCATTAATAATTCACATGGTGAAACATTTGTTCCAGCCACTGGTGAAATTCTAAATTTTAACAAAGCTATTCTATAATCTGTACTATCTTCATTGTATTTATATGTATTATTTTGTATCTTTTTTTTTAATTGCATGAATTCAGCAGACAGGCAGACGGCCCACTTGATGAACAGCGGTTACCATCGCTTAGGGACATTTGCAACACCAAAGGTACTACAAATGCGCTGCTGCTCTCTTAAGGGAGACTGGAACCTGGCCACTAATGGCGGAACACAACTCAAGGTTGTTATGGCGGCAAACTCTAGACCTGGGGTGGTAGCCATCCAGTCGGGCAAATGCCCTACCACCTGGCTGTGGGTTGTTTATTTGCCTCTTACGACAGGCCGCTGGGCCACAGGAAATTGTATTCTTTCTTCGTTCCTGAACGGACAAATCTGGACTCCTTTTTTCGCCATCTCATTAGATTGTGGATATCTTGGGCTGGTATAAGTATAGTTAAAACCCCAAATGCACATGTTTTACACTCTGGAGTCAAATGGCACATGATCAGATACAATTTCAGATGTTACACAAAAGTTACAAAAAAATCTAATAAACTATTATTAATTGAACTAGCGTTTTTATTTTTTATATATTTAATATCAACCACTTAGAATAATAACCATATATTATTAAATAGTTTTTCTTTTTAAATTCCATTATATCAATACCTAATTTTAAAATTGGTAAACTTGGTACTTAATGTGGCCTTAAAGGTTCTTTAATATTATTGTTTTGATAAGTTTGACAAGGATATCATTTTTTAACAAATTCTTCAATATGGCTATCTATATAAGGCCAATCATATAGTTTGCGAGCTAATTGCTTCATCTCAGTCATGCTTATATGTCCCTCATGAAGGACTTTTATAATAGACGTTCTTAAACTCCTAGGTACAATTAACCTATCTTTAAAAAATACTAAATTACCATCATAAGATAATAAAATAAAATTACCATCATTTCTTATCTTATGATAACTTTGTAGATAGTCTGGAATATTTTTATTAGCAGGCCATCCATTTTTAGTACATTCAATGAGTTCTATCAATTCACTATCATTTTTACTTTCCTTAATTAAATTACTTTTTTGTTCTTCTGTGCATTCCAAGTTCTCTGTGTAAGACCTATACAATGTATTACTTCATACATATAAGAGTCATCTACATCATGACATTCTTGGTATGAATGAGACAATAATCTGCGATATACATTATTCTACCTTCTATATATTTAAATTCTAAGTTGTATTTTAATAACTTTAATTTCATTCTTTGTAATCTGGGCGATGATATCTCATATAAATGTTTTTTCAATAAGCATTCTAAAGGTTTATGATCATTAATAATTGTTATTTTATGTCCACAAATAAAATAATGAAAATTTTTGTTGCCCACACAAGGTGTGTCGACCTAAATAAACCTAACTCCTTTTGTCCTTTTAAACCCTTCCCTTTCCATAAACTCGGCAAAAAAAAAAAACCCAAAAAGGTAAACCCTGAAGATGTCAAGAGATGGCGCCATCTGTATACGCGGTCGATTGAAAAACGTCAAGACTGTCAACAAAAAATCTCTCGCTCTCAACCGACACTTACGTGCAAACAAAAACCGAAAATTATTTAAAATTATCAACTGTGCGGGGTCCAGGTGCGAGGATCAAAGGCCGGGTAAGTCCCTTTTCCTTCCTTGCCCTCACATATTACATAACGAAAATATTTACCATATTTTGTGGTTACTTCGAGCGCGAATGTCTTGTGGGTTTTTTGGGTTCAATTTCATAAGAAAACTCCAATATACAGTTTCATTTCATTGCAAACATTCTCTAAAATCAATATTCAATCATAGTTTAACGTTTTCCAGGTGTAAATTACTTGCATTTCATCAATCTATACTTAAAGAAAAATTTCATATCTACCTACTTAAACTTTAGTACTAATCGTTTTATATTATAATACAATAGCTCCAAACGAGAACTCGCAATTATTACTTCTTACTACGCGAAAAGAATACATATTTCGCGAAATACAAATATTATACGATTTGTCGAATGATATTTTAATAAAAAATAAAACTAGTATAGGAACATTTCAAAGTAGATACAAACGTATTGAATCTATTCGTTTAGAATACATAGAGGTAGTGAACGAAATTAATAAATTAATCCTAAAAATGGATCCAGAACAAACAATTGACTACAAATGTGTAGAATCTTTCGATACATTGTACTATGCCGTTCATGCCGCAGCGCAGGAATTATTGCCGTCTGCGTCGCCCGTGGATCGAGGTGGCGGCACCGGCGCGCCAGCCTCCGCCAGCGCGGTAACAGACGCAACGTTAAAACCTAGCGCTCAAGCAAGGCTACCAAAAATTGAATTGCCCAAATTTGATGGAAACATAGAATTATGGCAAACCTTTTATGATACATTCTTATCACTTATACATGATAACCTAAACTTGTCTGCTATTGAAAAATTCCATTACCTATTGTCTAGCCTTTCAGGATCAGCCTTGTCGGTGGCTAAGGGGGTGCCAGTAACAGCAAACAATTATAGTATAGTTTTTGATGCTCTTGTCAACCGTTTTCAAAATAAACGTATATTGGCAACTAATTATTTAAATAAAATTTGTAATTATCCAACAATGAAATTTTGTAACTTAAATGATTTGAGAAACATGACTAGTGTACTATATGAATCAGCTAATGCTCTCAAGGCTATTGGTATCCCAGACTTGGGTGAATTTATTTTATTTTATTTAGCTTCATGCAACCTGGATAATGATACCCGTAAACGTTTTGAATCTCAAAGCAATGAACAACTTCCCACTTTTGAGAGTTTACTAAATTTTTTACAAAGCTATGTCAAGATATTGGAGGCAAGTGAACCTAGTGTTACACGAACACATCACATGATCAATGCGCAAAGGATTCAGCAGCGAACACCTAACTATAGAAATGCAGACACTCGTACCAGGACTTACAATCAAGAAAAACGTTCTGTGTCTTTGCCAGTTAATGCAGATACGTACTCAGATTCGAACACAATTAATGTGGAATCGCATACATACCCAGGGCCGTATTTGGATTGTATGACACCTGAAAACACAGGGCCATACTTGGATTCCATGTCATATACCAATTCAGGGCCGTACTTCGACTCTATGTTATGTAACAATGCAGGGCCGCACTCTGATTTCGAACTATACCAAGAAGCAAACCCAAATTATAATTTGACATGTGAGCACCCACCCACGGGGACGTACTCAGCTGCAGTTTCATACAATATCAATAAATTTCCTGACTGTGTTTGTTGTGGTTTCTCTCATCATGGTATTTATAAATGTCCGTTATTTTATGCTTACAATTTGATGGGTCGGAAAAAAACTTGTCGACGCAAAACAACTTTGCACTAACTGTCTCCGTCCAAACCATAGTGTTGATAAGTGCCAGTCAAAATCTAATTGTACTAAGTGTAATGCACGCCACCATTCTTTGTTGCATGAGTCTCATCCAGTGATAGGCGCAACTAATAAGTCCAGTAGTGAATTAGAACCCTCTACGCTGTCATTAAACTCCGCGGTTACTATTAACTCCATGAGCACTAGCGCATACGTCGGCGATAGTCTGGCAATGGTAATTCTCGGTACATGTAAAGTACGCGTGCGTGGTCCGGGGGGTACTCTAAAAATTCGTGCCCTTATTGATAGCGGGGCGCAAGACTGCTTTATGACAACCGCTTGCGCAAGGCGTCTCGGTTTACCCATTCGACGATGTAATATTACCGTGGCAGGCTTAGGTCAAAACGCTGTGCATAAAATCCAGGGTATAACATCATGTTCAGTACAGCCACAAGATGTTGATAATCCAAGTTTTGATATTAACCCAATAATTATGGATACAATAACTAATAAGATGCCGTCTATAGAAATAACTCCTGATGTTCGAAAATCGTGTGGGCATTTAGTATTTGCTGACGAAGAGTTTGATAAACCGAACGATATCGATCTGCTTCTGGGTGCGGAATTATTTCACGAATTCTACGATGGGCGTCGTCTGGAATTGGGTCCTGGTCTCCCAGTTGCATTGCATAGTGTGTTTGGTTGGGTGATTACTGGTAAATTGGAGTCAAGTCATCGACCTCCACATAATACAACCTCTTCGCTTTTAACCACACTTGCCCTAGACCAGACAATAAAGCGATTTTGGGAAATTGAAGAACCACCGGTGGTAAAAATTAAAAACCCGGACGATGAAAAATGTGAACAGTTGTATTCTAAGTTAGTGACTCGGAATCCAGATGGTAGATACGTAGTTCCTATATTGCTTAAGGAGCCTATTGACGTCTTAGGAAACTCGTATAGTTCAGCCTTAAAACGTCTCTTCAATCTTGAGAGACGGTTCGTTCATAATAGTGAGCTAAAAGAAAATTATATTAACTTTATGCGGGAATATTCTAATTTAGACCACATGAAACTCGTCGCGCGATCCATGCGTACCTCAAACATCATACCTCATCATTGTGTCTTGAGACCAGACAGTTCTACTACAAAGCTCAGAGTTGTATTTGATGGTAGCGCGAAGACTTCCAATGGAAAGGCACTAAATGATCCTGTTTATATTGGCCCAAAACTTCAAAATGACATAGTAGATATAGTCACAAAATTTAGAATTCCAAAGATTGTGTTTACAGCAGATATTTCAAAAATGTACCGAAACATTCAACTAAGACCTGAAGATCGAATTTATCAGCATATCCTATGGCGTGATTCCTCAATTGATCCTGTTAGTGAATTCGAACTTGCCACGGTTACATATGGCGTGAGTAGTTCGCCTTATTTAGCCATTCGCACTTTACATCAACTAGCGGATGACCATGAAGCGCAATGGCCTCAGGCGGCTGCCATTCTTAAACACGATACATTCATGGATGATATTACTGCTGGAGCGCCTTCTTTGGAAGAAGCTGTTAAATTAAAAACAGAACTGGTTGACTTACTAGATTGTGGAAAGTTTGAACTGAGAAAATGGAGTAGTAATTCACTAGAATTTTTATCTGAATTACCAATAGACCACTGCCAAATACCGAAACCCTTTTGTGATGAAAGCAATCAGCATACTCTTAAAATACTCGGCATCCAGTGGGATCCCTCCCAAGATAGGTTTACTTATACAATGTCAGAATTCGACCAAAATTGTACGAAGCGCATAATGTTGTCCAACATCGCTCGTATTTATGACCCTCTTGGTTGGTTGACACCAGTGGTACTTATAGCAAAGCTGTTAATGCAACAACTTTGGCGACTTCAGTTGAACTGGGATGAGCCTGTTCCTAATGAAATTCAACTACAATGGCTAAACTTTTGTTCTGAATTACAAAATCTACATAAAGTTCAGATCCCTCGTAGAATTATTACTTCCACTACAGCCAGCTTTGAACTTGTTGGCTTTAGCGATGGCTCCATGAAGGCTTATGGGTGCTGTATTTATTTGCGATCATCAGATTACATCCGAACGTGCTCTCACTTGCTTATCGCCAAGTCCAGAGTCGCACCTTTGAAGTTATTAACCGTTAACCGCTTGGAACTTCTTGGCGCAGTATTGTTAGCTCGTGTCTTGAAACATATGTTTCAGTTGCTTCACCCACTAATTGCAATTTCTAAAGTAACCGCGTTCACAGACAGCAGTACTGTATTAAGTTGGCTACATATTCCTCCATATAAGCTGAAGACGTTTGTTTCGCATCGTGTCATTAAGATTACTGACGATATAGGAATAGAAAACTGGCAACATGTTTCTTCGCATGACAATCCTGCGGATTTGTGTAGCCGAGGTTCGAGCTGCTCAGAAACCATATCGTCTTCAACCTGGTGGAATGGGCCGAAATGGCTAATTGATGATGTTGAATGTTGGCCAGTTCAAAAACAACATATATCAATGGTTAACATACCAGAACTCAAGAAATCATCTAATTCATCGCTTCTCCTTGTCAATTCTGAAGAAACTAACTTAATTTCCAATATGCTAGACAGACGTTCATCTTTTTCACGTACACAACGTGTTGTAGCTTGGTGTTTACGCTTTATTAACAACGCAAAAGGCAATAAGTTAGCACGCCTTACTTCTGGATTGACTACTGATGAATTAGAAGTGGCACTTCGAATACTAGTAAAAACAGAACAAACCAAAGGATTTTCTGAAGAAATTAATTACATCAAGAGGCAGGAAAACTGTAGTCGTGCTATACAGAAACTTAATCCCTATATTGATGAAATGGGTCTTCTACGAGTAGGTGGGCGACTTAAAAACTCTTGTTTACCACAAACTGCAATTAATCCTTTGCTATTACCAAAATCGTCTCGTCTGTCTTTATTGTTGATTGACTATTTCCATCGACTTTATTTACATTGTGGACCGCGTACATTACAATCCTTAATATTGAGGAAATTTTGGATATTGGGTATTCGTAATTTGATTCGCTCGCGTTTGTCGAAATGTATAACATGTTTCAAGGTGAACCCAAAAATTAATCATCCTTTGATGGGTGACTTACCACCTTCTAGAGTTCAACCTTCAAGATGCTTTCAAAATATCGGACTCGATTTTGCAGGACCATTTCATATTAAGGAAAGTCGTAGACGAAACGCTCGTATTAACAAGGCATATCTCTGTGTGATAGTATGTTTGGCAGTTAAGGCCATCCACATAGAGGTCGTTTCGGATTTGTCGACACCTGCCTTCATCGCAGCTTTAGATCGATTCGTGTCCCGTCGTGGCCTCTGCAATCAGATCGTGTCAGATTGTGGTACGAACTTTGTAGGAGCTCGACGGTACTTGAGTGAAGTTAATCATTTTTTTGTAAATTCGCAAGAAGAAATCCGTGAAAATTTGGCAAAACGTCAAATAACTTGGAATTTTAATCCTCCCACGGGGAGTCACTTTGGTGGAATATTTGAAAGCGGTGTAAAATCAATGAAATATCACTTAAAACGTGTAGTAGGTTTACAGATACTTACCTTTGAAGAATTGAGTACAGTAGTTACAAAAATTGAAGCTGTCCTAAATTCGCGTCCACTTTGTGTGATATCTTCGGATCCTAATGAAGTTGATGTTCTGACACCTGGTCATTTTCTGACTGGAGGTCCGTTAGTGGCTCTACCTGAACCTCGATTGGAAAATAGACATATATCTGCTCGTGAACGATGGCAAATGGTACAAAAAATTACTCAATGTTTTTGGCGTATTTGGCAACGGGATTACCTTCATACCCTCCAGCAAAGATTAAAATGGTTCCATGATCAGGCAAATTTAAAAATTGGAGATGTAGTAGCGATTGTAGATCAAAATATTTCTCCGCTTGAATGGCGACTAGGAAAAATAGTTGCTATTCATCCTGGTTCGGACGGTATAGTACGTGTTGTTACACTACGCACTGAAAAGGGCGTTTTCAAACGACCGGTTGTAAAAGTATGTCCCCTGCCTCTATCCGATTAAAAAAAAAAAAAATATTGTTTACTTAATAAGTTTAGTTCAAAAGTATAGTATAAACATTACCAATTTTTCTTTAAGCACTAGATAGATAGATATTCCCAGTTCTAATTAATATATTTTAATTTTTGTGTCTGCCATTATTATTTTTTGGTAGAATTTTCAGTGATATCCATTTAAATGGTATCACATCTGTCGTAATGCCAATTTCATATTATTATTATAAATCCCTTAAGGAATTTCTAGAGGGGGGACATGTGTCGACCTAAATAAACCTAACTCCTTTTGTCCTTTTAAACCCTTCCCTTTCCATAAACTCGGCAAAAAAAAAAAAACCCAAAAAGGTAAACCCTGAAGATGTCAAGAGATGGCGCCATCTGTATACGCGGTCGATTGAAAAACGTCAAGACTGTCAACAAAAAATCTCTCGCTCTCAACCGACACTTACGTGCAAACAAAAACCGAAAAATATTTAAAATTATCAACTGTGCGGGGTCCAGGTGCGAGGATCAAAGGCCGGGTAAGTCCCTTTTCCTTCCTTGCCCTCACATATTACATAACAAAAATATTTACCACAAGGCTTAACAATAATTTTTCTATTTGAGAAAAATTTCACTCAGACTGTATTAAACTACGAGATGCAAAACAAACTAGTTTATTATTTTGTAGTAAACAACATCCAATGCCATCCTTGGATGCATTTTGCTCCACAATAGGCAAATTACTATTAAAATTTTGTAATATAGGTGCTTCAGTTAATTTTTTCTTAAGAAAATCTTAAAACATTTTCATGAACTTCAGTCCATATCCATTCAACATCTTTTTTTTAATAATAAATTTAATTGTGTTGAAATATCAGCCATATCAGGTATAAATTTTCTTAAATAGCTAACCATACCTAAAAAAAAATGCAATTCTTTTTTATTTGTAGGGCTTTTAATATTTAATATAGCATTTATCTTATCAGGATCTATTTGCATACCCTTTTCTGAAAAAAATGTCCAAAATATCTTACTTCATTTAACTTATATTGAAATTTATTTTCATTGAACCTTACATTGTGTTCTAGAGCTCGTTAAAACACTTTATTTAAAATTTCATTATGTTCCTGTTCATTTTGACAGTAAATCATCACAATATATAATAACACCAGGTATATCCCCAGAAGCAGTTTCACTATACCTTTGAAAGATTTCTGGAGCTACTGATAAGCCAAATGGCATTCTTAAAAATTTATAACAACCAAATAGGCTGTTGAATGTACAAAGGTCACTTGACTCTTTGGTTAATTTAATATTATAAAAACCATCGGATAAATTTAACACTGAAAAATACTTTTTATTATATAACTTAGACACTATTTCATCTGTATGGTAGTACAATAGTTAGTAATACTGGTAGTATTATAATAAAACACCGAAAAATAAGGCTGCCAGGCTTCGGGGGTGTGTACACGGCGTATTAATAATTTTGTACAACGGTTGCGTTTGCATCTAACGGGGACTCGCGTGACACTGATTTTCAAAATGAGCCAATAGCACCGTGTGGCGCACCCCGTTGTGTTGCCCTTATTTTAATTAAAAATAACAAATATTTACGTAAAATAGCGCGACTAGAATACATAATAAGCCGCGCTTAAAAACCATTAAAACATATTCTATTATGGTTAACAAAATATATATAAGTGTAATTTATATCTATATATGTGTGTGCGTCGCCTACATCATCTATAATAGGTATTAAATGATGCTCTCTAATTAGGACTTTATTAAGATCTTTAGGATCTAGGCATATTCGTAAAGAATCATCTTTCTTTTCCATTATTACTAAATTGCTTACAAAATTTTCCGGTTTTCGACTCTCGCTATGACTTTGTGCTTCATCAAAGCTTTAACTTGTCTGAGAGACGCTTCATAAGTGCGTTAGGCACTCGCCGAGGCGGTCTCACTACAGGTTCCGCACCAGGTTGAATGCGTAGCTGCAGTGGACTCTTAAATTCTCCAACACCCTGAAAAAGTTTGATGTGCTTATTAATAAACCTTTCTTTATTAATATTATTATTAAACCCCTTATTATTTTTAATATTAGAACCCTTTTTATTTTTAAGCATATTAATATTAATGGTTTTTAATTAAGTTCAATTTAATTAATGAACTCAAACCCAGTATTGGTATCACCTGCTCTTTTATTATTAGGAAATTAATTTTTAAAGATTCTGTTTTATCATTTTTGGAAGACTTATTACAGACTTTAAATGATATTTTGCCTATTGGTCTTATGTTGCCACCTCCGAACACTTCTATTATAGTTTTAGTCTCAGAAAAATTTTGTTCTTTTATCATCACAGACTGTTACCGCCACAATTAGCGGATAGCATAAGGATATTAATGAAATAAAAATGCGAGTTGATTTGACTTGTGTAATGGCGAACAGTGAAGAGAGAATGGCCGTACAATGCAATATTTATAGTAAAATTTAACAGCCCCTGACACAACGTGTGGAGCAATAAATATTGATATTACGATTTTTTTTTTGTTATTAAATTTGTAGGCGGTAACATCCTCCCGCCGGCTGAAGGGTCCTTCTCCCTTCAGGCCTCAGTGACAATGGGATGCAAAGGACATAGTTTGACCACCGGTCTTCTAATGCAGCCCCTCATAGTATTCACGTCGGCGACTCTCGATATTCCATCTAGTCCAGGGAAAAGCTTTGCAATTCTGCGAAGACGCCAACACAGTGGTGGAGTATGATCTTCGTGAATTATGACCAAATCGCCAATAGTTAGCTGTTGTCCATCTGACCTCTTCCACTTCTTTCTTTCTTTCTTGTAACTCGGCTATATATTCACGCTGCCAGCGGGACCAGAAGTGTTGAAACATTTTCTGAAGTCGATTGTAGCGTGTCAGCGAACTTTCAGATCGATTTTTCCAGTGATGGTGCCGGTAATGCTGTCAGCGGTCGCCCCACAAGAAAGTGCCCTGGAGAGAGAGGAACGAAGTCGTCAGGAGAGTTGGATATAGGGCACAAGGGTCGGCTATTTAGAACAGCCTCGACTTGTGCAAATAACGTACAAATTTGTTCCAACGTAAGGTGGGCGTTTCCTATCACGCGCTTTATATGAAATTTGGCAGATTTTATACCAGCTTCCCAGACCCCAGCAAAATGACTCGCATATGGCGGGATAAAATAAAATTTTATACTTTCTTTAGATGCCCAATCAGAGAAGGTTTCATGATGAAGCTTAAAGAAATTGCTAATATCCTTAGACGCTGATAGAAAGTTTCGACCATTATCACTAAAAATTTCTGCTGGCCGTCCGCTACGCGATATAAAACGACGAAGAGTCATCATGAATGCCTCCTTAGATAAGTCGGAAACGGCTTCTAAATGAATGCATTTATAACGTAGGCAAATAAACAAGCATAGGTAACATTTAATAAGCCTAGCGCCACGACCCTTTCTATTTAAATGTTGAATGGCCCACCTATATCTAAACCTACAGATATAAAAGGATAGTCAACCATCACACGTTGTACTGGGAGGTTTCCCATTTTTGGAATTATAGTCCTACCCTTAACACGCGTGCATCGTACACACTTACGTACGGTAAGTCGAGATAAACGCCTACCATTTATTGGCCAAACATATTCACGAACTATCGCTAATAATAATTGTGGGCCCGCATGTAAGTTACGTATATGTTGTTGTTCAAATATAAGCTTCGTTAAATGATGCCCAGCATCTAACAATATAGGATGTTTCTTCTCATATTCATAATCGGAGGCCTCAATACGCCCCCTACTCTAATCACGTGTTTATCTATAAAAGGAGATAATGACAGAATCCTTGAGTTTGCTCTTAAAGGTTTCTGTTCAAAAAGTGAGTTAAATTCGTCAGCAAACGACTGTTGTTGCGCTACTGAACAAAGGTAAATAAATGACTCATTTAATTCATCGGATGTTAGTGGACCTAGACGTAATAGATTTTTATTTTTTAAATTATAAATAAATCGTTTTACATAAGCAATTATTCTTTGTAATTTATTTAAACTAGAATAGTTATGAAAATCTATTATAGGTTTAGGCTTCAGTAACGAGGTAAGTATATTTAATTTTTTATTAGTTTTTAAGCTTTGTTTAATTTTAGATTTAGTTTGTTTAGTTTTAGAATTAGTCTGTAAGTTTTTTATTTCAGGTAAATCAGTGAAGTTTTCAAACTGCGTAAGAATTGGCCACTCTGATTCATGTTTCAATAAAAATTTGGGCCCTGACCACCATAGATCGAGATTTTCTAGCTGAGAGGGATTAACTCCTCGTGATATAAAATCAGCAGGGTTTGAATCGGTGGGCACATGACGCCAGTTTGACAAAGTTGTCAACTCGAGTATTGTACCTACTCGATTAGCCAAAAAAGTTTTAACCCTTAGTAGCCTGATTTACGAAAGTGATATTTTTTAAATATTACTGTGTTTGCTTGAGGGTCTAAATGAAGGGAAAAATAGCTAAAAAAATCACAATATTTATTTTACATATTTATTTAGAAAAATAAAACAGGTATCAATTTTGATACTTCAGGCATTAAGGCCATAAAGAAATCAGATATACCTATGCATGAAATAATGTGAAACATTGGTTGTTTTTATTATCGCATAACGACACTACACTTTTACAAAACCAAGAGGTAAGTTTCCTACAATTATTAAATTTACACTTATTTTTAGAATCCATAAATATTTTTCATTACCAATACAATCGCACGCACGTCAGTAGAGGGTAGTACTTGTACACCTGTCCGGGGTCTTTTAGAAGGTACTGTAGTATCTTGTCGACTGTTGGTACTAAGTTTTCCCCTTTTATTTTTCGAGTGACTTTGATATCTACATAAAGTATCGGCAAGATCAGTTCTAAAATCTGCTAACTTCATAATATTCTTCTGAAGTTTTCCTTTCATTATATTCTTTTATGACCCGAGGACATGATACTTGAACATTGGCCTTTAGTTTTTTTTCATAGCGGGTTATAGTATCCGCTGGTTCAGCGCCAACATACGTGGAAAGTAATAGTACTTGTTTGTTGTCTTTCAAACTTGTGGCCGACAATTCTTGGCCTTCGTGAGAGGCCACATTTTTGTGGTATGTTCCTCTGGGTACGTTAGACTTCATAATTTCCCGTTTCTCTGGCAACTTGCACGACGTTCCAAGCCTGTTTCTCTGTACTATTCCAAGACAATAAATACCTTCGTTGGTCAAGTAATGTAGCAGAGGAATATTCGTATAAAAATTGTCAAAATAAGTTATATGATTGACGTGCCTTGGTACTGGTCGTAATAATCGAATAACTGTATTCGATACAGCTCCGAGTTCTGGTTCGCCAGGTAAACGGTCTATGTCCTTAGCTTTTTGGATTGGACTATGTCCATATTCTTTACTCTCCACACTGAGTTTCTAGAGTTGAAAGGTGCAGTTTGCAGGTTGTTCTGGCTGCTGGTTGTAGGAGTTGGGCTTCGTTCAACAGTCTCTAAATTATGTTGCATGTCGGTATCTACGTTTGCTGCAGGCGGATCTGCATCCATGTCTGGGTCAGTAGGAAAATTACCTACATCCTCTTCATCTTCTAGCTTCATCAGACGATCTCTTTGGCTCGAATAATAGTCTATGTCATCTTCATTGTCGGTGGAATCGTCTTCCGAAATTTCACCATTTTCTCACCGCTTCAATATGCTCTCAATCTCGTTTTGTCGCATTTTTGATAAATTTCTAGAATAAAATAAAAATAAAAGTAATCCTAACACCAAGCCATGCAGAAAAATAATGAAACGGAAGTTCAAAAAGTTTTATAGCTAAAGAATTAGTAGATAGGCTTTATGTAGGGCGGAATGCCTGAAGTATCAAAATTGATACTCACAAAAATAGCACTAGTTTCTTCAAGTAAAACATGCACTCGCAAAAATAATTATATCTTAGCGAAAATAATATATTCACTTACCTCAAAAGTATTTATATTCTTCAGAAAAGAAAATATATCAAATTTGTATTCAACAAAACTTTTAGTAAAATGTGTTTACTTGTTCACTTTGCCGCGCAAGTAATATGTCATAGATAAAATAAAACAATAATGACATTTGATTTTTTTTTAATTTCGTTGGAAAGAATATTATACAACAATAAAATACGTACAGCCAACCTATAAAAAAAACTAATAGTAATGTGAACATTCGGTTTAAAAGATTGGTATCAAAATTGAAACTCTAGGCTATTAAGGGTTAAGTTTGGCAGAATCGGCATTTAGCCAACATAGGACAATACTGGAATCGCACCAATGCGTAATTGTGTTTGGTTTATATCGAATTGCATCAGTTACGGCCCTACATAACTGCGCAGCTAACAAGGCGCCGCATAATTCTAAACGGGGAATAGTAATTAAGGGTTTACGTTGTGCCACCTTTGATTTCGCACATAGCAACTATACAGTCACGACGCCGTGCTTATCAATAGAACGTATATATATAGCTGCGCCATAGGCGCGCTCGGATGCATCGCTGAATCAATGCAGTTCAAGCAAAACCGGTTTGTTACATATTGGGCGCCGCGGCACGCGCAAGCTAGATAAACAATGTACGTTTTCAAAAACTATTGCCACTCCTTCGTTATTGATTGAAACAACGGTTGATCCCAGCCATTTCTTCGTTACATATACTTTGAAAAATAAGTTTAGGTATAATTACACATGGACTTAGCAATCCTAGGGGATCATAAATTTTAAATGATTGCGACGAAATGAATTGTTTTGTTTATAGGTTTATTTATGTTACAGGTTTTGAAGGAAAAAATAAATTATCTTTAGAGTAATCCTATCCCAACCCTAAGGTATTCGTAGAATCACTAAATATTAAATTTTGATCTTCTTCTATAGCAGAATTTTGAAATATTGAAAAACAATTGCTTTTAAATTTTCTTAAATGCATGCCCGCGGACTCCAATGCAGTGGGAACTGAATTTTTAATTGAAAGCAATGAGTCTTCTTCGTTGGCACCTGTAACTAAATCGTCAACAAAGAAGTCTTTCTGGATGATTGTCCTTATTGTTTGGTCTTCGCATTCCTCTCCAATTTGCCAGACACACCTTGTATTGAGATAGCTCGCGCTTGCGGTTCCGTAAGTGAGAGTGTTTAATTGCAAGGTTTTTATAGGCTGCGACTCTTCTTCTCTCCATAGAATTAATTGAAGATTACGATCACGTTCATCCACCACTACTTGACGATGCATTTTTTCTATATCGCCGCATAGCAAGTACTTGTATTGACGCGCTCTAATTAAAATGGAAAAAATGGAGTCTTGGATGTTAGGCCCAACCATGAGGATATCATTTAGAGAATAACCAGAACTTGTAGGGTTTGAGCCGTCAAAGACCACGCGTAATTTTGTGGACTCGCTATTATCCTAAAAAACTGCATTGTGGCATAAAAAATAATTAGAATCAGGTATAAGCACGGGAGAAACAGACAAATGGCCTAGTGCTTCGTACTCATGAATAAACTGCGTATACTGTATCTTCAAGTCAGGGTTTTTTCTAAAGATAGGAAACGAGTTTTAGCTGCATGAAAAGAGTCCCCAAAAATATAGGAAGATTTTTTGAGAGGCAGTCTAACACTAAATCGTCCTGAACTGAGACGTACAGTATTTTGTAAAAAATGTTTTTCACAAAGTTTATCATTTTCGCTCAAAATAGCTTTCTTAGGAACTTCTTCCAGTTCCCAGAACTTGGTAAAAATGCATGAATTTCATTTTCCAAAGATGAAGTATAAATAGATGCATTATTGCATTGAATAGACGGTTTATTTAAATTATTAATAAAGCTTACATTTGTTGAATCTGCAAGAATCCAACTAAATTGAGTGCTTTGAAGTTTTGGTTTATTAGGGCCTAGATTTCGTTGATTAGGCCTTAAAATATCCCAAAATAAATCCGCCCCAATGAGAACTTCGACAGGTATCGGCTGATCAAACGAAGCATCAGCCAACTGTATGTCGGCAGGTGACAGGACATAACTGTGAGAAATCTATGGGTATACTTGGCATGTTGCCTGTCAATTTTTCTAAAACTAGGCATGAAAGAGTCACGTGATAAGGCCCATGTAAGGAACCCAGCTGCGCAATACAACTTTCTTTAACCTGGTTGGCCGAACTATTGCCTATACCTATAATATCTATAGTATTTATACGGTTTGATTTTAGTAATAATTTTTCCGTTAGGGAATTACTAATGAATGTAGATTGGCTACCGCTGTCGAGCAACGCGCGCGCACCTTTCCGGACTTGTGATTTGCAGGGTTTGTAACAATGATAATTGCCGTTGACAACAAAACCTGTTTGCCACTAGTCTGATTGCAAAGGGCTGTGACGTGTTCAATATCAGTGGTGGCAGTAGTTGATTCAGCTTGAATATCTTTATGTAGCAACATATTATGCTTCTGCTTGCATATGCGACAGGGTGTCATTCTACATTTTTTAGTAGAACGTTTGGATCGCAAGCAAATAGCACAGAGCTTGTGTATGGCTACTTGTGATAATTTATTCGTAATATCCATGGATTTAAACGTTTAACACTCATGAATTTTGTGATTGTCTTTGAAAATTAAGCAATTTTTAATCGGTGAAATTGATTTTTCTACGGATACTGAACCTAGTTTATCCTTAGGGAAGGGTTTCGTAACATTTGACTTAAAAGATTGGGTCAGAGTATTAGGGCTAGAAGTAGACGGTTTGTTATTGACATGTTGACGTTTCATGGCAGCCAATACGTTTGCGCGATCCGTTAGGAAATGATTAAATAACGCTAATGAGGGAATTCCATCTGGTGAGGAATTTCTTAATTTTTCCCATTTTAAAAGAGTGCGTTGATCCAACTACTTACTTAACGTGAATATGAGAAGAACATCCCGCTTGTCGGTAGGCAACTCTAAACTTGAAAGAGCGCGTAAGTTTTTATTAACATGATCGACTAAAAATCTAAGGGAACTCTCGGATTCACGTGATAACGGCTGAATTTTGCACAACGAATTTAAATGCTGATCGATTAACAATCGCTTATTGTAAAACGATCATTTAATAATTTCCAAGCAAATTTATAAATTTTGAAACATATTTCTAAATTTGAGACAACTCTAGCAGCATCACCCTCCAAATAACTATTTAAATAGTAAAATTTTTGAATGGGACTAATAGCCTTATTTAAATGTACCATGCCTTCAAAGGTGTCTCTAAATTCTTGCCAACGAAAAAAATGCACTATCAAAGTTGGCAATTTCAATCCGAGGTCACTTTATACCAACGCCATGAATATCACAACTACTCCGCTTATCATTGTCATGAATTTCTAAGTATTTTTTTACTGTGGCTATTACGGATATAATATCCCCTTCAAATATTTCCCTCTGTTCTAATTCTTTTCACTACTATTAAGATATCCGGTCCACACCCCAGCGACCAGCACCAGAGCTCTATGACCCGTGCCATCACTATGCAAAACGCCAAACTATCTTCAACTCATACTTTACACATACCACCCAAAGCTCTACTTACATACCGGGCAGCAACAACACCACCTCATCGACAACACCGACGCCGCACCGTCCACACCTTTCTTAACAAACCCACCGATAACACCAACCGGCGGCGTAGAGAGCGTCCACGACAAAAACCAGACCTCCAAGACCCATTCACACCTAAAGCTCTACTTACATACCGGGCAACAACAACACCACCTCATCACAACACCAACACCGCACCGTCCACACTTTTCTTAACAAACCCACCTTTACCACCGAAAACACCAACCGCCGGCGCAGAGAGCGTCCACGACCTTTTTTTTTTTTTTACAAGGGGAAATCCATTTGCGGACTTCCCGCCGGGGAGACTTCGGCGGGGGAGTGTGGGACTCCCCGGCTGGAGGAGCCGGAATACCCACTAAAACCCCTTGGTGCCACCTGACGCCATGTGCCGGGGTCACGAGATGTCCGCGAGCTTTTCTTCCGCGACTCCGGCTGGCGTGGGCCCGCCCCAGTGGGCAGGCCTCTCCGTGCTCAACGGTTGAGAGAGGCGCGTCGGCACCGACGCGCCCCCTACTCTGCGGCTTTAGATACGGGTGACGGCCTTAAAGCCTCCCCTGACCGTCACCCGCGCCGCGTGTTCATGGCGGCCGGAGGTTCTGGTTCCTCTGGCGCCGCGACCGGTTATTTCGGCGGGAGAGGAGCACGGCTGCTCGCTCTCTCTCCCGCTCCGCCGCCTCCTTTGCGGACATGATGGCCTCGCAAAAGGAGGCGACGGCGTCCCATCCGGTTTGGCCCCCGACCATGGCCTAGATGGACCACGGCCGGGAGCGACAGGTCCACTCCGATGGTTGCGTCGAGGACACGGCGCTCCTCGTTCCAGGCTGGACACTCTTGTAGAGTGTGCAGCACCGTGTCCTCGACGCTGGCAGTGCACTGCAGTGATGGCACCCTGACGACGTTTCGCGTCCTATCTGATGCAGGTACCGGCCGAAGCAGCCGTGCCCGGTCAGTACCTGCGTCTGGCGGAACGTCAGGGTGCCGTGCTTCCGGTCAATCCAATTTGGCAGGACGGGCCTAACCGCCTCAACGGTTCTGTGACCGGCGCTGGGGTGCGCAAGTCGATTCTGCCATTCCACCATGAGATCCTGTCGGAACTTCGCCCTTTTGGCCTCGATTTCCCGAGGCGCCGGACGGATGTCCCGACTGAGGGCGTCCTTGCGCCAGTCGTAGACGGCCGCAAGGACACGCGCCTCTAGATCCCATGGTGGGGATCCGGCTAGGACGGAGGCCGCCTCAAAGGAGATCGTACGATATCCCCTTATTACCCTGACGGCCAGCGCGCGCTGCGGACGTCGCAGTAGCGCGGCGTTCTTGGCCGTCAGGGACTCCGCCCATATAGGGGCCCCGTACAGGGCCATGGATCGTATGACCCCCTCGTAGAGTTTTCGGCACGGCGCGCCCAACCCTCCCACATTGGGCAGCAGCCGCGACAGGGCGCCGGCTGCTCCCATGAGCCTGGGGGCCAGCCGCTCGAAGTGTGCCGAAAACTTCCATCGGCTGTCGAGGACGAGTCCGAGATATTTCATCGTCGTCCCGACGCCGATGGTGGTGCCTCCCACTGTGATGCTCAAGCCCGGAGGCGGCCTGTTCCTAGGCCCGTGGAACACCACGGCCTCGGATTTATGTAAGGCCACCTCCAGACCGAGCCGCCGGATCCTGTCGACTACGTGCGCGACCCCAGCCGTGGCCAGTAGGCCCGCCTGCCGGTGGGTCCTTCCACGGGCCGCGACCAGCGTGTCATCCACATAATACGTGACGCTGACACCGTGGAGGACCGCACCCCGTATGGTCCAGTCATAGGCGATGTTCCACAGGAGCGGGCCCAGCACCGACCCCTGTGGAACACCGCACGTCATTACTCCCCGACCCCAGCCGGCTAGCTGACCCGGGTAGACGACGGCCTTCACCGAGAGGTAGTCACCGATGACTCTGCGGAGGTAGGTCGGCACCCCGTGATAGCGGAGTGCCTCCTTGATGCAGCTCCAGGGCAGGGAGTTGAAAGCGTTGGCGATGTCGAGGGACACCGCCAACAGCACCCCGCCCTGGGAGATCGCTTCCTCCGCCTGGCTCTTCACACGCCGGATGGCGTTTATGGTGGAGCGCCCCTGGCGGAAACCGAACTGGTTCTCCGCCAGATCCGGCCCCTCTTCTCCGAGGTGCCGGACGAGGCGGTTCGCGAGCACTCGCTCCAGCAGCTTGGCCACCTCGTCCAGCAACACTATGGGCCGGTAGGCGGACGGAGAGTCCGCCGGGCGCCCCTCCTTCCTGAGCAGGACCAGCTTACCGGTCTTCCACCGGGTGGGAAACCGGCCCTGCTGCAGGCATGCCGTGAAGAGCCACGTCAATCGGGACTCCAGGGCGCCGTGGGACAGAACTAACGCGCGCCCCGGTATGCCGTCGACACCGGGGGCGGTGTTCTTGGCCTTCAGCCTCAACACCGCCACACCCAGTTCTTCCCGGGTCACTGCGGGCACTTGGTCTTGCTCCACGCTGGGCTCCGGCGATGGCGGTGCCATCGCGGGAGGCGGATGCTCGGCCCTCGAGGGAAACAGAGCGCCAACGACGTCCGCCACCAGGGGTGGGGGGAGACTCTGGGTCAGCGGGGGCGCCCATGGCCGGAGCTTGTTCCGGACCAGATGGTAGGGGTGCCCCCAGGGATCGTTGTCCAGCGTACCCAAGAGTTCCACCCACGCCGCCGATTTGGCTTCCCTGATGGCGATCTGCAACTCCTTTTTGGCGCTCCTGTACCTCTCGTACAGGCCGGCTTCTACGGTCGCTGCATCATCGGCGCGGCGACGCCTCCTCCTGTATCTGGTGTACCGGCGGCTCGCCACGACACAAGCCTTTCGCTTGCGGGCGATCTCGTCGCTCCACCAGTACACCAGATTTTTGGATCTATGAGGACCTTGCCTCGGCATCACCGCGTCACATACTGACTCTCCGTCGGGCCCCTCCGCCCAGGTGTTGACGGTGAGGGCCTCTCGAAAAGCCTCCCGATCGAGACGTTTTAACGCCCAGCGTGGGTATTCCTCCGCCAGGGGACGCTCCGGCATTCGGTCGCCCGAACTTCGGGGGGAGACGCTGAACCGGATGTACCGGTGGTCCGACAGCGTCTCCTCCCCTTGCAGGACTCTCCAGTCCTGCACACGGCGTGCTATTGCGGGACTAGCTACCGTTAGGTCCACTATGGATCCGCCCCGCATCCGCACGCACGTGTGCACTGTTCCCCGGTTTAGGATGGCAAGACCGTTTTGGATCGTCCACTCTTCGAGCTCTTCACCCCGCGAGTCGGTGGCGGGGGAACCCCAAGGCATGGATTTGGCGTTGAAGTCACCGCCACCAGCACAGGGCGGGGGTGGCTCTGTGCGACGATCCTGCCCGCATCTGCTAGCCAGCTTTCAAAATCGCCGAGACTTCGGTTTGGGGAGAAGTAGCCTCCTACGACTACTATCTCCCCGATTGTGACCGCGACGAGGCCCCTGCCCCTAACGATGTTGGCGAGGGGGGGGCAGCCCGCAGCCGTCCGCACGATGATGACCACCGAGTCGTCCAGGTCCCCCGCCCAGTCATCTCTGGTGTGGACCCCGTACGGCTCGGCGGCCACCGCCACCTGGATGTTCCACTGCGCCATGCTCTGGAGTAGGAGATCCTGAGCAGCGGCGCAGTGGTTCAGGTTCGCTTGGAGGAGGCAGAGAGGTGCACAATCCATTAGTTGATTTTGTTACCCTCCGCCGCCTCCTCGCGCGGCTTCTGCGGTTGTGGCTGCGGCTGGGCTGGCGTGCCCGTCGCGGCTTTCTTTTTTTGTGCCCTCTTGGAGGGGCGGGCCCCACAAGGCCCGCTTCCAAGCCGGTGCTTGGCCGACATACCCGCCGCCTCGCATACGCTGCAGTGCGACGAGGCTTGGCAGTTAGCGGCCTTATAACAGACTTGGCCGCAGCGGTAGCACAGCCCGTTGCGGTCCACTTCTGAGGTACCACGTGACCTTCGACGTGGCATCGGTAACACCTCTGGGCCTTTATCGGCAGGGTCTTCACCACCGCCGAGGCCCACCCCACCAAGAGTTTGCGGCCTTCTAATTTTTTGGCTGCCACCACCGGGCAGGTCGCCACCGTTGTGCGGAGACCGTCCGGTCCTAGCCTGATCCCGTTCGACCGGATGTGGTCGATCGGGCAATCGGCGACCTGCGCGATGGCGGTCGCCACCTCGTCTGTAGTCGTGCAGTCATCCAGGCCCGAGACTATAACATCTATCGTCTTCATGGGCCTGGATACATTAACGTCCTCGGTATCGAGGACGTCTCGTAGGCGCTCGGCTAGAGCGTCCGCCTTGGGGGCGCTGCATGTCCCCGGGAGCACGAGCATTCGCCCCCCCGTGCGCGCCGTTTTTAGCCGAACGCCTCCCTCGATACCGAGGTCGGCCAGCTTTATGTTTTGTTTGGCCTTCACGAGGAGGTCCCCGTACGAGATGCCCCTCTGCGCCGCCCCTAGTTTCAGGGTCAGAATAACGGCGGAGGACTTGGGCTCCCACAGTTTTGGGGGCCTCCTCTCGCTGGCCTTTGCCGACGAAGTGGCGGGTGCCTTCTGCGCAGAAGGCCGCTTTTCTTTTTGTTGGGACTTATTTGGGGGCCCGTTCTTCCCGTGTGTACCCGGCGGTTGCGCTTTTTTGCGCTTTCGCCGCCGGGTCACCGTTGCCCAGCCTTCTTCCGCAGGTACAGTTGGAGGGGGGCCTTCGGTTTGGGGTGGCGGGGCAGGCACTTCTTTTTGTGCGACTGCTGCCCCACCTTTTGTCCTTGCATTTTTTGGGGAGGGTAGAGGGGGGTACTCTTCTACCGGAAGTCCCGAGGGGGTTATTGTACTGGGCGGAGGAGGGCGCATGGGTCTCGACGGTGTGACGTGGGCCGGGCGCATGCGCTCCTCACAGGCCGCGAACCCTGCCTCCATCAGCTGGACCAGGGTCGCGACCATCGACTCGCTAGGAGTCTTGTGTAGCTGCCGGTGGTGGTGGTGGTGGTGGTGTCATGGCTTGGACCACAGGACCTCCGCGTGGTATGGTGAGCTCCCTCCGGATGCTCACCAATTCATTGCGGAGGTCCTCTATTTCCACCTCCATATGTTTATTAGCTGCTCGAAGCAGCGCCACCTCCTGGGTAGCGGTGCGGTCGAGCAGTTCTCTGGATGCTTCGTCGACCGCCGCCACTGCCTCCTTGAGGGCCTTTTGGAGCGTTCCCTTAAGGCTCTTGGAGACCTTGGCGACGCTCGCGACCACCGCCATGGAGTCCGAGATCTGTCTCTGTAGACCCAGGGCGTGCTCAGCCTGAGTCTCCCGGCCGGATCGATTGACGGTGGCAACGTCGTCAGGCCTTTGCCGGAAGGACTTTGCGGTAGCCACCGCTTGGGCCCTCTCGACAATCTCGGACTCCATGCGGAGTTCTTCTTCCTGTCTTTGTGCCTCGGCAAGGGCTCGTCTGACCTTGCCGAGGCCCACATATTGGCCGGTGGTGGGCGGCCTGCCCCTCTGCCGTTTGGCGGGCGTGGTGGCGCCTTCTACGGCATTTGAGGGGCCGTTGGTTCGTCGGTCTCGGAGCGATTGGACCGAGCGGGTCGACGAGCAAGATGTCCTGGAAGAAGACCGCGAGACGGAACGTGTCCCCTTTTTTTCCCGCTACTCATGACCGGGTGTTATGGTGGAGCGGGACTTAAGAGAGGGGTCATTAAAATGGGGAAAATATTTGAAAGGGGATTTGGGACCTTTCAGTGCGAGCTGGATAGGGTCACAAATGTAGGTATAAAAACTACAAGGTGAACCCTATCCACGGGGGCAATAAAAAAATTTGCCCAGAAAAATTCCTTACCACCTAAGTCCAGACTAAAGGGTGGGCTTGGTGCGATTTTTCCCGAAATCCGGTTGTTTTTGGGGAATAACACCTCGGATAGGGGTCGGATCGCGGCGTGGTGCACACCAAACTGTAGGTCTCGTCGAGCCCTATAGCCTGGTGGTCGCGGACCAGGGAGGTAACCCTGGTAAAAACGGGATTTAGGGGTGAAAATCCGGGATTTGTGAGAAAATGGGAAATTAGATTGTGAGAAAATGAGATACGATTTCCGAAGCCGCTATTAGTCGCATGGAGACGAAAGTGGTATCAACGGATAGCCCTTGAAGAGTGATGTTCGACGGTGGTAAGAACGATGGGGGGTTCCGATAGAAAAAACTTGGATTTTCGAAGGAAAATCGAATTTTCTGGGGACAATCTCCAGAGAACCGGTGAACCTTGGACGATCTGGGCCAACGAGGTGTCCCTGGAAAGGTCTTGAAGAGACCTATTCAATGATATAAAACACTCTGTGTGTCTGGGAACAAAAGAAAATTTGGCCAGGGGGGAACCTATGGATTAACGGTTGAAATTTTGAGAAGTCCAAATTTACTCAAAAACGGAGGAAAAACCTATTGAAAACGACCTATTCAGTGATATAAAGGTGAAGAGGGACGAGCTCCTAAGGTTCCAGGATACAAACTGAGGCATGAACCACGACCGCAATCCACACGTGGTGGTAGAGGGGGAGGAGTTGCATTTTATATTAAAACTGACATTCACCCTAAAATAAAAACACACCCCGATCATCAAGATGTTGAACAAATCTGGATGTCGCTGAAAGTATCTGGCAAAACTATTCTAATCGGAACAGCAGACAGGCCACCCTGGCTTGACATAGATACGTTTCTTAGGGGTTTAAGCGAGAGCGCTAGTGCTCTGGCACCTTACAATAACATGATAATATTAGGTGACTTTAACATAAACTTATTAGACCATAATAATTATAACTGTAAAAAAATTAATAAATTCCTCAACCACTTTAGTCTAAAACAAATAGTAGATAAACCTACGCATCATTTCGGGCAGAATTCGACTCTTATAGCTATAATATGCACAGACATAGTTTCTTATATGGTTGAGGTAGATCAAATATATGATCTTAACCGACACGCCTTTGTAGTATGTGAAACCATTATAAAAAAAGAAAAATCTCCAGCACGGTTAGTAACTTACCGACCATTCAAAAATATAATACCCAATAATTTTGAACACGATTTAAAATATATACCTTGGCAGGATATATGTGAAGAAGTGGACATTAATGTTATGGTGAATAAACTGAGCTATTACACAACTTATTATTAACGCGAGTTAGTACAATAATATTGAAAGTGGTTAAGTATGGAGCAAAAGTTATTTTGTACATCGATAGATGGCGCTAGCCAAACAATAGATCGCGGTATGGTTTGCGTTTTGGTAATATAAGTATGTAAGCAAATATTAATAAATTTTGAATCGATCTAGCATCGTTTTTTGTTTCATATAAGTGACCTGCCTTAGTCTGAATTTGGTCATGGTCCTTCGAGCTGGATGTCAGTAAATCTGGTTCCCGAGAAACAATTTTTTCTGTGTCACTATCGCACCTATGGGCAGTGGGTCGCTGCTCGGGGCGTCCCTTTTAGTACCAGCAGCCCGTGGAGCAGGTGGCGCCATCTAGCGGAGAAAACGGACAACAAATAGCAGTGACGTCGTACGTGTGTATATGTGTGAGTGACGTGTATCAGTATATATGGACATAAAACTGTAAGTAAATTGAACTTTATTCTCTAGAACAATTTAACTTAGTAAATTTGCATGGACTTAAAAAATTTAAGTGTTTGCATGGACTTAGAATAATTTACAAAAAAGTGGAGAGACGGGGAATCCATGCCCGATTTTTTTACAAGTCTTTTAAAAGTCCAAACACTTAGAAAAATTTCGAAGAATTTGTCAGCGACTTAGAAAAATTTCGAAGAAATTTTTAAGGACTTAGAAATTTTTTGAAATTTTTAACAGCGACTTAGAATATTTTGTGAAGTTTCTCTTGCAATAATTTGTACCTACAGAGAGAGCACATGCACAAGATTGCGCTTTGGCTTAAGTGTTTACATCTATCAAAAGGTTATTGGTGAACATTGTATTTGTGTAAAATTTTTGTATTGATATCTACACAACATGGAAGCCTACAATAAAATTCAAATGGACATTAATATGGCAATATCGAAAGCCAAGACTAATTTCAAAAAGTCGCCCAAGGATCGTATTTCTAAGTCATATGTTGAAGTAAGATTGGAGAGATTGGAATCACAGTGGACTTCATTTTCGGATACACATTTAAAAATATTAAGCGAAATAAAGGAAGCAGAATATAACAAGTCTAATTATTGTTCATCAGAAGTTTATGAAGTTACTGAAGAGTTATATTTAGACTATAAAACGGAATTAAAAGAGACACTCAACAAACTGTGTAAAACAGAAGTTTTTCAAAATGTATCACAAGATTGTGTAGAAGGTTCAGCTAAATCTTGCAATATTAAGTTACCTAAAATTAGTATACCTATGTTCTCAGGACAATACTCGGAGTGGATCACCTTCTGTGATTTATTTTTATCACTTATCCATAACAACAATTCTTTAGATGATGTACAGAGACTTCAATATTTAAAAAGTCATTTAACTGGAGAGGCTGATCAACTTTTGAGGAATATACCTATCTGTAGCTCAAATTACCAGATTTCTTGGGAACAATTAAACAATCGCTATAATAATAAAAAATGTATGGCATCTTGTATACTCAAGCGTTTTATGAGTCAGAAAAATATATCAGCTGAGTCATCAGCATCTTTTAAGGAATTATTAGATACAAGCAACGATTGTTTAAATGCACTCAAAAATTTGGGAATAAAGATTGAAACCTGGGATATCATTGTTATATATATTTTAAGTTTATAGTTAGATCCCGAGTCCCGTAAATTATGGGAAGCAAAAATTTGTGAATACTCAGAGGATTTAACATCAATAGACCAGTTTAATAAATTTTTAGAACAAAGGTTTCGCTCATTAGAATTTTTAAATAATAACCCTTCAAAAACCACTGTCACAAAAAACATACCTGTTAAAACATTACACGTAGCTACTTTGTCATGTATATTTTGCAAATCAGAACATAAACTTGGTAATTGTAAGAAATTTTGTAATAAAGACGTCGCTTCACGACGTAGTTTTGTCCAAACCAAAGGATTATGTTTTAATTGTCTCGGGCCAGGTCACGCAGTATATGCGTGTCGCTTACCGACTAGATGTCGGTTATGTAAAAGAAAGCATCATTCTTTACTCCATTCTAAGGACGCGTCAATATCAACTGACTCTAAAGTAGAACATAAGCAATCAGTTGATACAAAAGCAACACAAGACGATGCCAGTAAAATCGTAACAAACTGTGCTGCAACTTCTAGCAGTCATGATTTGTTACCTACGGCTTTAGTGAAGGTTAAATCCGGTACAGGCACATAGGTGACTCTGCGTGCTTTGCTGGACCAGTGCTCGCAGGCTTCTTATATTACGGAGTCAGCTGTGCAACTTTTAGGACTTAAAAAACATACCTGTCATAAATCATCACTAAGGCTAGGAGAAGATAACAAAGGTTGTGCATTGACCTCGAAATATATTGTTTACTTAAGATTGCAATCAATGTACAATCCTCATTTTGTTTTGTCGGTTAAGGCTCATGTACAGAAGAAATTAACATCAATTCTTCCTTGTAATGAAATCAACTTTCCATTATGGGGAGAACTCAAGCAGTATAATTTAGCAGATCTTACTTGGAAGACACCTGGGAAAATTGATATTCTTTTAAGTTCCTCGGTGTATAGTAAAGTCCTCAAACAAGGATTTTGCAGAGGTCCTCCGGGATCTTTAATAGCACAGGATTCTGAATTAGGTTGGATACTGTCGGGAGAAGTCACTGGAAGGGAAGAACATGTAGAGAGCTGTAACTATTTAACAGTAGAAGCTGATCATAATGATCTTATAAAGAAGTTTTGGGAATTAGAAGAAACGTGGATGCCAAAAGGCATTTCACGGAAGAAGAACAAGAGTGTGAAGCATTCTTTAAGCAAACTACACAACGAGATTCCGAAGGTCGTTATATTGTTAGATTGCCTTTTAAAACGGCTACACCACAATGCGTAAATGGCCAAACAAAGGATATTGCATTACGTAGATTTTGAACTTAGAGAAAAGGTTAGCCAGAGATTTAGAATTAAAAAAGCAATATGTCGACGTAATTAACGAATATATCGACTTGGGTCATATTGAAATTATTCCCTCGGAGTTAGTTAACAAAGATCATGTCGTATATCTTCCCCACCATGCGGTAATAAGGGAAGATAAAACAACAAGTAAAGTTAGGGTCGTATTTGATGCCTCAACTTTGGGTAAAAATGGTGTGTCGTTGAATAGTGAACTAATCGTAGGTCCAAATCTACAAGCAGATTTACGGCACATTATAATGAGGTGGAGATTGCATCCTATTTGCATAATTTCAGATATTGTCAAAATGTACCGGCAGGTGTTAATATCTACGGAAGATGCTGATTACCAAAGAATATTGTGGAGGCAAGATCCCAAAGACGAAATCCAACACCTACGGCTATTGAGGTTAACATTCGGCACGGCATCAGCTCCATTTTTAGCTATCAGAACATTGCACCAAATTGCACATGATGAAGGAGACCGCTTTCCTATTGCACGTGAAATTACTTTGTCGGATTTTTATATGGACGATCTGATGACCGGCTGCCAAAACATATCTGAAGGAAAAGAAATATTTTACCAAATGAAGCAATTATTAGCAAAGGGAGGTTTTGATCTGCAAAAGTGGAAAAGCAGTAATTCAGAATTAATGAAATATATAAGAGAAGATAAAGAAGAAGAAGAAAATTTAGAATTGAAAACAGATACAGTAATGAAAATATTGGGACTTACCTGGTCCAGAGAAGATGATGAATTTATATACACAGTCAAACTGCCTCCATTGAAGATACCTATAACTAAGAGAAGTGTTATATCTCATATATCAATGTTGTTCGATCCATTAGGCTGGTTGGCACCTGTAATCATAAAAGCCAAAATATTAATTCAAAAATTATGGTTATGTGGAATTAATTGGGATGAAGAGTTACCATCTACATTGTTAACAGAATGGTGTACTTACCGGAGCGAACTCGAACAACTTGTTCAATATCGGATTCCTAGGTGGTTAAGAACTTATTGTGGTGACACATTGGAACTGCATGGATTTAGTGACGCCTCGAATCAGGCTTATGCAGCAGTCGTTTATATCCGTGTAGTTGATCAACAAAATGGCGTTTATTCTCCCTTGGTGACAGCAAAAACAAAGGTTGCGCCAATAAAGCAAGTTTCAATACCGCGACTTGAACTGTGTGGAGCAGTTTTAGTGTCGAAGTTATTGTGTGAAGTAGCGGAAGTATTGAACATTGACAAGAAGAAGATTTATGCATGGACGGATTCGACAGTAGTACTTGCTTGGCTCAGTAAACATCCATCTAATTGGAAGACATTTGTCGCGAATAGAGTTTCAGAGATTTTAACAGTAATGGATAGTAGCCAATGGGCTCATGTTAAATCAGCAGACAACCCTGCAGATTATGCTTCACGAGGATTAAAGCCAGCTGAATTAATTTCTAACCAGCTGTGGATGGAAGGGCCGAGATGGCTGAAAAACAAAAAGATTGATTATGGAAAGAAGATAGCATGCAGTACAGATTTAGAAGCAAAGGCACACAAGGTGAGTTATGTTACAATTGACAAACAGTCAGAATTACCAGTATGGTCCAGATTCTCAACGCTAAGAAAACTGGTCAGAGTAATCACCTATTGCAGGCGCTTTATGTATTGTAAGAAACGAAGTAGCAACTCTGAACAATTTCCTTCATGGTTAACAGCTAAAGAACTGAATGAAGCATTGATAGTTTGCATTAAACAGTGTCAAAAGCAACAATTTAGACAAGAAATAGAAGATCTTATTAACATAGGAAAGGTTCACAAGAAAAGTGTACTTACCTCACTTAATCTATTCATCGATAATGATGGTTTGCTCAGAGTAGGCGGACGCTTAGAGAGAGCCGCAATTGATGAAAATCGAAAACATCCGATTATAATACCATCCAAGTCTCATTTTACGGATTTGTTAATAGCAGATACGCATCAAAAGACGTTACATGGAGGGCCCCAACTAATGCTTAATTATTTAAAATCAAAATATTGGGTACTTAATGCAAAAAATCGCACCAAATTTTATGTACGCAACTGTATTGCGTGCGTACGTCATGCAGCTCGTAATAGGGAACAGCTCATGGGTCAGTTACCCAAAGCAAGGGTAACTGCCAGCCGTCCTTTCTACCAGAGTGGACTGGACTACGCCGGCCCAATAAATATGCGCACATCAAAGGGAAGAGGACATCATGCTTACAAGGGATATATTTGCCTCTTTGTATGTATGGCGACCAGAGCTATTCACCTTGAGGCTGTAAGTGACTTGACGTCTGATGGATTTTTGGCAGCATTTAAAAGGTTCGTAGCTCGACGTGGTCATTGTGCTGATCTTTACAGCGACAATGGTACAAATTTTGTTGGTGCTGCGAAAGAATTAAAGAAGCTGCTGGCTGCTGAAAAATCAAGCGTCACCAAAGAAATAGCGGATTGGCTATCAGATAATGGAACTAACTGGCACTTTATACCACCTCATGCTACAAATTTTGGTGGACTTTGGGAGGCTGGTATAAAGTCTACAAAACACCACCTAAAAAGGGTTGTTGGAAACAACACTTTGACTTATGAGGAGATGGCTACCGTGTTGTCTCAAATAGAGGCATGCTTAAATTCTCGTCCTATTTCAAGATTTAGTGAAAATTCTCAAGATCAAACTGCTTTAACTCCAGGTCATTTTTGGTCGGAGAACCTCTTGTGCTTGTACCGGAATTTAACTTTGAACAGTCAAATCTCACTAGTTTAAAGCGATGGCAGTTGACACAGCGTATGTTACAAGATTTCTGGCGACGATGGTCAAAAGAATATTTAACCCAGTTTATGAATCGTTATAAATGGGCTTATCAGACTCCGGAACCGGGTATTGGTGATGTCGTTCTGGTGACAGAGGATGATTTACCACCAGCTCGGTGGCTATATGGTATCATCACTCAAAAACATCCCGGGTTGGACGGAATTACGCGTGTTGTTACTCTAAAATGTAAGGGGTCACAAATTAAAAGACCGGTGTATTCTTCCTGTTAGCAATTAAGTATTTTCTTGTTTTATGTTAATTACAAATAACAGTAATTATTTTTTTTTTGTCTGTTTGATATATTTTAATTTTTTTTTCAATAGATATTATCGTGTCTATCATTTTGTGTTTTTGTATGAATTTATCAATGTTTTGTAAAAGATCCACCATAATGTCTACTTTCTTGTGCTCATTACACCTGAATTATTTCTGTTTAGTATCAATATTTTGTGTTTTTTATTTTTATTTTTGTTTGAATTTTTGTTGAACCAGTGATTTGATTTTGTATAATGTATTTAAAGTTAACCATACTCTATTGTAGTGTTTTATAAAATTTAACAAGCGCCATCATCGTTATGATTAATCTGAATGTGTAGTTTAGTTTATGTTTCTTTAGACAGATTGTATCTATGTTTAAGAGTACAGTTAATTATGAACAAAATATTAAGTTATGGTAAGCATTTAGTTCATATTTTGTCCATAGTAGGCGGAATATTAACGCGAGTTAGTACAATAATATTGAAAGTGGTTAAGTATGGAGCAAAAGTTATTTTGTACATCGATAGATGGCGCTAGCCAAACAATAGATCGCGGTATGGTTTGCGTTTTGATAATATAAGTATGTAAGCAAATATTAATAAATTTTGAATCGATCAAGCATCGTTTTTTGTTTCATTGAAGTGACCCGCCTTAGTCTGAATTTGGTCACTTATTTATTTGATATGCACGCGCCTATAAAGAGGAAACTTTTTAGAACACCGCCTACACCCTGGATCACAGATAATATTAAATTAATGTTTAAATTGAGAGATAAAGCTAGGAGTAGGTATCAAAACACAAAGCTAGAGATACATAGACAGTATTATTTAGACCTCAAAAATCTATCATCGGTGGCATTACTTAACGAGAAGAAAGCTTATTTTAATCAACATATTAATAATAATTTAAGTAACTCAAAACATTTATGGAAGAATTTAAAATCAAATGTCTTACAATCTCACCAAGAAAGAATGCTTCCAGCGCACTTTAGCGTTCCAGAAAGTATTAATAAAGCTTTCTCGGAAGTACCTGGGGCAAACATCGTCAGTTTACAGCAGTTAATATATTATGAGTCCCACAGATATAGTCAATCTAGTTTTTCTCTAAATATACACACGACAAAGTAAGACAAATAGTTAATTCACTAAAATCAAATGCCCTTAGAGTAGATAAAATAAATATAGAAATGTTTAAATTAACAATGCCTAATTCATTAAAGACATTAACTCATATTATCAACTACTCGATTTGTTCAAGAAATTTCCCAGATTTATGGCGGCAAGCTATTGTTCGTCCAATCCCAAAGATAAATAATCCCGTTGGTAACAAAGATCTCCGTCCGGTAAGTATACTGCCATGCCTTTCCAAAGTTCTGGAACGGGCAGTACACTTACAAGTCATAAAATATTTAGAAACTAGTAATATATTACCTGATCTACAATCCGGATTCAGGAAGGGATATGGCACAGCAACAGCACTATGTGATGTGATAGGTAATATAACTGAAGCTCGAGCTCAGGGGCAGGGTACTATTCTTGTTCTATTGGACTACTCTCGCGCCTTTGATGCCATAAATACAAAATTACTCCTATCTAAGCTAAAATTTTATGGGTTTACTAGTAATGCTATAGAATGGTTTCACAGTTATTTAGAAAACAGAAGACAACATGTCGAAATACAAAAACCAGATGGAACAACTGTCGTATCAAGTCCTATGCACCTTGCTAGAGGTGTCCCACAAGGTTCAATACTGGGACCATTGTTATTTATTCTGTATACTGCTGATATAGTCAAGTGCATACAAAACTCCTAAGAAATTCCTTCTCCTTCCTTCTCCTTCATTCATTCCGAAATTCAAAGGAACGATTCGGATCACGAATTTAATCATTCCTAAGAAACGTCGAAGTTGTTGTAATGTTTCCGGTTTGGGAAAGTTGACAATGGCTTCAACTTTTGTCTGAATCGGTTTTAATCCCTGTTGCGAGACTTCAAAACCTAAAAATTCTAATTTTGGTTGTCCAAAAACACATTTCAACATGTTAATTGTTATTCCATACTCATTAAATCTTTCAAAAACTTGACGTAAATGTTCTCTATGTTCTTCTATATTATCGCTAAATATCATAACGTCATCAACGTAACTTGATAAAGAAGTAAGCTCTTGTAGTAGTGTGGTTCATAAATCTTTGGTAAGTTTGCGTGGCATTACGTAACCCGAATGGCATTCGTAGAAATTAAAATAAACCAAATGGTGTAATTATCGCTGTCTTTTGTATGTCATCTGGAAACACTGGTATAGAAAAAGGGTATATTTTTCTATACCACCATTAACATCTAGTTTTGAGAATATTTTCTTATCGGCCAGTAAATATGTAAAATCATGTAAATGTATAGGATAACGATCCGGTTTTGTTATAGAATTCAGTTTACGATAATCACCACAGGGTCGGTTGTCCCCGTTTTTTTGAGTACGACGTGCAACGGGCCTGCCTAAGCTCGTTTAGGTGGTCTACATATGCCATGCTCTTGCGTGATATGGAACTGATCTTTAACTTTAAGGTATCTTTCAGGTGGTAATCGCCTTGCTCGTGTGTACACGGGTGGTCCCTGTGTTTCTATGTGATGAAACGTCGTATGGTTAGTACTTTCTTTGACCGATATGGGCTTCGCCAAATCCAGATAATGTAATAATAAATCTTGAAACGGGTGATTATCTTCTACCGTTTTATGGTGGTGTTACCGTCACTAATTTCTAATGTGGTAATAACATTTAAATTAGTTATTTTATCAATCAATTTTCTGGCACGCAAATCGACAACAATACCAAAATGGCTTAAAAAATCCGCTCCAATGATAGGTTGCTTTACAGCGGCAACTATAAAAGTCCATCGGAATTGTCTTCTTAAATTAAGGTTTAGATTTAATGTTTTTATTACATATGTCGGAATTTCCGTTCCATTTGCGGCATAAAGTTTGTAATTTAATTAAGTGTGTGTTAAGTGTACAACCTTTTTCATATTGTATTGGCAATACGGAAACGTTTGCTTCTGTATCAATTAAATAACGTAGACCACTTTTGGAGTCGTTCACACTCAGGCGGTAACATTTAGATGTTGCACAGTTACCCGCCATAGACTGTACATTTTCTAGTTTTCCGAATGCGTTTTCCATGAACATGGTTTTACGCATTTATTCGCCTTTTCTCCATATCTATAATGGTAAAAACATTGCCAATTGGGATTATTCTTACGACATGAAAGTGAAGGATCTCTTCTGTTCGATGACTGGCTTCTATTTGCGCTGCGTTGACGGAAAGGATATCTCGAATATCTCGAACTATTGCGTGTAAGCTCGTTGCTTTTGTTAATTGCGGCAGTCAATTTCGCAATTTCACCCAAAATCTTATTAGTATCACTAGGTGTGATCTGTGCCATCTGTTGGACTTCGGCTATGATAGAAGAAGAAGAAGAAGAACCCATAGCTTCTAACATCTTGTCAGCCATAATTGCTAATTTTTCAAGGTCTTTGGTGTCGCTCACAGCTAATACTGCTCGTGTGGTTGGTGGAAGGTGTCCTTCCCACAGGACCTTTAATGTTTCGTCAGTTAGCTTATCCTTATTTCATTTTTCGTAGCAATTGGGGACGGTTTTTATTCACCAAGATCCATTTCTTTTACAAGTTTTTCAATTTGGTGGCTTTGGGAGTCTTGGTATGTATTAAGGAGTGCAGACTTAAGTGTTTCATTTTTCACTGTGTCGGGCAGGTTTTCTATAATGTTCGAAATTTCCTCGATGGTATCTTTGTTTTGTCGATGGTATCGAAGTTGTTTAACTTCGATAAAACCATATCGAACCTCGCCTCGTCACTCAATTTTTGCGGTTTTAAAATTGTTTCGGCGCGTAAAAACCATAATTTAGGTTGTTCCGTAATATTAACATAATCAATTTTTCCGCGTATTTCATAACTTCCAATTTTAGTATATTTAAAAACAAATGCATCGCCACCCCGTGTGAGCTATCGACGCCGATGCTGCCCTCACGCGGACAGTCAGTGCTACTTCCTACACCGCACGCGCCGCATCGACCTTCCTGTTTTTTCGTCCATATTAAAGTGTTTTCCAAATATACAATTAGCGAATCCTCTAGCCAATCGAGAAATCGTGCCAGTGAATGTGAATTACAATCCACGATCGAAGGGTTCCCGCAGCACCGCTAGCAAGGTAAGTGGTTGTGCATTTGGCGTTTTCCAAATTCCGCAATCTAAACCGCACATAGGTCTATCAGTCCAAAAATCAGGAATTCTTGACGCTAGTGATATAGTATATAAGTCGCTAGACATAGTTGGATTTGGCGGCGGTGCTGTAGCTATGTTGAAATTTCAAAAATGTGGTTGTTGAAAATATAAATGGAAAGGTATTACCTTTGTTCCTGGAACTTATTGCGATATAACTTATGTACACGTACGCTTTACTCGAACCCACGTGGCGGTCACGGGGGAGTTGTCTTCGAAAAAAATAATTATTAACACTTAAATGAACTCGCGGGTCACCAATATTATTAAACCAAATAATAACCACCAAATTAAATATTAATAATGCAAGTTTTTATACAACCAACAGATAGTTATGAAGTTCAAAAAACAATTATGTCCTTAAAAAATACGTCTTCAATAGGACATGATCAAATTCCAACAAAAATATTAAAAGTGTGTTCTGTATTAATTGCAGCGGTTCTCAACTACTTAATAAATCTATCTTTTCAGGAAGGTATATTTCCTGAATGTCGTAAAATAGCTAAAATAAAACCTATATATAAAAAACGTGACCAAACTAACATGTCCAATTATCGACCCATAGCACTTTTGACAATTTTTTCTTAAATCATAGAAAGACTAATGTGTAAGCGTCTTTCCCATTTCATACATAAATACAATATACTGCATCGTAATCAAAATGGATTTCAAAGTAGTAAGTCGACTACATTAGCGACTTTTACACTAGTTAATAAAACAATCATAGAAAATATTAACAAAAAAATTCCAACAACAGCCATATTTCTTGACATGTCAAAAGTATTTGACAGAGTGTCACATAAACTACTTTTAAATAGATGCGAGGCATATGGAATTAGAGGTATGCCACTAGAATGGCTAAAAAGTTATTTAACGAGTAGAATGCAGTATACCGAAATTGAATTTATGGATAATAGTATGGAACAAAAGAGTTTTAAATCATAAATGAGAGTAAATCAACAAGGCGTGCCACAGGGCAGTATTCTTGGCCCGCTTTTATTTCTCATATATATAAATGATCTTCCCAATATTACCAAAAATCATTGTTCTCTTCTTGCAGATGATATTGCGTTAGTTGTCCCTTGCATTAACAAATCAAAGTATAATACTGACTTAAATATAGAAATGACTAATCTAATTGAATGGTTAAGAAATAATAATCTAGAAATAAATATGACTAAAACACAATATATACAATTTCATAATCAAGGAGGTAAAAAGCAAAATCTGAATATTAACTATAACGCGAAAGATATACAAGAAGTCACATCTGCTAAATTTCTTGGTATTATTGTCGATGATTGCTGTACATGGAAACAACACATAGATAAGCTATGCACAAAATTAACAATTTTGCATATGCTTTATGGAGGCTAGGAAAAATAAGCAACCAAAACACTGCAATAAATGCATATCACGGATACGCCGCCTCAAATCTTCGATATGGTGTACTGTTATGGGGAAATTCGGTACACATATCCAAGGCATTTATTGCTCAAAAACAATGTGTTCGTGCAAGAGGCGATATTGCACCTATTGTAAGCTGCAAACCTCTATTTAAAAAGTATAAACTTCTAACATTACCCTGCTTATATATTTACGAAACATGCATATTTGTTAAAAATTATCCAAAACAATTCGTAAGATTTAAAGTTATTAGTATCTTTAATTCAAGAAATCCTAATCGACTTATACTACCCAATAGTAGAACTGTAATATGACAAAGAAGTTCTTACTCCATCTGTGTTAATATTTATAACCACTTATCAGAACATTTTAAGTCACTCCCCTTAAAATATTTTAAAATAAAAGTAGCAGAGTGGCTGATACGCATGGCATTTTATACCATTGATGAATATTTTAATTTTAATCAGACGAGTAATAAGAACTTAATATAATTAATTGACTAAATTATTGTTAATGACATTATCTTAATTTAATTGTTTTATAAATAATATATTCACTAAAAGAGACAAAATTGTATATTAAATATTTGTTTTAATTTTAAGATAATCATAATTAGTAATATAATCATAAAATGTATATGTAGTCATAAGGACTACAAACGGTTTGTAACCAAAACTACAAAAAAATTGTATGCCTGTCGAGGCGAAACATGTAACTTGAGACTTAGCATAATATCTGCAAAAATGTCCATGTTTCAAACAAATAAATTACTTTGACTTTGATATTACTGACACTATCCAAAAAAGTGAACTTTACAGACCCAAAAACCGTTTAATTTAAGCACGAATATTAATATCATCACATGCATTGTAACAATGCCTTCTTCATGGATGTTTCTGCTATAACTTTAAACCATGATTTTGCAAAAATTTGGATAGTGCTATTAGCTCAAGGGTGCACAATATTTGAAATAACTAAAAGGTATCTACGTGTTCCACCTCTGGAGGGAGGTCAATTTCGGTTTGGGTTTGCCAACCGAAGGCTCCAGCGTGCAGGAACTAAATAAACTCGACACGTCGACTGTGGCGTCCGCGGAGCGCGACAGTGCCGCCTCCACTTGTGGAGACACTTTGGTTCCTGAAAGAGGACTACACCGCTAATATCATCCCTGTTAGGGTTGCTGGGGCACATGTTATAAAAAAACAGGTTTTAAAATATCATAATAGAAAGAACTACAATTATTTTCAAACAATTTTACTCTTTTTAGTTGTGTGCCCGCTTATGATGACTGATGGGTACAAATATCAAGGTAGATCAAAAAAGAGATGGATGGATTTTGTGACGGATGATGATCTGTGGTGTGACAGAGGCCGTATGTCTGAATAGAGGGTTGGGCCCACTTATGACGTGACGACAAAATCTGCCAAAATGAGGCTACGATGTTCTGTAATTAATTTGACAGTCGGCTCCTATTGGAGCGAAGTTCTTTTAAGTGGTTTACTGGAGAGTAAATTGGCAGAAGTCGTCACGTAAGGAAGTTTAGTCCCGACAGGAATTCCCCGACCGAGTAGTTTTATAATAACAGCCCATAAATGTTCCACTGCTGGGCTCTGGGCCTCACACTACAGGGAAACGGACAATATACCCACCACGCTTGTCCAAGGCGGCTTGGTAGGTTTGACACAACGGTTAGCTCAATGTGCATGCAGGTTGCATCACGATGTTTTCCTTCACCGCTTTCAGCACGCGGTAATTGTAACAATGACATCAGGTCAGGGCTTGTCCTTGGGTGCATTTTTATATGGTGTAAACAGGGAGGGATAACCGCCAGTCAGTGTCACGCCACATTCACATCAAATTCGTCGAGAGGCCTCTACGTGTTGGCCTTCCCATGGTCTCATGCAAACCCTCCAAAAGTCCGGTAATTTTTTGCAGAAAACTGCGGCCAGGATTCGAATCCACACTCTTCGAGGTTAGGACGCGTGCGCTAGCCAGTATGCTATCGTGGTAGCTAACTTTTTTGCTTTCATTATGTTGTATAATATACACTATCATATTGCCGTAATCAAAGATAGATAATGGTTATTAATCTTAAATATCGGAACTAGTTGAACAAGCGTAACCAATAGCGTTTCCCTATTGTATTAATAATTTCAACCTATAAATGGCCCGCACAGGAACAGACTATATACTCGTGACGCTCGTCCAAAGATAGATATAGGATTGACGGGTTTTAGACATCGGTTATCTCGATGCACGAATGTAATGGCATCACTTTTACTAGCTGCTGGCATTCTACCAGAGTACACTTCAAACTGTGACACTCCATGTTGAAAAACTGTTAAATAAAGTTTACATACCATAATTAGGATTTCCTTGGTTTTGTGACTAATACATCATACTAATATAGAAATGAAGATGGAGATGGACAGGGTATGGACAGGGACAAGTTCCTTAAGTGGAGCAAGTTAGTGACCCACTGGCACCCGATTGTTGGTAAAAGGAGTAGGGGAAGGCAGAGCAAGCACTGGGGGGACGAGATCAGGCTTGCTGTTGGAGGAGGCCTTTGAGAAGAGATACCTGATCTAGGAGAAACATCGAAAATTACCTCATCTCAGATTTAAGGCTATATATATTATTATACAATATTAATACAACGTTTTAATGGTTCTAAGTGCTCTATCTCTCCTGAAAAGTGGCCGGATGCATAAAGGTATTATATCGGGTACGTAAGAAATAATAAGATGAAAAAATAAACTTACTCAGTGCATTATTCTTCTGCCGGTCAAATAGAGATGGGAAGAATGTCATCTGCAGATACAAATCCTTCTCGGTGTAGTCTCTGGCCATGAGTCCTTGCTCGCACCGCCGGCAAAGGGGGTGTCCGTCGTCGAACTGTTGCGGCATCCGCGCGGTGCGGTTCCGCACGCCGCGTCCCCGCACGACATCCATCCGCCGCAGTACTGCACATGGCATTCTCGAATCTGCAAGCTCAGCTTGTCCTGGACCTGGGCCGCGTAGGTTCTGACACCGCTCCAAGAAAGTCATCCTCGTCCCGCGCCACCTCGCGGAACACTCTCGAGCCTTATTCTTGGCTTTGCACTCACCGCACCACTCGGCCCCGTCTGTATTTTTTCAGCTCATTAGTAGTTCGACCCGTTTCTCAGCCGGCGATCTCTTGACGGATCTAAAACCAGACAATCGCACACGCTTGACATGACAGGACGCAACTCGTGTGCCAAATAATATCTAAAGTCTAATTTTAAGTGTTCGGAGTCTTTCAATTGTTCTATATGGTGCGCCCTGTGTGTCGTCGCAAACGACATAAGGCACTACATCGCCTTTTCTAAACCGCCCACTGTGTTCAACGTTCAGTCGTGGAGCGACTTGGACGTGCGCTTGTGCATTCTTATCTGCATAGTCGCCGGGGTCTTGGTCTTCGGTCAGCTGCCTCGTTATAGTCAACATCGATAGAGGCGTCTTGCCCTTCACTAAATCCTCTTTAACTTTCCCAGACCTTCGTGTACTTGTGTGAAGACGAATTCTTTGTTTTTATTTCTGCTCATTGAAATTGCTGCATACTTGTATTTCTTTGAAAAACTCCATGTACATCGAGTTCGATCTGATGATATTTTTTGTTGATCTCTTTTTTCAAATCGAGACCTATTTTGGAGACTTTATCATAATCCAAGCAGTCGGTGTTTATGATCAAACCGTCGGTGTCACCCTACACGACCTCGTACTTCGATTGCTGAACTATCTCTTTCGCGTCGCTCAGAATTTGCCTGCCTTTCATAATGACCAGCGCCGCGAGATCTTAGCACAGAATCTCGAGTGCGCGAAACCTAAACAGCCATACGTAGAATCAACTGGGCGTTTCAAGGCCATCTGTCTAATATTATACTGCATATATTGCTCTGGAGGGAGGGAGTTCAGCTGATTTACGATTTTCGACGAGTATCCTAATTTGGGTTGGCAAAACGCCGCGTTCTGTATTAGGTCCCGGCAGTATTAAGTTTGCGATATTTTCCTGCGATACGGCGACTTGGTATTTTACAATTGTGAAACAAATATTAAATTCCTGTATAATACTTGGATACAAAACCCATGAGAAAGATCAATTTATCATAGAGCCCCTTTTAGGCTCCAAAACTAGACCCCCTGTATATGTAAATTTCTCAGTGCTCTGTTTTGTGGACAACACATTTTTGGCCTCGCCTGCAGTGGAACCTTTTTTATCATACTCTTTATCCGGTACTATGTAATCTATGTCTGTAAACACATGAAGCAAAAGGAATTCGGTCCTTTCCGATTTGCCACCGCTTTGACATGGCACTTCCTGCGATTTGTGTCCGTCGAAGCGCTAGTGGTATTGCGTTGAGTTCGCACATTATTTTTAGTATGTAGGAGACATCTTGCATATTTATCGAATCCTCCTAGGGGACTTCGGCGCGTTCTCCTCGCTTCATATGTAAAACTTTCACACACAAAGTTTCCAGGTCGAAGCTCTTAGCTGGACGAGTTCCATCGTAGACAGCCTAATGTCGCAAGCGAGCTCTCTCTGCGCTGGAACAGGCCGCTTCAGGCGACCCAAGCGGGACCGGTTCGGTACACTCGGCTCCAGGATACTCCCGACGAGACCCTGCAGATCGTGGCCTACGACTAAATCAGGATCCGTTTTCCAGAATTGGACCATAAAATATTTCAGTAATTTGTCGCGTTCACTTTCGCATTTAACGAGCTCGGCGGCCTCATATTGGGACATCGACTGTTTCAGATCCGCGGGCCAACGAAGGAAGTTTAGATATTATTATTACAGGAGACAGCGGGAAGGACGGCCTCTCGTGGGGGGATCATCACGGTGACATCTTGGAAGGAATGATCTAACAACAAATTGTCAATGCCGAGAAGCTGTTAAGTGTAGTACAATACGATGTACCGAGCAAGAGAGTATACAATGTATTTCTGTATTTTTTTTTCCATTTCTTTTTTGCAATGAATTACACTATTTATTGGCATGTAAATGTCTTAGACAACTTAAGCTACATCTAAAGTTATAAATTATAGCAGAATATCTTTTATATAAGTAAGAAAAAGCAAGATATAGAGTGGAAGGGATCTTACTACAGAACTGTTTTGGATATGGCGGGTCTGGGAGCGGCTTGTGTATCGGAAAGCTGTCATGTTGCAAACAACTCAGCAACACTAGTCTCATTCTCTTCGTTTTTGGGTCCATCGCTGTTCTGATGTTTATCTGGTGATTGAAATGTTTGAAGACTCGTTCACCCACTACTCGAGACATACGTACAAGTACAGGAAAAGGTGCTTCGACCTATTATGAGCTACTTATAACAAAGTTTTCCACTTTTGAGTTGAGGCCAGTCCATTTTTTCAGGGGAATTACGCCCGCCATGCTCGTCCTATGCGAAGCGAAGTTTTCGTTGTGATGGATGTACAGTTATGAGGGCACTTCCTTATCTGCTCACGATTATTATGTAAATTATTCGATACTTTATTATTTGTGGACTTGTGGGTGTGCCGCTCGGATTTGGATCTTTAAGTGTAATAGTAGTGAGTATAAGTAAATAAAGTAATCGTTTCAGCATATTGTCAGTCTGAACAAGTAATGGACTCTCGTATACAGGTCATATTGACTACAAAATTACTAAAAGCTAAAGCAACTTGACACGTACAAATAAATATCTGCGGTGCTTATATCAATTTGTTGTTACCTCATCTCGCAAATTGCGGCATACATCTCCAGTATGTTTGTTATTATTAGAAATTATTGTTAATGTGTCGCATTTTTAGAAGTTTCGTCTGTTTGGATGTCCCGGCTAAACTCTGAAACGACTGGACCTATTTTTACAGGACTGTCACAGGTAGATAGCTCATGTTACACGTGTCTGCGAGTAACAGAACTTTTCCATTCATTACTAAGTAATATTATTATAAATCACACATTACATATATATATATATATATATATATATATATATATATATATATATATATATATATATATATATAATATTATATAGAGATATTATCTCTATATAAAATCTAAAACCATATAAAACGCGTGAAATCACGAAGTAAACACACAGAAACCGAAACGGACTTTTAAATTTAATATATTATCAAAACATTACGAATTACACTTTTGATCTGTAGGTAACCTTGCAAGGGTTAGGGAGCCCTCTGCCGCCTTTCTTCTGCTTTGTAAATCAAGAACAACGTGCCTCTGAGAGGCCCCAATCGCCTTCCTGTGGGTCCCGTGGCCCTACGCAAGTCCTTCACCAATCCGGGACCTGGTGATACGCACAGTCGCCATGACGACGGGTGAGGTGTCCAGGTGTCCAGGCGGCCGGGGATCCCGCAGGCGGCCCGCTCGTCTCCAGCCACCAGCTCCCTTATCCTGCGCTCCAGCAGGAAGCTCTCGACGCCCGAAGCGTCGGCCCTGAACATTATAATGTACGGATGTAAGTATTCTAGAAAGATAATTAAACATTGGTCGTCAAACAACGCCATCTATGCCACAGAGGCGTAACTTATGAAGTTTTGCTTACAAATTGTGAAGTACATAATTATGTAGAATACAAAACATAGTGAAACATACAAGCATTTAGAAATTACGAATTATATTATATATGAGAAGAAATGAATTTTGTTATATGCTGCTTTCTATTTAATATTCTATTATTGCTGCTCAGAATTTTTAATACCTCTTGCCTTTGTTATGGTAGCATTTTTTATTATTATGGTGCCGTTTGCTTCAACTTCAGTAGTTCTTCGAACGTAATTGTGTAAGTTTTTAGAATGAATTAGAAAAAAAACCAGAGCCTAATTCAGACGAGCAGATTAGAAAATGCAACTTTTAAAATTTTGTTTGTCCGTCTGTTAGAGTATCACGTGAAAACAACTGAACAGATTTAAATGAAATTCGACGCAGAGTTATTTATAGCCCAATTCCATACTCAATATGTTTTCTACCCTGACAAACGACATCGTTGCCACGGGGTAGACGAGCAGAGTCAACAGATGGCGCCGCAGGCGCAACACGGCATCCGACACGTCGTCATGGCAACCTGTCGTTTACCCCAGAAGAGTGATATTTCAGTATGCAGCCTTATTTTAAATACGAGTCGATTTGACAACTCTATGGCCAAACATTCCCGCGAGAATGCATAGTTCATTAAAAAGATTAAACACTACTTGTAATTAATGAAGTTTAGTGTCAAATGGACTTTATTTGTACTCATTAGTTTGCCTAATTATATATATATATCTATCTTGTACATCATTACTTACTAAGCATCATTGATTTTAATTCTGGTTTTTATGCTTCGCAACGATGCAGTGTTTGCCGTGGCGACACCTTCAGGGCTCAGGGCAAGACCAGCACTGTGCTGAGACTCAGACCGATGCCCTTTTAGGGTGAGTTGGTTGTTTCCATTGGTGATCCGCACCGCGTCTCTCGTGTGGACTGTTGTGCTGCCATCTAGTTCCTACGTTCGAAGAACACTTTCGTCTGTCTATCTCACTCTAGTATTTGCATTTGCTATGCTCTGCTCAGTTTTGTATTATATCAAACAGTTTTCTGTATTTCTCCTCCACGTTTTACTTATGCCAGACGTTTCTCTCCTCCGTGTGCATTGTACGCCTCGTCGATGGATTCAAAGGTTTCACTTTGCATATGTATAATATTGTAGAATTCTAAACATTCCGCCTTTTTATGTTGAAGCTATTAAAACAAAACAAGTGAAACAGATTATACAAACAATGCAATTTTTTTAGATTTCTTGTCTGTTTGTTCGGAATTCACGTAAAATCTACTGGGCCGATTTCGATGCGGTTTTCGCTGATCGACAGTAAATTAGACTTAAAATCTGGGCTACCTTTTATCACGGGACTCAAGCGGAAAATTTCTAGGAATTAATTAATACAGAAAAAAAAATTGCCCGGAAATTTTTCCGGGAGCGGTTGGAAGTTGTTTGCTTGCATAAAAATTAGCTTATTCCGACGCAGCTATAGCTTACATTCTTTTTAAATGCTGTGATATCAAGTCAAGTGTGGACGAAGTCGTAGGCATATCTTAGTACAATATAAACAAACACACTCACAGGATATTTGGCGTCCGAATAGTTCGCTGTCGCTGGGACATCTGCTGGGCCGAAGCAATAGTCCTTTACGACTATCCTCGGTTGGGAGTTCTCAAAGCCGAGGAGCGGCCGCTGACGAACCTCTCTGCTCTGCTCTGCTCTGCTCTGTCGGCTCTAAGGTTACGAGATCGAGTTTCTGCAATGATTTTTAAATATTTTATATTACTGTTACAACTCAGGTCCCGACAAAAACAAAATCCACCTGCATATCTGAAACAAAGCACATTTATGACCGTCTTTTTTTGTTTACTTTGTGTTTAAAATTTGGATTAAGCCGACTTAGATACGGGGCATTCATTGCATTTGTGCATAAAACGATGACCTGATGGAGGGGAGATTGACGAGCGAAGCGAGACGCGTGTACTACAATCGGGAATCTAATAAGTGAGGACTTTGCGCGTTTTATTGAGTTACAACCTTCTGCATTACCTATTTGTACCTGTGTTATCCGTGTTTCTAGTATAGTTCGAATAAACTCGTATAATAATTCGAACGGCATTTTAATTTGAGTCCCGTAACTCGTAACATTACAATAGTAGTTCTCGCTTGCAGATTATTCTACGCATGCATACAACATGATAATTTAAAAAGAAATTATTTACACATATTTCCAGGTTTATTTATATATATATTTATATATTCCACATAATAAACTTCTTTTGTTACTTTGTTAAAACGAAAGCGAGAGACACATTTGTGCTTAACATTGTTCATGTGATGCGAGAGGGTTCCAGCATCCAAGATCGAGGTGAACGTAATTTGGATGCTATGGCCGAGTCCTATATTCTATATTTTTTTAAATATTCTGTAGATCAATATTTTGTGTCTAGTTCTAGATTGTTACGCTCCTCGTGTATGGCTGTTCTGTGTACTTGCAACAGAATCGAGCTGCAATCGCGGAATTAGTGTAACATTTGAAAACGATGCTTCTGTAAGTGGGGCCACATCTGGGATAATGTCATAGTTATAGTTCATTTCACGCAGCTTTGGCTATGGGTACAATGCGTTACTTTTGCTAATCGTGGATGACGTCAAATATCGAAAGATGACATATGTATATACACTAATTAGGAGGTTCCCCGAAGCTACGCTATTACTTAGCTGATGGTGAGAAGCGCCTACGAATCTGCTGCTTGGTGTGGGAGACGTAGTTTGCAGGCGCGGAAACAGACTTTGCTATGTAAAGATATGTTAACCCTAATGGTCAATAAATTTATAGATACGAGTATATTATGTATTTAATCATTGGATAAAATTTTGCCAAATCGACTTTTTAGTGCCATCTATCGTTAAACATGGAAGATCGTATACTAATTATTCATGCTCACATGCAACGTCTTTTGGCTCTCCTGTGAAGTCCGCTGTTTTCCACGTGCACCCACCCTGCCGAACGAGTAGATGACGCCAGCGCCCTCGCGTCGAGCCAGTAGAAAGAAGAAAGAAAGAAAGAAAAAAAAACATTTTATTCAGGACAAATTATAAATACACTATGATTGCTAACAAATTTAAAAACTAGAGTAATATATAATTTTATCCCATCATTCTCTGCCCTTAAGGTGTCGTCACGGCAGACATAACTTAATCTTGAACTATACACACACACACACACACACACACACACACACACACCCACGCATACATACATAGTACACACACACAATAGGTAGAAATAGGGAAAAGAATAAACTGAAACGATATTAGAATTAAATGAAATACCACTGGTATCATGTTTCAGGTCGCGTTGCGAACGTTGCGAACGTTGGTGCTCTTTGAAGTACAGCCTCAGGCGCTCGTCCCCGCTCCCGCTCTCCCGCTCTCCTCTCTCCCGCTCTCCTGCAACGGCGGCCTCCTCGTCGAAAACGAAGTGTAAAGAGTGAAACTCTTCTGAATTTTGCGTCTTGGTATCCTCCTCCACGTTTCGCTTAGTTTCAGTGTCTATATTCCATTTTGGTTTTTTGATGGCACTGCTGCTTTTGAGGGTTGATTGTGCTGCGACTCCTGGAATATTAATTGTGAACGATGCTCATGGTAACTCCAATATAGAATTAGCCCACAGCAGTGGCGAGGGGTGGAGTCATGACGAGGGTGAGCCGGTCACAGAAAGACAACATATCTAAAGATCGTGTTCTGCATCGTCCATGTAGTCTATTCCAGATATTCTTCTAAATAGCTCCAATGTACCGACACGACATGTTTACAATTTCATAATATATGGGATTGCATCACTAGCAATCCTTAACCATATTGATAAGTGATTACACTGATATTGCACAGCGCATCTTGTTTTTAAACATTATCTATTTGGTTGGTTAAACACGAACACATACACACACACACACACACACGGTGCCATCTAGTGCCGCTTAAAATCAACGAGGAATGCAGCCCGTGTGTGGCAGAAGACCATTCCACCACGTCGCTGGCTTCCCCAAGACGGCATCTCTTCTTCAGATATTTTAACTTTTATGCTAGGTTTACATTTACAGAGCTCAAAAGACACTGCTGTTTTAGTTAGGGGAGTTGGGCTTCATACAAAATTGCATCGGCCGTTATGATCTATTCGTTGTTTTCTACAAATCTCATATAATTATCATATAGTTTAGATGAAAGATATCTAAATCTCCAAGCCTCTGCTTGTGTTCGAGATAACATATTATTGAAGCAAAGAGGCGGTGTGCGGAAGTATGATTATTAGGTGCCAGTTCCTTGTCAGCGGCTGTCATGGCCAGGAAACTCCTGGTGACCCCTTTCGAGGGAAGCGCGGCCACCGACACGGCACGAGCTCCTCTCACTTCGTCGTCCTCGATGCAGGACAATTTTTGACTGTCCGTCTGCTACAGCTACACGTGAAAACTGGTTCACCGGTCGCGAAAATCTAAGAAAATATTATTCGACACAGAGCTAGCTCTCGTGCTTAGGATACTCTTTATCCCGATAAATGACGTCTCGTTGCCATGGAATAGATGACAATAGCCATAAAGATGGCGCTGCCGTTGTAAATCACTTTCCGCGTCTGTCTGTCTGTTTGGATATACGCCAACTACTAAACCACGCAAGGGATTTTTAAGCGGTTTCATCATTAGCTAGATACATTTTCCACTAAAGGTTTACAATATTGTTACGTGCAAGCGGCGGGGGTACACCAGTTTTTTGACTAAACTTCTCCGCAGGGTTGCTCCTTCACTGAACTGCCCACCAAACTTTTCACTAAACTCGTCTCTTCCAACTCTTTCGTATCTTCGCTGTCTTGAAACCACCTCTCCCGGATACCCGGAAGAATCTTCTAGAACCAGGGACGTAGCTATCGCGGTATCAGCCGTATCAATGACACGGGGCCCCCAAAGTGTGTAAGCAAAAATTCCTAAAATGTTATCTATAATCCTTTACAGATTAGTAACATTTTTGAGAACAACTGCTGGGCCAACAGGAACGGCTATCAGACTTCTCATTATCTAAAGAGCCAAAAAATCTAAAAAAACTGAATCGTCTTCAATTACAGATTATTCGATAAATAAATTCGATAAAAAGGCGAGAAAACTGTATCTTTGATTTGAATTGTTTGTCTCACTTAGCTCCTGGGAGCAGTAAGTATAAGTAATAACTTATATTCAATATATAATTATTCTAAATCACAATTCATGCATCATTTCCATAATTTCCATCTTCTTTTCGTTATTCCTTTATTTCCTACCTATCCCTTTCTAAACCTCTATCTATCTGTCTTTATCTTCCAGAACCTTCTGTTCTAGAATTGTCGTTCATCATCTATCCGTTTCTAAAATGTTGTCCTTGTCTTTTCTTACCAGGATCTTCTACTTTTTTCTGAAACTTCTTAAACCAACTAGATTGTTCCACCATCACTCGCCACAATATATACAAGAATCCTAATTAAAGTATGTAAGTAAAATAGAGCTACTTCGTCTCTACGCACCCTTTGGACCCTTGGAAAGCTACAATTAGAATAATTCTCGCAGGATCAACCAGCTCTGTGCATTGTAAATCAATGGTGGAACGTGCCACTCGCTCAGGACGAGGTGCTTTCCAGCAGTGGAGCCGACTGAAGTTGCCGCAGACGCCTGGCCTCGATGCTTCGGCTCCGAGTCCTGTTCTCCATCTCTTTCCTTCCTCTGCTCATCCCTTTTATACCTATGTACAAAAAGAATACGACATTACGAGTAACTCCGTCTGTCTGTTAACCTTTCACGGAAAAACTACTAGGAGTCCTGGGTCGTCGGTTTTCCTGTAATTCTGTTTAAATGTAGCTTTAATGCTGAAAATGGACATGTGTATACTTTGCATCCCGGGAGATGGGACAGTGGGACAGACGGTATAGAACGAAGTGAGTCTTCTGTATTAACGCCTGCTCTTTAAACTAGAGTCTTACCCGCGACGCAGGGTCAATCTCTAGTAATATTGTCAAATTCTAAACATGCCGTGTCTGTAAGTTGAAGCTATTTAAGAAAAAACAACTGGAATAGACATGTTTCTTTTAGAAAACTATTGGGCCGATTTCGATGCTGTTTCCGCTATCGACAGCTAGTTCTTAGACTTAAAATCTGCGCTACTTTTTATCCCGGGAATCTCGCGGGAAATTCAAGTGAAGCGTCTATTACGTCTGCCACACGAGAATGTTTTTTGAGGGGTTATCCGTCATAAACACGCGCGTGTCGTGTACGTCCTCCTATCGCATCACCAGACTCGAGGGCTGGCCCGATCGGTGTGACACCACGCTCTCACTGACATTTGGCGCGACACGGTTAGCCTTGATCTAATCGTGTTTCGTGCGATGAGCAAGTTCCGATAGTCCACTTCCTCCTCTCCCATATCACACATCTCATCCCTTGCAACCCATTCCTCTAGTCTGATTTCTTTATCTCATCCGGTATTAAAAACGTCCATAGGCGACAGTAACCACTTTCCATGAGCTTATTTGCCAGCTTTCTTTCGGTTTTAAAACTGACTCAATAATCACTACACCCATCCGATAAACGGGTACCGATGAGGTGTGTTTGTTTAGTGAGTTGACATTTCGCCTCAACTCTTTTGGTCAGGCCGTCTCGGTGTAGCGCCTCGCTCACGGCCACGGTGGCAGTGGAACTGTAATTATCTATTCAAATGTACAGATCACACAAATTATGCATCCTTAGCTCTGTCCCGGTTACACGATTCGTACAATGTGAGGAATTATTAGTTGTGCAATACTGTATTTATAAAAGCACCCGCACTTAGCCGCGCGCACAGCCGGGCAGACGCCTTCCTTCACTACTGTCCTGCAGCGTGATCCTCAGAAAGTGATTTAAACTCGAACAAATATTACCTTAGTGATTGTTATATGGATAACCCTTTTGTAAACTTTATTCACTCTTCCTCAATTATCAATAAAGAAATATCAAGTTGTATAATTTAATTAAACAGTAGCAGAAATTATTATCATTTTCGTAAATAAATAATACTTTGTTAAGAAACCACGAACACCAATGAAGCATTTAATCTTGGAAAAATAACCCCAACCTATCTTGTTCAAACCAGTTTTGGGACATACTCCTTGCCAGGGCTCGAGATCGGTCCCACCATATTCCCTTGGCCCTGGCCCAAGGCGATGGAAGGAACATCGAGTTTGTGAGTCTGCCCGACTTCGGGGGTTCTATATTCCCCCGAAAGTGAGTCTTCATTGAATTTCTTCTCATAATAAAAAGAGGAGTTCAGCAGACAGACAGACGGCCCACTTGGTGGAAAACGGTTTGTTTGCAACACCAAAGGGGCTACTTTTAAGGGAGACTGGAACCTGGTCACTGATGCCGGCCGGAACACAACTCAAGGTTGTTATGGCGGCATACTCGAGACCAGGGAAGGTAGCCGTCCAGAGAGCAAATACCACCTGCGACCTTACGAGAAGCCGCCCGGCCGCAGGGAATTGTATTCATTCTCCGTTCCTGCACGGTAGGTTGATTGCGCCATGTACAGACACACAGACTGACGAACATAACAGATTTACAAAAGGCCCGTTCTCTTCAACGGGACAGATCTATGGAATCTCAAAGCATAAAGTGAGCGCCTCGGCCACCAAATCAATATATTTGTCCTCTAGTTATACTAATTTATACTCATTGCATATATAAGTATACATTGCATTATAGGTATGAACCCCGTACTTAAACATTAAGATGTGATCAAACTCAGAGAGTGAACACTGTAGACCAATCCAGCAGCCAGACAGTGAACAGCTTGAAATGGTGTCCCATCTGTGAGCTGCAGAGCCGGAATTGACAAGTGTATAGAATATAGAAGCACACTAAGAGAGGTCCTTTAACAAGTAAGACCAATCGCGACTGTGAAATCTTCTCATACCACTTCTGCTTATAGTGTTGCCACTGATCGCAGGAAGCGATAATAGGAAGCAGTCCACTGACAGACTTGGGACTCCGAGCACGAACGAATAAATACTCAGTTGAGGGGATCCTTGTCGTTTCCACCTTGACGTAATTTGTGCATAAGCCGTCTGGTCATCGCAGCGGACAACGAACTACTGACACGCGCAACGCGGGTCCGCGCATATTAATAGTTGCTCTATCTCGCTCGCACATCATCCGTCCCACTCGCACATTGTACTATATATCGTTCTAGCTGTACGATTTCTTAATATTTGTACTTAAGGTTACCGCTTCCAAAATAAATTAGTTCATTTCAGTACATTTAAATAGAGGGCTGGCCCTTATTCCCTGGCAGCGTGGCAAGCCACGGGACGTGTTGTGGGATGCGACCTGCTTAGACACGTTGGCCGCATCCCATTTGCCAAACACGTGGTCGTCAGCCGGTTCGACGGCGGAAAAAGCTGAAGCACTCAAGAGGCGCAAATATGCAACATGGCCCTGAGGCTATGAGCCACTACGAAAATTTTGTTAAAATGGCTCATTGTCTCTTCAGGTGATCAGAAGGCTGGTGCTTACCTCAGACAACGGATCAATATGGCGATCCGGCGAGGGGACGTAGCCAGCCTTCTGGGCACCTTACCCAGAGAAGACGATGATCTAGGCTCAATATTCTACTTACAGTCTTGAGGACTATGGGTAGAATACCTATTAGTATTATAAATGCGAAAGTAACTCTGTCCGTCTGTCTGATCCGTTTTCACGGAAAAACTGCTGCTCCTATTTGGCTGAAACTCACTCATATACATTTTCGATGCCGAAGATGAACATATATAGTTTAATAAATTTGTCTCTCTGTTTGTTATGCTTTTATGGAAAAATTATTGGGCCGATTTGTCTGAGATTCCGTATATATGTAACTTTAACACCGAGGGTGGACAAGGGGTATTTTTCATCCCAGATAATGGGATAGATATATGTGAAGGTTATTCCAGAAAGTGGGATAGGTTTTGTGATTTTGTCCATTTCGTCCACTTGGTCCACTGGGTCCACTTGGACCACTGAGTCCGCTGTGTCCACTTGGACAACTTGATCCACTTGGTCCACTTGGTCCGTGTTATCTATTTTGCACTATTAGCTCAAAGCTAATCGCTGCAGGCCGTATTTCTGTGAGAATACAAATATTGGCGCCACGATACGACACGAAATTAAGAAAAGGCTCATTAGACTACTACCAAATCGCTTGATAAAATTATTTTCATAAACAATACAGGTGTAAGAGTTAGCTGTGTGTGGGTGAGCTAATGAATAACATATAAGAACAAGTTATCAGTTTTTTTCGGTAATCCAATCTGATAAACTCACATCGATCGACGCGAGTGTCGAGGTCCAACTGACCTGTTGGAGGCGACTGGGGTCGGAGCGCGCTCTCGATGTGGTCCGCGACGTCCCTCTTGGCACACGCCGGCGACCGTCGCTCGGCGCGTTTCGGCTCGAGACCCGTCCTTACAAACGACGGCGAAGAGCTTCGAGTAACGCCGCTCGGTGTCCACGATTAACGTTGTCAAATCCGAAATCATTGTCGATGTTGTCTAGCAGACTTCTTATGTCCTAAAATTAATAACATCGCGTAAACAGTCGTGATGCGCAAGTCGATCAAATCGAAAAGTGCTCGATTGCATGAAGATGGTTTTTTTTAAATGCATGCTCCCACGGTAAAAGTAACTTCGCCTAGATGGCACTTTGTCACGTCCATCCAAATATAAGGTGCTTTGGGATCATTCCGGAGAGTGTCAGTGCGAGTTAATAACAAACACAGCCATATTTTGATACAAATAGTGTTTGTCTATATTATTCCTGCCCATTCCCGAAATTAGTTTACTCTTTATTTGGGTGTTTATAAAACTTAAGTATTCCAAAAATAGATGACGAGAGTTCTACTCTTTAGTTAACTAATGTTTAAATCTGTCATCTAGATTTTATCCGAAATTACCCCAATCCACCTTAGATATAAAGCTGAAACTGATTCACTTTGAATCTTTTTGCTTCCTTCAGGCTCATGTTAGTATAAACAATTAGAGAGACAATATTGTACAGATTCAGTAATTGCGCTTGCTTCTGGAATTGGTGCATGGGTGCATGGGTGCACTAAGCGTCGTACTTTTGGATAACTTGCCGTATGTAAGACAAACTCTTAGACTTAAGATTTATACGTGCTTTGGCAAATCAGTGGGCAACACAAACATTTAGTTAGACTAACTACGTTGCATGTAAGTGTTATCAAGCATTAAAAACATACGCCGAACATTTCTATATACTAATACTAGTGGTTCTGGCAAACGGGACAACGGTCATGCCAGCGCCACCTGCCGAGTTTAATTCAAACACATTTTTTTTACACCCTGGGTTACATTATAGAAGTTTTAGTAGGGATCCCTAATTTTTTCTAGTAATAAATATAGCCTGTATTAATCTGGGACAATCTTTCCTCTTTATGATATTAGTATAGATTAGCGGGAAACGAACATTAACAGGGCGGGGAAATTCTTCTTACCTTTAAAATATTACTAAAAAGTAATTCTAATTACCGCTACAACAATAATTAACACGCTATTTGACTCCTGTGCACACGTATGACGTCATGAGTACACGGACAATACCTGAACCAGTACTCTGGCCTCCCAGAAAATGGAGTAGACAGAATACTGCTCCAGTTACCCACATTATTATACACACGTGTATATCATCAGTTGTTTGACATTCAGAGCAATTCGGTGGATTAGAAACCGTCATCATATATTCGAACTCGTTTGAAGGAATGTGTCCGGAGCGAAGTCTCGGCAGAGCCACAACACAATGGATCTCCTGTCCAATTCTACGATCGACGTTGGATGCTTATGCCGAATATGCTCCTCGATATGCACTCGATTGGAGAACAGTCGTGGCCCGCCTCGTTGCTCGTGACGCCTACACGGGAGGGCTCCCACTGACGACCGCTCCCTTATTTGCAGCACGGAGTCGGGTGTCAACGTATCATAATAGTATTGAAACACGTGCGTGTAATTTGAACCGTGAACATAGCCCGACTCACCCTTTGATCCATGCGTGTGAGTCTCATAATACGCATTGTATTCTCGATTGACATATTCACAACATAAATCGTGTAATTTAGGCTATGTTCCATTTGTGGCTCGCAACGCCCAAAATCTTCTTCCACCTTCAGCCGTTCCACTTAGCGACCACGGTCGTTATGGTCGTAGCGAAAACATTTTTTTAATGTTTATGGCTTGGCAACTGGACCTTTAAGCCCGACGCAGTTGTATTGTAGGCTACAATCGACGCCATCCAACGGGGAGTTCTTGTGAAAACTCGAATTTTGTTTTTGTTTGTACTTTGATTATACAGTTCACATTTCTCACAAAAACACATAATTACTAGTCAAAAACTATCAATATCCTACAACTACTGTTCATTTTAGAGTAGTTTTACACATTTTTAGAAAATAAAAGTGCACAGCACAACGTCCCCTTTCAGTTCCCGCCAAAAACTCCAATGACGTCATAATTTTTCATCACCACTCTCTATCGATAGGTTGACAAAAGCGCGATTTTCAAATCAACCAATGACATTAGCGTATTTCGTCGTTAATGACGTCAACGCTCCATAATCCGTTCCGCTTGACTTTACGATTATAAACGCTCGCAAGCGAGTGGAACGGGGCAAATGGCGGTCGTGAGCTCACGTGGAACGCGGCCAAAGTAACATTGAAAACTGCAAATCAAAATGTACAAAAGAATTACCATGAGCCCGGCGGACAGATAAAAGTTACGCGCCTGGCGAGTCGTACCATATCGTGTAGAGCTGCGCCGTATTGTAAAGCAGCCGTATCTCGAACAGATCGGATACAGTGTCGTGCTCATGTGTCCGCGAGAAACGATCTTCGCTCGCGACTTCCAACGAGCTGCGCGCGTGCGCACTATGATTTTTGGTTACAGTACAGGTGAGGTCTCGGTGTACCCGCCTGTCCGCACCCCATTAGTGTGCAAAAAAACAGAGAGGATGTGGGATGTTTAAGACGACCTGCAATACCTTTCGACGAAATGGCTCTAGAATCGACTGCAAATAATAGAGGTGAACTGAAAGAGACGGCGATGTGTGGAACGAGACAAACCCACTTTTTTAAATTACCTTCTATTCGTCTTCAATTGCAATCAGAACATCAGGCACGAATTGTGCATCTGCTCTATTATTTTGACAACTAAGGTAATGCGAGCCAGTTACAAATACCATCGTCTCAGCCCCCTCGATAGCTACGGGCTGCAACGATACAAAGTTATTGGGCGGCGAAGCTCCTTGTACGCGAGTCCATTCCGGGAGCACATTTCCAGCGGTCTAGCCTTATTTGCTGACAATGAACCAAGGTAACACTCCACCGATTTTCAATCAAAGGTTCCCGGTAAGGACATTGTAGGAGTGAAATAATAGAAGCGTAACTCAACATTGTTACTTTTTACTTTTAAAACACCTGTATTAGAGCGACAAAACAAAGAAATTGAAATCGTTCAGGCCGTTTTTGTTGATTTTAGTGTTAATCTGTATGTCAATGTTCACCTTTCCTAAACTAGCTCGCTTACCAAGATGAGTTTTAGTGAAACTACTATTATATTTCTTTCAGGCGCTTTGATATTACTCATAAGATTTTAATGAGTGTCTTTTGTATTAATATTTGTATTTTCTACTGGCTAAATCTGTCGTGTCTGTGTATGTTTTTCTTGTGACCGCCCTTATTCGGCCGCTGTCACCGCGCACGTGCATATGTTTTTTAATGTTTAAGGAGTAAACTCCAGTCGTGCGTCAGGACCGACACAAACAAATTTGTATTATTGTCAACGAGGAGGCGCACACGATACCACTACCAGTGTATAGTGTTACTTTCCCCCGTAACCACAAATAAGACGACACAAATCTGTAATATTATAAAATTCTAAATATGCCGTGTCTGTACATTGAAGCTATTTGAAAATAAACTATATAAACAACGGAGAACACGATGCAATTTCTTTAGATTTCTTGTCTGTATTTTTGGGAAAACTACTTGGTCGATTTCGACGCGGTTCTCGTTGAACGACAGCTTTGGAGACCTGTACTACAGTAAATGTAACATATTTTCGCATCAAATAAACCGAGTTGAATTGAATTGAATTGAATTGAATTCTTAGGCTACTTTTTGTCCTGGGAATCCCGCGGGGATTTTTCTGAGAATGATTTATGATGACCAGATTGAAATAGAAATCAAATTTCAATGCGACTTTTTTCACAGATCGATAGCATATTTATATAATGAAGTGCGTGATATTTTTTATTCCGGGAATCCCACGAGCTTTCCCGGGCGCGGTTCTAAGTAGTACGGGTGCATAAAAATGCTACGGTACTTTGTGTCCCGGGAATCCCGCGGGAATTTCAAGTGAAGCGTGGCCGAAGTCGCGGGCATATCCTAGTTGAAAACATACATGGAAACAGAAAACCCGATTGAAATTTTCTAAAGTACACCTCTCTAATCCCTAGAAGTATAACGAGAATTTATACGGGATACTTCATCATCCCGGACGTGGGGACACCTCCGCGGGAGGTTTATAGCCGAAGGAGACGAACACTCTGTCATACATTCTTGGGCCCATATTGTAAAAAGGATGAGTTTGATTAGTTGTAACTCATTCACAAAAATCGATTACGGTCATCCATAGCTTTATTTTATTTGTGACCTTATTTTTAAGGTTCCTCGTCTTCCGGGTAGTTCACTTTGTCATAGAAAAATATAACGCTTTTTAAGCCATATCTCGAATGGTAAATATTTCTTTGGCCCAAATATCGCCGTCTCCTTTGGTATAATAATTTTATTTTCAAAAATGGGATATTTTAAGTTTACGCGACTGGAGCCACGTGGAACGCTCTAGTGATCAAAGTACGAGCAATGAACGAATCACTTACTTTTTAAATACAATTCTTTAGTAGTTCACAAACCACCATAACTCTAGGGAACTTTCAAATTCATGGCATTCTGACCACATCCCACTAAGTACTCCGGCCTCGTTCTACACACAGACGCCGATGTCAACGTGAAAGAGTCAAGTGGTCATCTAGTTTTAAATCCACATTCCTTGACGCTCGGGCTCCACCTGCGATAACGTTAGAGTTATTGAATATGGCCAAATTATCCCAGACGAAGTAGTAGCAATACAGAAATCGATCTTTATAAGCTACTCTATGGGTTGGTGGAATAAACAGAAAACAGTCATGCTTTTTTAAATAATCAACTTTCCTAAATTAAGCTAATATCATTTCAGTTTTCACTGAAATCGGCCCTCGAGTATGTTTTAATATTTCTTACGATTTTGGACTTCATCGTAGTGTTGCCACTTCAGAATCAATATTATGGTGTATTTTAAATAGAATAAATAGCAGAGCTGTTAAAAACTTTGATGGTGGAGGCAAGGAAGTGTAAAATACAACCAAATCAGCGAAAAATAAATAATTGTAAATCACTTAAATGTTAAGAGAGAATACTGGATCACAAATAACAACATTTTCATTCCACCTCAAACACAAATGGTCAAGAGACCGTGCAAGGGAACAGCTTATTGCGATAATGTTAGGATTCAAGCACCGACGCCCCAGGATGGAAGAGTATGGCGCGGCAGGACTTTCCATATCCTGCATGGGGTCTTGGCAGGCCTTTCATTCTTGCAGAAGTGGTACGCCTTCCCCTTGTGAACTTCGCATTCCTTGTTAACAAGGGAAGTTGTAATAAAACTATCAGAGAAGGACCCACCCATCAATCCTGACACTGTGTGCCTCCTCTCCTCAATGGTTCAAATCGGCCGAAGGAAATGTCCACTACTGATTTTTTTAAATCTTTGTTTTATATAGTGTTTCATCAATTAGAGCAGGGTTCCCAAAGCGGTTTCCCAGAGGGCGACAACATCTAAAAATCGAACCCTATAGATACTGCATAAGTTCTGTTACGTGTACCCATACCCATCTGTTCTTATAAGAATGTCAAATACTTCAGTAGGAAATATCATTGTTATACTTTTGAAAACTCAACAAGGATAAGCGTTTTATTGTTTTTTCAAAAAATAATTACCTATTAAGTATTTTTTACCTAATTTGAATTATACTTGATATGTACGGAATTTTGTATATATATATTTTGTTAAATTTCGATTCACTTAACCAACTGCAAGGTTTTTAAATCAGTGCGTATTTTCTATCAATAGGAAAAAACTAGAGATAGGATTTTTAGGGGGGGGTCTGAGGCATCAGTCCATTTTGGAAAAGGGGTCTCATGCCCAAAATAGTTTGGGAATCCCCGAATTAGATTACGTCACTGTCGCTAAAGGGAACGCCAAAATACTATTACAAATAATATAATATAGTAAACACCACTACCAAATTTGGTGAGCATGCGCGTATGATTATGGGCACAATTGCTATGCTGAGAAGTCGACAGAAGGGATGTACGTGATGATCAAAGGATTATTTTTTAATAAATCCCCAAATACAATAGTCACACCAGATTCGCGCCCTACCTGCTATACATACATACATACATACATTAATATAGATATATATATATATACATACATACTGTAATACGAAAGAAAATGACTGAAATTATATGTAATGCGTGCAATTTCGGTGATACAATACTTTTGTATAGTCGGCAACACCAAATAGTTTCTGGTGAAACAACAAAGATTATTTGAAAACCCAATCCAATATCCCAATATGCGCAACCAAAATCTCGATTAGCACATTCCACTTGCTTACCGATATCTCGAAGAAAATGATCTCAAAAGTCAGAAAACTCTTGTGCGTTTTATTAAAACAGTTCTCGCACCGGTTCGATGGGCACTGTACACGTTTTGTAACAGTCCAAACAGCCACCTCAAAGGATGCAACTCTCATCAGCCCGATGTTCTGCCATTAGTATCCCGAGTAACAACTCCCTTTCAGCTGCAAGGTCTACTATAGACGAATTAGCAACTTATAACAACACTAGCTTCTGCCCGCGACTGCGTCCGCGTGGAATAGTTAAGTTTTTTACAGCTTCTTTGAATTTCAATGTGCCAATGTGTCCCGTCTTCAGTTGTCTGTGCATCCTTATCGGGATTCTACTAGAACAAACATGACTGGTGATCCAAGGAGCTCACTTAATTCGACTGTTAAATGTCCTGATGTCCTGATGTCCTGATGTCGTGTCAAGTGGTACTTATGCAATGAAATGAATCAAATGAATATTGCTGAAACAATGTTATATAGTTTTATTTAAATTAATTTATGTATATGCAAGGTTAATGTGAGTGATGTGATAGGAAACAGCTTATGACACTGTTTCTTATCACATCACTTACGGTGTAGATTTGAAAGAAGATGTTGATGACAAGAGCTGAAACAGGAATGTTGAGGTGGTTTAGACATGCAGAGAGAATGAATGAAAGCAGAATCACAAAACAAGTATATGATAGCAATGTGACTGGAAGAGGAGTCGGTGCCGGAAGACCGAGATGTACTCACCGTGATCAAATTGAAGAAAGGTCAGATGATTAATGAAAGTTGATGAAGCGAAAAGTGTTTCTTATTGCGGTAGGCAGAGATGTCTGCCTACCCCGATAAGAAACAGGCGGGATAGTGTGTGTGTATGTATTTCATATATTGATTACACCTCAATCCTAGCTTGTCCTTCAACAAAGGCCTCTCTTACAGATATTAGAAGCCCATTCTTCCCCGTCTTTAAGGTTTGGATCACAATGTGCCCACTGTGTGATCCAATTCATACTCCCATCTCACAAACTCACTCAACATAACAAAGAAAACATATAAAATACTTACATGCAATATATCTAAAGTAATATATCATCATGCAATATATAATACTCTGTAAGAATTCTCAAACTTGAAACACTTATGTTCTCACTCATACTGAGTTAGAGCAAGTTTTTAGGCATCTTTAAGGTTCAATATGAATAAGACTGCAATTGTCTGTCTGCCGACTGTTTCAGAATACTAAGGCTAGCCATGTGAAATCAGACACACGGACACAGTCGTGGAAGTGACAGAGGGAAGAGAAAAATCAAATGATCATTGAGGAAGTGAGTTATTGACCAACTTATTTTTGAATTACAGATTACCGGGGGTCAGTCATAATACACTGATGGACATGAACAAGTAAAAATTACTATTTAATCTAAATTGTGACAGAAAAGTGAATAGGGGGCAGCGGATGTAATAGTCATATAAGGAAAAGTGGGCAAATATTTCAATGATTGGTCCCCACATGACAGAAAAAGAAGAAGTAGAGACAAAAAGAGAAGATGGGATGATGATCTTTCAAAAGCCTGCTGGAGGTTGGCCAAAGATTGCCAAGAGGCCTACGGCAAGGAGGCAACCTGACAGGACAACTATCAATTTGTTTATTTTATTTATTATTTTAATATGACAAATGAATGTTACTTTCCTAAATTATAATATATTTGAAGAGGATACCTGATAAAGCTTCAGAGTGACTTCTCCAAGCAATGTCAGGTTGACAGGGAATGGTTCATAGCATCAATCTCCATATTTGGATGGCATATCACACATGCGATGGGCTCATGACGCTTTAAGATATTTCTTATGCAGTTCTCGCAGATACTGTGACCAGACTTCAAAAGTGGAAAGTTCTTCCTCTGTACTAGTACATAAAATAAAGTATAATTAAAATATATTGATCCACATCTACAAAGTCAAACCCGCCTTTCTCAAAGGGGTTGAAACCACTCATGATGTACTCTTCCATTAATATCAACATGACCATTACTTAAGGGTTTGAGATCAAATCAAATCAAATCATTTATTTGCTTAAGAAACATGGTTAGTAAAAACATCAGATATCAATATGTTATTTTGTTTCACATGTTTTTGCCCTTTCAGGCGTGCAAATAGTAATTAAAAGTTGAAAATCAACTAATTAGCAAAAACAGATTGTAACCCACTCTTTTCTAGAATTTACAGTAATTATAGATTAGATAATATGTCAAGTGCAGAGTTATTCCTTAGAAATACAATGTCAAAAATGAAATATTCATTAATAATAAAAATTGCCAAGGTATATATTATGTACTGTCAAATTTAATTTAGAATTGGTCATCAAGAAATTTTTTTATGGTGTAATAGCATTTTTCGGATAATATCTTTTGTAGCCTCTTTTAAAACAAATCTATGTTATCATCCCTAATAGATCTGGGTACTTTATTAAACATCACTGGCGCCATGCACAATACACTTTTCCCTATTAGAGCAGTTCTACGGGCAGGCACACAAAGCTTGTTATTGTCGCATCTATTGCGACTTGCCATGTCGGAAAACTTACTAAACAAATGCAGATTCGCTTTTACAAACAGTGCTACTTCAACAATATACAGACACAGTAAAGTCAATATTTTATGTTTTTTTAAAATATGGCAAACAGCTATCTGTAGTTTTTAAATCTCTTTTGCACCTTAAAAGCAATGTCTTTATTTGTGGAGTTACATTGAAATGTTATCTATTGAGAATAACTCATGGTTCATACATGTTTGCCGGTAGTGTGTGTCTTGGACTTAACCGACTTTGCACAGGAGTGTCTATTTTAGCGGTCTGTCGGTAAGTGGTCATAAAGATCGGCATGGGCTCTATGCTATTTCGTTTACTGGCATATGGCTCTAGCGTTCCTTCAAAGCCACTTGCACGTCGGTGTGCCTTAAGCGACGGTGACCATTTATGTCAAATGGGCCGCCAGCCTCAGCCTGTCTACTGTACTCCAGCAACAAAAGGAATCCTATTGGAGCTGATTCCATCGATATAATGAAGAGGTAAAACCCATTTGTTGTCTACTTACACAGGTTGCTTTGATGATCAATTTTGGCGGTAAAACATTAGTAAAAACAATGAAGTGCATTTATACATTACTCACATTTCAAACGATAAGGTTGACTGCAATTCGGCCAACATCGTCGTTCAAAGTCGTCTTCTTCTTCATCCATCGCTTTAAATAATATTGTTGTTTGCAATTCACAGGTGGTCCCAAATCTTTATAATACCGTAGATAGCAAGTACAACACTGTGGACCGAAAGACTGAAAGACATCAGTGTGCAGACTTCACAGACTTGGGCAAGTTGGGTAGCCTTGATGGATCATGACCGATGAACTATTAGGAACCGGTTCCCTACCTGTAAACAAATGTTTCACATTATCAAACATTAATCGGTAGAGGAGAGAGAGGAGAGATTAGTACACCCGGTCACTTCGCTCAGCGCGATATATATATATATATATGTATATATAATTAGGATATGCCAGCGACTTCGTCCACGCTTGACTTGAAATTCCCGCGAGATCCCCAGAATAAAAAGTGGCGCAGATTTTAAGTCTAAGAATTAGATTGTGACCCGGAAAACTGCATCAAAATTGACCCTGTAGTTTTTATGTGAATCCCGACAAACAAACAAGAACTAAAAATTCAATTGCATCGTGTTCTCCGTCGTTTATATAGTATATTCCAGTTGTTTTTTTAATAGGTTCAATGTACAGACATGGCACATTTAGAATTTCATAATATTAGGTATACGATCCCCTTCGTATATCTAATATTATGAAGGAGGTGGATTGTGGGGTTCGAAACACTAATATAATAAAATTAGACATAGACATAATAGCTTAAGAGCCCACGACTGCCAGACCTTCATCACTTTATAAAAGCTGAAAGTTTTTCTGTGTATGTTTACACGGTCCTAAGCTGAGTATAAAGGGGTGTCCGAACGGAGAGATGGGCAGTCAAGCGACGACTACGATACGAGTAAGACGTTTGTAGTACTCTCGATTAGTGATATAGACGACGGACTTTGCACGCGTCAAATTGCATCGAATCGTGCGGTGTGAACTGGTTGCATCCAGTTTTATTTGTATTTGTTTTATACGTGTTTGTACAGTTCTAATAAAGTCTATAGTAATTCCAACGGCATTTATTTTAATTCGAGTCCTGTAGCTCGTAACAATATGTTACTTGGGGATATATAAAAAGTGTTACCTCAACAGCTGGACAGTTTTAATGGTTTTTGAAATCTTGCCAGACACTTGCGGAGGTGCGAGGGCGAGTGCCTAGTCGATTGCGATCCTTTAAGTTATCCAATAAAAAAGTAATTTTATTACGTTCACAGCCATCTTATATAAAGTAAAACATGTTATTTTAATATTATAAAATACAAAAAAATTATTTAATCGTTTTTTATATATCTCCAGGATAGAGAATGGGCCTGCAGTGGGCCTCTTAAGCTCTAAGGGATGTCAAAATTCAACCTATGGTAAGGAGGCAAGTGAATGAGTAGTGAGATATAGGAACCGGACATAAATGAGCTAAAGAGATCAAGATGTGATATATTTTATCAGAGTAAAAGAGCTATATCTCTCTTTTATTTTTAGTGAGCTGTTTTGCACAAGACTAGCCACAGACTACTATGATATGGTAGCAACCGGGGATGGAATCGTCTAGCAAATTAAGATGGTTTTAACGCTTTCAAAAAATTTTGAAGATTTTAAAAGAAAAAAATTAAGACAGCCACATTTTAGAAAGAGATAGATGATTAACAATAGAAATTAGCAAAATTAAAATGGAAATTCTGGAATAGGAGCTTCAGGGAGGAATAGACAGAGACACATAGATTTTTAGAAAGGGATAGACATTAAATTAATGGACAAAGAAAAGAACATCGAAATGGTTCCAGACTAGAAGATTCTACTTGGTAGGATATAAGAAGCTCGAGGCGCACCTTTCGGAGAGTTCAGTAGGAGGAGGATATAATAAACAACGAAAGTGGAGTTTAGTATGAGAGAAAAGAAAGTAGAGCGAGAAGGGTGAAGATGAAGGATGAGCGATAAGACATAAAAGAGGACGACTGAAGAATAGGCCCCGATAGCGGGTGCTGAGAGGGGTCGGCGGACGCGGCAGCGTTGAAGGCGACGTGGCTTGGCGTGAACACGAACACGAACACGAACACGAACACGTGGGCATGCACAGGCGCGCCACGAGCCCCACATCGTCGGGGAAGCGCTGCTGTGGCGGCGCGCGGCGCACGAAGAAGCTTACGTGCGTATGTATGAGGAGTTACACGAGATGAAGTAGAGAGGTTGGAAGAACCACTACTTGGCAGTATCGTCATGGCGAAACTAAGTATAGACCTTGCCAAAATATCTAAGTAGTGTGTCCCATCACATCCGAGTGTTTACGTTTATGTGTTCTCTTCCAAGTGTCTTTTTTATTATTAGATTAAAAAAAGTGGTCGCATTCAAAGTTCATTGCTATCAGAGTTCTGAAGATATATAGCAGATAATTCGTCATGCGCTCGGTTTCCATATTTTACCGACGATTGTCTGTAGAAGTAACTGATTGGTTTTGAAGCTACCAATAACCGATGGTTTAGAGGGTTTTAATACGAGCTTTTCACCAGCTCATTGACAGTTGGTAATACTGTCGGTTATCAGTTACTTATTCTGTCGGCTGCGACTTAACAATCTGATACACAAATTTTAAGTAGTGGGTGGGCGTAGTGGGTCGCGGGGAGGTATACTTACCCCTACTACAACCCCTAAGGTCCGGAGGTCTTAAATTTTTTTTATTTTATAGACATAACAACATTTATTTTTTTTGTAAAATTGTGTCACTTTTGATAATAACAAACCGTGATTTGAGTTTATGAATATACTCACGAATTACATATAACCGCCAGAACTTTTTGTAACACTAAAACTGTTTTTAATATAGAAATAAAGTTTTAAATTTAATTGAGGCATAAGTCATAATTACAAAATTCATGCTAGACATATAATCGATTGATTAATGTTGTTGTTTTTCAAATTTGCCACAAAGGCAGGCAAAGGACGTAGTCCATACAGCCTTGTCAGTTGTATTCGTTAAAGAAGTCATGATCATAAAAGGCCTAAGCCATGTCAAATGTGTTATTATCCATATCTTTTCTATTATAATGTATTGTACTCTGTGTCCATTTCCGTTTTTACAAATCCAATCCAGTCATAGTCAAAAATTTATATAGAATTTTATACGTATCCGGGTTTCTTAATAAGTCCTGGGAGGAGCGCGGGATCTCTCCAGGGTCGTTATAAATCTTGAGGAGAGAGTCAATCATCACAAGTCTAGCCATTGAGAAATAAATACAATTAAAAAAGATATGATCAATTGTCTGATCTTCTACATTACAATAATTACAAGTGGATGATGAAACAATTTTCATTCTTGCCAAAAACGCATTGACTTTACAATGTCCAATTCTTAGCCTGCAGACAGTTGTATAGAACTTACGTCCCAAGTATACATTAGACTTCGAAAACCATGGAGAAATTGGCTTAATAGAATTAATAATGTGAGAATGCCACAATCCTTTTCCATTATTGATTTGATCTATTTTAACGCTTTCCCAATTTTCATTCATTTTGGTCTTCAAAATGTTATAAAAATCTGTGTAAGGGATGGCAATACCATCAGAAACGTTCTTGTTGTTATTGTTAACAAAGACATCTGTATTACTGTTTACAATGGCCCTGGCTAAGAAATCCGCTTGCTCATTTCCTTGTACACCAATGTGAGAAGGAGTCCACATAAATATAGTTTTAATATTATTTTCTAAAAGGTTCAACCATGTTCTTCTGATTACATAAATAATATAATTAACACTAGTGCTCAATTTACTGTTGTTAATCGCCGATAAAACGCTCATGGAGTCCGAGATAATCAACCAATGTGAAGAAATTTCTTTATGTTGTTGTACATACTGGAGTGCAAATAGAACTGCTAAACATTCGGCTGTAAAAATAGTAATAGCCGCCGGTAACTTAATTCCATGTCCAATTTTCGCATGAGGTATGTAAAAAGCACAAGATACATTGTTTCCTTTCTTCGATCCATCCGTATATACGGATGTGTAATTGCTATATTAATTAATCTGTTCAAGTACTTCTTCTTTACATTTTAAATGATTCTGAATTACGACATTTATTTTGGAAAATTTACTTTCATATGAGCCACTATAGCAAGGCCAGATAGCATTTGCTCTATGTATATTATAATTCTGACCAAACTGTATTATTTCAGAGAAATCTTGAAGAATAAAGGGACTAGAATCATTCAAAGGAGAGAAGCAATTATAATAATGAAGAATTTTTTTAAATAAAGGATGGCCCATTAAAGAAAATATCTTGATTATAAAACGATACTTAAGATATTGAAATCTTAGAGATAAAGGGGGAATATTGCACTCTGCTTGCAAAGAAATAATAGGAGATGTCCTCATGGCACCAGTGATAAGTCTCAAACTATTGTTCTGTAAGACTTCAAGTTTATTACATAGTCTTTTGTTGGATCCAAAACACAAAAATGCATATTCAAAATGACTACGAACAAGAGATTTATACAGCATGAGTAATATTTTTGGATCAGCACCCCAGTATGTCCTAGCTATAGCTTTTAGAATATTAAAAGCTTTGGATGCTTTGCAAACAATGGAATCCACATCATTTGTCCAAGAAAGATTTTTAGACAAAATAACACCAAGGAATTTAACATTACTATGTATAGGCAAGCAATTTTGGTTATAATATAATTTTACATTAAAAGGTCTATGTTTATTGAAAATTACAACCTTGCTCTTATCTATGCTTATATCAAGATTTAAGTAAGAAAAATAAGAATGAAGCTTAATTAAACAGTTATTAAGAGTAACAACTAGAGAGTTAACATTTTTCCCTGAAATGTAAATAACTAAGTCATCAGCATACTGTAGATTGGAGACAGATGGATTCAATATTGAATTAAGCTTATAAATATACAAAATAAAAATCAAAGGACTAAGAATCCCACCCTGACAAACACCCTTGTGAGACAATCTAGGCCCAATTAACTCACCACTCTGATTTATTTTAACAAAAACTTGTCTTTGATGTAAGAAATTAAAAATCCCATTTATTAATTTTATAGGTATACCAATAGATCCTAACTCTGATGCTAGAATATGATGATTAACATTGTTAAAAGCTCCAACAATATCAAAAAAGATGCCAATTAAAACTTCTTTATTTCTAAAGGCCTTGTAAATATCTAAATGAAGATGAGTAATACTTTCTCTCGCTGATTTACCACGTCGAAATCCGAATTGATTGGAAGGCAATAAGTTATTACTCTCTATATAAAATTCTAGCCGTGATTTTAAAAGCTGTTCAAAAATCTTACCCATACATGAAGTGAGTGTAATAGGCCTGTAAGAATTAGGAAACCCAGATTCTTTTCCAGGTTTTAGAACAGGAATGATAATGTCAATCTTCCAGTCACTTGGAATAAGGGATTTGTCCCATAATAGATTTAAGAAGCTTAAAACAACATTCCTGCAGCAAATTTTGAGTTTTTTCAAAACTTTATAAGAAAGACCATCAAATCCACAAGTTGTATCTTTCCTTGAGTCACAAGCAGCATTAAATTCATTAATAGAAAAAGGTTTAATAAGATAGTCTAGGTCTGCAACATATGCTGAAGATGATGTTGTCAGAGGTAATTCAACTGTGTCTGCAGTATACTTATTTAAAATTTCATAAGCCCAGTTGAGATCAGTACAAGAGGAGTTCACATGGGGAATGTAAGTTTTATTAAATTTCCTAATTTTATTCCAAATGAACGTCAGTGGAGTCTGTCTGTTTATGGATTCACAAAAACTTCTCCAGCTTAGATTTCTCTCTGTTTTTAGTACTAATTTCTTAAAAGCCTGTAACCTTTTGAAATTTATATAATTAGATTCAGTAGGGTCATTTTTGAATTTGACATAAGCAGACTTTGAGTTTAATACTGCTTCAGAACATTTGTGATTCCACCAGGGAAGAGTAAGTTTCCTATGGTTTTTGTTAGACCTGGAAGAATTGCAGGAATGTTGTTGTAAGGGCATGGACTGCTGAATAGCTACTTTAAATAGTTGTGTAAGAGTGTTATAAGTATTTTGGGGATCACTATTATCAAAATTGCAATCATGTAATAGATTGTGGGCATGTTTAGTATAATCGGACCAGTTAATCAGAGGACTATTTGAGGAAAATTTTGGACTGGTATTAGAGTTATTAAATCTTAGACTGTTAAAGAAAAAATTGGAAAATACAGGGAAGTGATAGCTCCCTGAAGGATCATCACCACCATACCATTCTGAGGAAAGAGATAAAGATGGTGAAACTATTGTTAGATCAAGAGCATTTTGACGCCATCTATGAGAACCTACAGTTGTTTTATCTCCATTATTAAGAATAATAAGACCAAAATCATCAACACTTTGCAAAACATCAATTCCTCTTGCGTCTGTATAATCACAACCCCATGCAGTATTTAATGCATTAAAGTCACCAGCAATGATCATTGGTTCAGGAAGACTGTTAAACAAATTATCTAATTTTACTTTACTAAAAGAAGGGGAGCATTGCTTAGGACTATAAAAAGTAACTAAAGTAATAAGTTTATTACAAAAACTTAACTGTATGGCTATATTTTGTGAAGAATCATCATAGAAAGTGTCAAGTTTTTTAAAAATTAACGAATCATGAATTAAAATAGCAACACCATTGTGACTGTTACCAGAATCCAGACGTACAATATTGTAACCACGGATAGAAAAATTATGATGAGGAATTAACCAAGTCTCACAAATAAGAGCAACATGTATTCGGTTCCCATATAAAAGCTGTGTAAACAAGTAGCAATTACTTATTAAACTCTGCGCATTCCATTGTATGATTTTTAAACAATCCATAAAGATATTTAATTAGTATTTTTAAAAATATCCATGAGAACATCCTTAATAAACTGAGATGAGATCGATTTGTTACTAGTTTTATTTTCTGTTATAATTTTGACAATTGACTTTGTGATGAGGTCCATTACATCTACAGAATTAATTAAGGAGAGAAACTGTTCAGATTTGGACTTAGGAGGTAAAGATGGAAAAGATTTCTCATTGAAGGGGTCATTAAACTTTCTTTTCTCAGCCTGCTCTCTATTTTCTATAATCATTTTCTTTTAATTGGGCAACTGCCAGACACACTAATGTGTGGTCCTTACAATGTACACATACTGCTTTATCAGTAGAAATTGAGCACTCTTTGTAAGTGTGTGGTCCAGAGCAAATTGAGCACCTGATGGCGTTCTTGCAAAACTTAGCCATATGACCATATCTAAGACATTGAAAGCATTGTTTGACTGGAGGTATATAAGTAAACAATGAAAAACGCCAACCATGAATATCCACAAATTCTGGCAATACAGATGATGCAAAGGTAATTACTACAGTACCTGTAGGCTCCAAAGAAACTCCAGAATCCATAGTCATTTTTCTCATAATACGGCGTACACATATTATCTTCCTGTGGCTGGACAACAGAGTAAAGATTTTTAAATTGGATAAGTTCAAGGGAACATTTCTAATAACACCTGAGACTTCTGTACTGACTGCTGGGATACTAGCTTTAAATTTATAATCCATAAGAAAAGTTTTGTTGTTTAGAAAAGCATTTGCTAAATTAGATTTTTCAAAATGAATTCCAATCTTGTATTTATTCATTGATTGAAGGTATTTAATACCCTTAATGAATCGTTTTAGGTGGCTGGCTAAAGAAATCATGTCTCTAGTTCCTATAGGTTTACCCTGATCTGCCGACTCCAGGAAAACAACAAAGTCAAATAGAGGTGAATCCTCGGGATACCGACGCGTATAATCAGTGACATAATAAGGTTTAAACTTATCCTTTTCAGAGATTTCAATTTCTTCAGATACGCTGCTACTATCTGAGATCTCGTCCGGCCATTCATTGGAATTCCCAGTCATGGGACGTTTTTTCTTTTTGGGCATTATGCCCTGAAGTTAAAATAAACTTTTATTTGAAAATTAAGGAGAAAAGATAAAGAAATTAATTAATAATAAATAAAGTTTAAAAAAGCGCCTTTACAATTAACAGTTCCCGTCTTTTCCTCGATTGATTAAATAGTGACAGTTATTGTTGTCACTTTTGTATTTAATGGCTTGGCTAACAAGGCGTGATGATAAAAATAAATTAATCGATATGTCAACAACAACAACAACAACACAACAATACTCTTCATTGTACACCAACTTAAAACAGTAACACATTTGCACATCTTAAAATTAGAAGGTAGTAGTATTGTAACGGATATAACGTTCAATCGTGCAAAGGAGAAAATTAAACAAGGTTTTAAGGGTTTGAAAGTTAGCCGTTGAAAATGCTGTGAGTGTAACGAATGCAGGGCACGTATATTGCGGTCGGTGGTCGCGGGCAACTCCTCGGGTCGATCCCGAATGAAGTTCGTGCATTCGACTACACTCTAGGCAATCAATTTGCTAATATTTATTAATTTAAAAGACAGCTAAATGGACAACAAATATTTTATCTTTTGTATATATATATGTGTATTTATTTTATATGTTTATATTATTATCCAATTTATTTATTTTACAAGCAACACCGAGCGGGCCGTTTAGACAACATTTTCTATCGTCAACAAGTACAATGGGCGGCCTTATTGCTTAAAGCAATTTCTTCCAGGCAACCTTTGATGGACAAGGATCTTAATCACACTAAATTGTTGGCGTGCAGCTTAAGACTAAACTAATGATAATATATATATAATATAATGTACAATAATATACTTACACATATGTATACCATATTATAACCATACAAAAATATATATACATATACACATAAATACACATACATGTATATATATATATATATATATATATATATATATATATATATATACGTACATAGACATACACAACAAATAATACATATTATGCAGTTAGATAGTGCTCCCTCACAAGTCTGTTGTAGCTATGGATCGATTTAGCAGAGCGCACGTCTGCCGGCAAAGCGTTCCAAAGATGCACGCCACGAACGGAGAACGATCGTGCCTAAATCTCCGCGGTATGTACCGTCCATAATACTTATCGATTTTTAATTACGAAATTGAGTTTTAATTAATATATTGGTTTCGTGTAATTTTCGGAAATCGACATATTTCTATAAAAAGGAAACATTGACAAATATTTTGCACTTCTTGTTGCCGCCATTTTATTCCTTTTCTCTAGCAGTTAAGTGAATGTGCTTTTAAAGTTAATTAAATTATATAGGCACCATATTTTATTTAAAGAGACCCCATACCTGATAATAGAGCCGAGCGAGCGAAGCGAGCGTACCGCGGCAGCGGCCGGCGAGTACTAGGACCGACTTGTACCCATTTACTATTTATTTTATGCACAAGAACAGTCGGTTAGGTTAGGTTATATGTAGACAACAGCCAGAACAGACTGGTTACCATTTACTATTTATTTTATACACACAAACAGTACGACGCATTTAAAAGTCTCGTATGAAACATTTGTTTTATTTATCAATTTAGTGGACGACTAACAAGTTGGTTTTAAATGTGACAATGAATCAATATATTAATGCTATCAATTTTTAAGTACATTGCTGAATAATTTTATTTAAATATAGGTTAAATATAAATTAATGCGATTACATAAAGAAAAAACATCGTCTTTATTGGTCGCCATTTTGAATGGTTACTTTTGTATTGTATATGAATTTGTTCTATTGTATTTTTTCTTCATTTTTATCCAATTAAGCTGGTTTTTGGTTATTTTGGCTCTTTTTATGTTGATTACTGGCTAATTTTTGAACTTTGAAAGGATTTTTCAACTTTGGACCTATGATAGAAGTGCAATATTAGCGAAAAAATCAGTGAAAATAAGTGAGGTTATGTTTAAAAAAAATAATATTTCGCGATCTCCGGACCTTAGGGGTTGTAGTTAAGGTAAGTATGCCTCCCCCCCTCCCCACTTCACCACCCCCTACTTAAAATTCCTGTATTAGATTGCTATACATTTACCATTCCGTCCCAAGCGTTTTGTTAACGCAAGTACATGCCACGTAATTCAATGAATCAAGGAGGTGTTATAAATAACAAAACACCTTTATATCTCTACGAAGAGATTTCGTGGATGTCAGCGAGAAGGTCACTCGGTTGAGGGCAAGGCTCGGTGGAGCTCCCTCAGCAGCGGTGTTCGGCTGCGTTCAGAGGGAGTTTTCGTTACGCTGCATCGAAGTGCTGGAATAACACACCGCCGCCGATAAGGAACCTGCAGTCCGTCTTTGGGTTCCGAACTAACTTTAAAAAAATCTTATTTGACCAGCAAATTCGCCAGAGAGACCTTAAATATCACACAAGTATTTTATAGTATTATAATATGTTGATTACAACAAACCATTACGAAAAGCTATGAACACATAACATATTTGAATATTAATTATCGTTGATAAGTCCTAAGGACTAGTTTTCGTAAAGTAACTTTATTGTTCTAAAAGGTATAAAACTTTTCTTTATGGCCTGGTAGTTTTGACGGAAGCGTAAGAATTCTGATCAAACTTTTCGGTCTTTACTATATTATATAGATTTGTCATTTGCAGCGGCATATTTACGCCAGTAGGCCACTTGCCCACTACATAAATATAAACTCTACGATAGACTCAAAGGTGCTAATGGTCAGAGAGTAAATTATAAAAATATCAAAGCATTTTCGCATCGTTTTGAATTTCGAACGCACTTCTTCTATTGTTCTTGGTCTTTTGGCGGCACTTGTATACTTGCAGGACTTGCACTTGCTAACTTTGCATGTATTCTTGAAACTAAGTAATCTATTTTACTTAATAAGAAAGGAAGAACTATATTAAAGCGATTGCATTAAAGTTCAAGGACATCAACATGGCTGATAAATTGGAAAGTAAGTTTTGTTTCACCTTCTACCGATTTTTCCTCTATTCTGAAAGACGTCCTGTATCACACCACAAATCATCATCTCTTTTATGGTCTACCTTTCAATTCGCACCAAGCAGCTGAACATTAACTTTATCTCGTGACTTTCATCCCTCCTCGTTACATTCCCATATACCACCTGAGTCTGCTTCTCAATTATTTAGTCATGGACATCATCAATTTCTACAATTACTATTCTTGTATATAAAGCTCCTAACACGACATGTCCTACCAAGTTCTTATCGCAATATTTCGTGAAAATAATTGTAATTTTGTTTGTTTGCAAATTACCAATACATAATTGCCTCTAAATACTTATAATACGAGACTGACTGTCTTGCAGCTAACTCAAGCGGGATTTTGGGTTGCCGCAAAATAGACATAGATACTGGACAGGTCCAACGACACCATCTGCCGAGGTCTTATCGCGTCGGCGTCGGCGTAGCGGCCGTTCTAGGACCGAACGGCCCGGTGTGCGTGGCGACGGCCAGAGACTGGACGGAATGTCGCGTCTCTGGGACGAAGGGCGGCCGATAGCGTCAGGTGCGACTTGTGTTGACACGCTGGCCCAGCTGCTCCTCTCAAGGACGGAGTCAGGGACTGGCATGCCGCCGCTTGAACTGGAGACGTCAAGAAGCGCAAATATGGAGGCTTATACACATTTGAATTATACCAGAAAATAAATGTAATACAACGCTAGTAAATTGATTTTAACAGGGAAACTTGACGAGGATTGTCCTCCTTTTGTCCTTTTGGACCAGTTTTACTTAAGAAATCAGAAATAGGTATAGAGTTACCTGTAGAAGAAATTAATGCCAGAGGTATGCCAAGACATATAATAAAGAAATAGATTAATTTTTCATGATGATTTTGTGAACAATTCATCTAATATTTTCTTAAGTTTTCGCGACTTGTATACATAATAAAACTACATTTTAACGGTTTTAAGCGCGGTAATTTATTTGATTTTTGTTATTCCGACGTTTCGGCTACTTTTCAATGGCCGTGATCACGGAAGACAAAGATGTCAAGTGTCAACGAGTATTGTTAAAGTTTTATTTAGCCTACCTCCAACTGCCCCGGTTTAGAAATTTTTTAATCTTATAAAATCACTAGATGACCGCATTAAAGATGTACTTATAAAAAATTTTAATTCTGAACTTTCAGACAGCTGCTGGATCCAAGCTTCCTACCCATTAGGTATGGAGGTTTAGGCATCCGCAAAATCTCTAGCGTTGCTCTACCGGCTTTTCTTTCATCCGCATATAGCACTAGCCTATTATTTAAAAAAAATATGCAACACTGGAATAATGCCAATACATCATTCTTAAATGAAGCTCTAAACGCCTGGAAAATGGTCTGCCCTGGTGAAGACATTCCCACGATCCCGAATTCGCAACGATGCTGGGATGAACCTATTTGTAGAGGATTAAATACAAAACTTTTAAATTCCACTAACTCTCTATAGGACGTGCTCGCATCCTTGCCGTTTCCCGCAAAGAGTCCGGTTTCTGGCTCCAAGCTATCCCCTCCCCAAACGTAGATACATTAATGGATAACACTTCCTTTTCTTTGGCTATAAATCAGCGCTTGGGTTCTCGCATATGTGCACCACACACGTGCGTCTGTGGAACAGAGATAATCGGCCCGGGATACCATGGTCTTCGTTGCCGCCGCTGTGCCGGCAGATGGTCACCCCACGCCGCCTTGAACGATGTCTTACGGAGGGCGCTTGCCACCGAACGGTATTGCACGTGACGATGGTAGGCGTCCCGACGGAGTGACTCTAATTCCCTGGCAACGTGGCAAGCCTTTGGTGTGGGATGCGACTTGCGTAGACACGTTGGCCGCATCCCATTTACCAAACACGTCTAGATCAGCCGGTACAGCGGCGGAAACAGCCGAATCACTCAAGCGGCGCAAGTATGCAACCCTCAGTGAGAGTTATATATTTGTGCCGTTTGCTGTCGAGACGCTTGGACCGTGGGGTCCTGAGGCCATAAGCCTCTACCAAAATTTATCGAAACGACTCATTGACTCTTCAGGTGACCAGAGGGCTGGTGCTTAACTCGGCCAACGGATCGGTATGGCGATCCAGCGAGGAAACGTAGCCAGCCTTCAGGGCACCTTACCCATAGAAGACGGTGATCTGGGCTCAGTATTCTACTTATAGTATTGAGGGACTATGAGTAGAATATATACCTCCAACTTGTTCATTTTAATTATTTATTTTTAATTTTGTTTATGGTTATTATTTACTCTATGGGAGCCTAATCTAGTTTACCACCGGTTCGCAAAATGTTGTGGCTTGGAGAGAAGAAGCGGCGCAAGAGAGTCTTCAGCAAACATGCCTAGCTCTAATAATTTTATATAATATTAAAATGGGTGGAAGGAAAAATAAAAGAAATTATCAGTCAAGTTGGTTTGTGTTCTGGTGCACGCAGAAAACCAATTTTTCCTTCCATCCATTTTAATATTATATATCTTTGTCTTCCGTGATTACAGCCAGTGAAAAGTGGCCGAAACTTCGGAATAACAAAAATCAAATAAATTACCGCGCTCAAAACCGTTAAAACGTAGTTTTATTAACAATTCATCTTTTCAGCAACCAAGAAAGAAAGTTCCTAAGCTTAGTTTATATTTCAATATATTTATTTGTATAAAACATTTGAGTAGTACCAGATAATAAATGTAATACAGTGTTTGTAAATTGATTTTAACAGGCAAACCTGATGAGGATTGTCCTTTGATAAAGTCTCATAATGAAGTTAAAAAAGAAGCAATGGATGTGGATGAAGAACCACCTTCTTTTGGACCAACTGCATTTAGGCAATCCAAAATAGGTACAGAGTTACCTGCACGAATTCATCCTGTGCAAGAAATTAACGCCAAAGGTATAATAAAGAAAAATATATTAAATTTTCATCATGATTTTGGGAACAATTCATCTTCTCAGCAAACAAGAAAGAAAGTTCCTAAGCTTGTTTTTAGAAGTCCCCATAAACAACCGAGGGGTAGAAAACAAAGTTCACCGACCAAAATTCAAAAGAATGATGACGAAGACCTGAAAATAAAATTGGAACACCTAGTGAAGGACCCCTTGATGACACAGCCCTTCTTGGGATAAAGAGTTTAAGAAACCTCAACGAGCAATCAAAAGCATACCAATGGGCGTGCTATGAATATTTTTATAGCAATACTGATCAGGTTCTTTTTCAAGATGGTTTTAATGATTTCATGTTTTGCCTTAAAATGCACTTTTCACAACTGATTAGTAATGAACTGACTCGAGTACAGTGGACAAAAATAAGGAGGACATATTCACCAACACTTTTTGCTGTGGAACCCCAAGAACCGATAAGAAGAAGAACTCTCATAAGACATCTTCAGAAGATGAACTCTATTAATATAGAGATAGGAGACTTACCTGATGAAATACCCATGCAATTAGTAGTGGGAACAAAAGTAACAGTTTTATTGTGGAAACCTTTCAATGGTTTATTTACAGGAGTCATTAGTGCAATAGATGCATCAAATCATACATATCAAATTATCTTGGATGAACCAAACATAGGCACACGTTCAGTGCCAGACTATGAAGTTTTGTCTAATGAGCCTGCAGATACTATACTACTATATTATACTAGTCTTCCTAACAGCCCTCCCATATTTGGATCTAGACAAGGCATAAATGACCCTAACAATTCTTCAAATGAAAACATGACAGGTTTTTCAGATATAAATAAACATAACAACTCTGAGGTTTCAGTTTGTCTCTTAAATACTGCTTTCGAACTATCGAAAGAGATATTGGATGAAAAAAACACTCAAATAAATCGCATGAAAGAATACAACACTGTGACAGAAATGAGACCACCATTTGGTCTAGAAATGTCTGATAATTTAAGCGAAAAATATGCAACAGTTGTTTGTGATTTAGAAAAACTAAATATTGAAATACAAGACTGTATTAACAATCGTCACCAAAAAGCTTCAGCTCCAGCTGCAACAGATGCGTTGTTATCTCCACTGCATACCAGGGAGGAATGCCACCTGAAAGCCGCTTTATTGTTTGAAAAACTTAATAATGGTTCTGTAAAAGATCCAGAAACGAAAGAAATTATAACTGATCTTACCGCTTTGCTGTTCCACGTAGAAAGTTTGTCTAAATGTAATCGAAGTGATGGCACGAGTGTTTTGCAAGGTACCATGGACCAAATAAAAAATAAATTAGCACCTCATCATAGCAAGATATTCGAATCTCATGTTGAGGTACACACACATGCGTAACATACAACTGGGTTCCGAACAAGTATCTATGAACAGCTCTAAGGCTACTCAAAGGAGCTCTAAACGATCCGAGTAGTTCCATAACTGAACCCTCCAAAGCTCCTCCATTTCAAAACTATAGAAAGACTTTCAGAACCTATGTTTTTTTATACTTAATTAAAATTAAATTATCTGCTGTCTCATAATTAAAAAACAATGCGCTCTGTGGAACATAACTTTATCCTCAATTATAAAAAACACATTGTTCCAATATTCCAAATTTTATAATTTTTAATTCGAAAATGAGATTGGAGTTTTCCAAGATCTATACCTGATTGAATTAAGAATTGTGCCATTCGAGATCTTTTACGGGTATTTTTGATAGTGACTTTATTACTGTTTTCTTGCTAGGGTTCAGCCTTCTTTGCATTGTTAAGGCGCCGGTTCCCACAAAAGGTTGAAACAACTTTTTGTTGGTCAAAATTGCTGATCAATTATTTACCAAAAAAATTGTCATAAACCTTTACAATATGATACCCGACACGGTGTTTTCATAATTTTTCTATAGTTATTTCTAGTTGAGAAAAAAAATTCACGAAATCACCTCCAAATCATTGACATGAAACCATTTTACTCCTCCGATTTTTATCAAAACAGGTTAAAAAATATATACATCTTTATAAAAGAGTGATAAATAACTTGATTTTATTGTTTTTTTTTAATACTCCTTTACTTTTTTCACAATAAAATAATAATGCATCTAAAAAGAACAACCGCCGCTATGAAATCAGTGCGGGGTGGTCAGCGGTGCTAGACTCCTGGTGTGGTCAATTTCGGCAACGAATGTTCTCCCTTATTTACTATGGTCTGGGTGTCTGGGATCGGCCCCAGAGTAGTCCGATGTATAATTACATGTAACACAAACGTAAATTTTTTATTTTACACTTTTAAGTTGGATACATGGTATCCAAGATACCTTCTCGAATGCGGGAACGAAGCGTCCTTATAAAACGTTGAGTGCAACTCGAAGCTAAACTATATATATCTACCTGCGAGCCTCAAATAAGTGCCCTCACTTTGCACTTCAGCTGTGTGCGTCACCATGCTAATGTGTTTGTACACATTAGCATGGTGACGCAAACAGCTTGGTGGGAAAATAAGTTCACCATTTGATTAGGGGTTGTTGTGGACTGTATAGGTTGATTCAATATTGGGAGTGGAAGGAACTCACCGGATGCTGCTGCTCTTGGTTCTCTTCTTCTGCCTCAGGTCAGAGTTTTTAACTTATTTATATATTGTCACTTCGCGAGACGTGCGCACAGTCTTGATTTTAGGGGCGGTTTTTTATAACGGCGGAGCGATTAAATTTAAGCGTGTGGTGCGAACGACGTACTGAGACGGAAGGGGGGGGGTGCCGCACTTGTCGTAGCGTTTTTATTAAGTTTTCAAAATGGTGGAATATTCGCTTTGACGCGGCGAGAATAGGGACGGGCGGGGAGGTTTAATGGAATGGAAGGAATTCAAAAATAAAAATACTATAACTAATTACCACAGCTGAACAACAGTACAGAATGCTAAAATAAAGTGGACAATAATAGAGGAGCCACTTTCGCAACTTCTATTTTTATGCTGGGTCCACACCTGCGGTAATGTCTAAGACATTGATTGTGGCCCAATGAGATCACAACAACGCATTACACCCGTCGCCACATCTGCGCGGAATGGCCTATATCTGTAACATTATCCCAGAGAGAGGTGTTATCGCTAAGAAGCGATCTCTTCCAGACAACCCGCGGCAGGAATGAAACAGATTCAACTTGTCAAAGGTGGTATACATACATACATACATACATATTATACGATATGCCGTTGCTTACATTATATTTTATTCGATAATAAACATACAAGTATGTATTTTTTTTTGTCGCCTCTTACGACAGACAGCCCCAACGCAGGAAATTGTATTCTTTCTCCGTTCCTGCACAGATAAAAAATATTTATAATAAGACTAATATGTATATATACAATATAGATTTAAAATATTGTATATGTAAGAATTATACTATTAATATTACATAGATAAATATGCAGGAGTGAAACATCGTACGAGTATCAAGTTGCTTTATTTGCGACATGAGTGCATTTTTTCAACATAACTTATGACGTCATTTTGTAAGCAGGAGCTTCAATACAATAACCGCACAATTACTTTATTCAACGAAGCGAAACGAACTCTGCAAATGCGCCATGCCGGCTGTCCTTTGGCAAATAACATCACATTTTTGAAAACGACTTCTCGTTTAATAGATTTTACACTTGGAGCAGAGTTAAAATTAAAATAACATGGATCAGTTCGCTTTGTTATAACTCACGGACCTTGAACTACAGATACGATAGAGAATATTGCTAGAAGGTGAAAAAAAATAGTTCATGTTCTCGGCGATATAATAAGACAATACGCAAAATTTACAAAAATACTATCCAAAGATCTTTATTTCAATGTGATTTACCTTAAAGCGCATGCTCATTTTGTAACTCAATCAAAATTATCGGAAATAAATATTCTATCTCGTCGGACTAGGATTCAGAAGTACTGCCATCCTCGTGTTTACAACTGATCGCATAGTTTTTAGTGATATCTCGAAATGCACGCTCAGCAGCTTCCTATAATGACAGAAAATCCTAATCAATTTGAATCTTCATCAAATGTAACTCGACCAAAACTCAAAATAAAGGAGATTATTACATACGTTTATTGAAATCATATCGTACATTTATGTCTTTCGATCCCATATTGTGATAAGATTCTCGCAGGTGTGGCCCTGCTACGAACAAATACTGGAAACAAACATAAACATTACACATAACATTTCAGTACGTCATGTCATTATTATAGCCAGACGTGTTTGGGGAGTTTGTTGCCGCTTCTTCCCTTAACAGCAACAGTACGTTGCGAAGCGGTGTCCATAGAGCAGGAAGTAAAATTCAATTTTAACTTATATGTATGACCTTCAAAAAGTGTCCTCCAGTGGAACTTATTTTGAATTTGATACTTGTACAAAATTTCCACATGTAATATGTTCTATGGGAGATCCAAGAGAGCGATTTATTTATGAAGCAATGTAAATGTAAAGAGCGACGAGGTTCCAAACAATCCTTCCTGGTTCATATTCCGCAACATATCGTCGGCAAACTTTGTCAATTCTTTTATTCATTTTTTACACGTATTTCAATCACTGTTAATAAGTAACAAAAGAACCTGTACCGTTGTTTACATCATATGTCAAAGCAGAATGTTCATTTTGAGAATGTTACTAGTAAAAAAATATGTCTGTTTCAAAACAATTTTGTTAAATTCTAGTAAGTCGGTTCTGACACTCGCTGGCGACTGCCACGGCGCGGCTCGCAACCCATATTTTTAAGTTTGAACCTTAACTCCAATCGTTGATTTTTTTTCTAAATAAGACGGATCTCATAATCTAATTTTTTAATAAGTAAGTTTATAATGAAATTAAAATTAAATAACGGAAGACATCAAAACTAAAATACAGTATGCAGGAGATCACTGCCAACGGGGAGCGTGCCCAGAAGGCTGGCTGCATTGCCGCGCTGTGTGGCAACACTTATTTGTTGTGCGAAGTATGAGCCAGCCGGGTGGTCTGATCACGGGTGGCATCAAAGAGTTTTAAAGAAACTCTTTGCCGACGGACCCCACGGGCCTGTTTCAACCCCAAACGGCACAAATATGTAACCTTTTCCTAAAAGCTAGTACAATGGACGGCCTTATTGCTAAAAGCAATCTCTTCCACGCAATAGAAACTTCTTTGAATAAACCAGTTACATTTTTTAATTGAATCTAATAAATCCCAATTTACGCGCTCTTACTGTTTATCGTTATGGGTTTCCATAGTAGGCCTTCGGAGTCTTCTTCGAGCCTAATACACCACTTATTGATCTTCATTAAGTACCCACTTGTTTTAGGGTTTCATAAACCTAACAATATTTAATACGCTTTCTATTTGAATTAGAACATTTTTCTGCTATCGTTTCGGAACCCAGAGTCAAATAGCAGTTAAATTTATGGGGAACCATTATGAACCTATTTTGACTTCAACACATAAAAACTGATCAAAATCGGTTAACAAACAAAAAAGTGAGAATGAAATACCTCAAAAACTAAACGTTTTAAAATGATTTCAACGAGTTTTTGCTATATCTTCGAAACCCAATGTTCGATAGCAATCCAATTTGTACCAAACTTCCCTAAAGGTACTCTGAATCCAATGCAAAAATAATTATCACAATTGGTTAAGAAACAAAAGAGTTACAGACGTCAATCACTACAACGTTTTCTACTTGATTTCAAGGATTTCTTTCTACATCTTCAGAAGTCAAGATCTAATTAATATCAATGGAATTATTTTGAAACTGTCCTGAATCTAACACAAAAAAGTTACGGCTGAAAATCGCAACAATTCGACAGACATTCGGAACGCAGTCTGATAGCAATAAAATCGCAATGCGATACCATTTCGAAGCTTTGCTAAATCAAACGCAAGGAGAATCATCAAAATCGGTTCAGAAACAAAAAGTTATGGATTGACGTACATTGAAAAAAACAGTTATAAGATGATTTGAGAACCTTTCCTTTTTTGGAGTCGGTTTAGTAGTGGTTGTACTTTCAAATGTTCAGGTAAAAGAGATGACATCTCTTTTCCACTCGATGGACTCTGTAACAAGATGGCTGGCCGCACACTCGCCGCGTTCGACCCTTGCAGCGCGAGGAGCGGTGCGGGGGCTCCTCCCAAACTGGCAAGTGATTCTACCAGTGTCCTGCTGACCTCAAAAGGTGGACTGGAACCTGGTCACCTGTTACTGTTTATTATTTTTAGTGGTCAAATCCGCTACCACCATGTCGTAGGCTGTTTGTTGGCAGAAAGCCTGCAGGAATGACTTTTCTTTCTCGATTTCTAAACCGATAACAAAAATTGTTTTCCACATTAGAGAAAGCGTTCTAGATTTAAGCATTTCCTCGGCTTTTGCAGTACCATGGGCTCATTCTGCTAACAATGAAAATAATTTCAACTATATTTAATGTTATCATTATTTCTTACGTGGTTTCAATGTAAAATCATATTATTGTATCACATCGAGTTGTGTTCTTACAAATATTAAAGGGCCTAAAGAGGTTGCATTCGCAGACGCGTATGGTGAACATAACAAGTGTGAAACAAAGTACAACTCAAGCGATTCTGAAGAGGCCACCGCCTTAGGTCCTCAAATCTCAGGTCAGTATTAATTTAGATGTATGGATTTTTCAAGAAATTGTTTTGAGGTATTTGCGTAATTTCTAGGTAGAAAGCATACTTTACTAGTTTTCCTATCTCTTTCATAATAAAAGCATTTCATTCACCAGCCTATACATTTTTTTTCAATTTGAGTGTGTTGAACGTTTGGAGCAAAGATCCCATTTCCTACATACAGTGCGTTCCACCTGTCAATCACAACGCTCAAAATGCACCTTTAGCCGTTCCACCTACAACCACGGTTAGTCGCGGCGAAAACTTCACTAATGACGCCAGAGCTTTCAGTGGCGCGCTGCACACAACGACCCATTTCAAAAGGTGGGCCAAAGTGGGCGTTAAGAAATGCCACAATTTCTAGAACTCAAAAATATTTTCGGATTTCGTAAAGACTCCTACAAAGTATTCAGATCAGATTAAATTTCGACGTTTTGAGGTCCTAGAACGCGATTCTGATTAGCGCTAACAGGATAAGATTTGTGATAAAAGTTTAAATATTGTATTCATTGTAAATCACGTTAGCCAATAATTATTAAGGCTTACAAATTACAAGGTATGTTTTTAAGCTTTTGACTCATTTTCAAAGTCGCCATTTGCAATATTTACATCAACGCATATAATGTTCCATATTTCATTCCACTGGAGTATATGATTTTTAACGCTCTCAAGCGAGTGAAACGGGCAAAATCGCGATCGTGACTGTGGTTGTTCCGAGTGCCAAGGGGAACGCGCCCAATGTCCTTGATGCGAGACGATTATCTTCAATCATTTTTGTTAATGTCATGAAATATGTATTGGAGGTACCGCTATTACAATGCCAGCCGTTCTACCAGCATCGCCAGTGAGCGGTGGCAGGTCAACCCGCAACACAGCGCGGACGAGTGCTGGGATCTAAGTGCGCCCTAAGACCAGTTAGTGTCGTGCACTCATTGGCTACCTGTGCTCGAGTGCTACATCACGCTAGACAATTTAGTTTAAAAAAATAGGCCAGGTGCTTGTCGTACTGTGCAGAGTTCGTTAGGCGTGACGAGCGACCATTGTTCTGTTATTTCGCCACGAAACTCCAGAAACATAATAAGTTGGGGAAAAAGTCTTTTCGCATATAATATGTATGAACTTGTAATAAGATCTCTTTCGCTATACCATTTGTATCTGGCTGGTTTTGGTATCACTAAAAAGTTTAAATTTTAAAGAAGACAATTCTAAATTCAAATTAGGAAAATAGGTGATTTTCATTTGTTTTTCTTATTGTTAAAATAAGTGAAACTAATGAAGAAATTCGATACATTTTAAAATTTTACTACAAAAAAGGTAAAAATGCAACACAAGCCGCGAAAAAAAATTGTGATGTTTATGGACCTAATGCAGTATCTGTGAGAGTAGCGCAAATTTGGTTTCAGCGTTTTCAATCCGGAAATTTTGATATCAAAGATGCACGTCGCTCTGGTCGCCCTGTTACGGACAAAATTGATGCCATTTTTGAAAAAGTGGAGCAAGATCGGCATATTAGTAGTTACTATGTAGCTGGAGAACTGGGAGTTGACCACAAAACGGTTTTGGCGCATTTGAAAAAAGCTGGGTACACAAAAAATCACGATATTTGGGTGTCTCATGAGCTCACTGAAAGAAACCTAATGAGCCGTGTACTCAATTGTGATTCTTTATTACGACGTAATGAAACCGAACCATTTTTGAAGAAGCTGATAACTGGTGATGAAAAGTGGATTACGTACGACAAGAACGTGCGAAAAAGATCGTGGTCAAAGACCGGTCAGGCTTCACAGACTGTGGCGAAACCCGGGTTGACTCGCAACAAGGCGATGCTGTGTGTATGGTGGGATTGGAAGGGCATTATTCATTATGAGCTGTTACCACCAGGCAGGACCATCGATTCTGAACTGTACTGCGAACAACTGATGAGATTAAAGCAAAAAGTTGAGAGAAAGCGGCCGGAATTAATCAACAGAAGAGGTGTGATTTTTCACCATGATAACGCTAGATCTCACACATCTTTAGCCACTCAGCAAAAATTACGAGAGTTTGGCTGGGAGATGTTAATGCATCCGCCGTATAGTCCTGACTTTGCACCTTCAGATTTTCACCTGTTTCGATCTCTGCAGAATTCCTTAGGCAGTGTCAGATTAACTGCCAAAACTACTTGTCGCAGTTTTTTGATCAGAAGCACCAAAATTTTTATAGCAATGGGATCACGTCCCTACCTACAAGATGGCAAAAAGTTATCCAACAAAATGGCACCTACATACTTTAGCCAAATGTAAATAAACTTTATAAAAAACCTTTTGAATTGTTATATAAAATGCGAAAAAACCTTTTCCCCAACCTTATATATTGCAATTTTTCCACAATAACAATACAAACACTTGTGATATGATGTGGTGATGCAAGCATGGCAGAACATAGGCTGTAAGTGGGTGCCACAATTGTTTGACTCGTGGCCGGTTCCTACATATTATTATTCACTCACTTGCATTACCATAAGTTGAATTTTGACACAGCTGGTGAAATTGTAGCCGATAGTAAACAAAGTTATCGTTTTCACAATTTTAATGCTTTCAATTAACTGCATGCAATGATTGAATTATATTATATGATTACTATTGGTGAAATAGGCAATAAGGCCGCCTGTCGTTCTGAACAATGTCCCGACAGACGTCTTTGCTGTTATTTTGGTGTGTCTACGTCAATGTCCGAATAGTTGGACCATTAATGTAATCTATTAGTGGGCTAACCTTAAGTCTAAACCAAGTACGAATACTTCACTTCAATGTATGTAAAAATTACTATTCTGTTAAGTTTGTAAATTATTTTGCAAGTTTACGATTATAGCTCGATTGTTTTTTTGGTTCCGGTTCCCTAATTTACGCGTGTGCGAAATTTCATATTTCTAGTCACGATAGTTTAGATGTAACTCGAGTTACCCAAGTCAAACTCCAGTGGGCAGCTCTATTTACTTACAGAAACATTATCTAAAGGACGCTAAGAACGCTAAGAACCGCTTAAAATCCGGACAGACATGGAAAGCGACTTCATTTTATATTATGCAAAGATACATCATCTTATCGCTTCGCAACGTGTTATTGCTGTTTAGAAGGAGGCAACAAACTCCCCAGTATGTGACAGAATTACTTTTTGAAGAATTAATGGAGTTGTATCAAACAGTGCACACTCGGTAACAGAAACACACATGACACATACTACACCAATTCACGAAAAGCGAATCTAAACTCATCTCTAAAAACTCTGACAGCATTTTTGTACTCTCTGTTTTGGTGAACAAGAAAGGGTTACATCTCTCATTCCCCACTGCTTATAAGGAGCAGAGGGGGACAAAAGGAAGAAGCTGGAAAGGCCATCAGAGCGAACAGGCAAGCTTTTAAGATTTTTGATTCTTTGCACGATGTGCATTTCGGTACAAGGACGTAGGTTTGAGAATCTGTTTGTTTAAAAAAAAGACAAGAGTAGAATGCAGTGTAAAAACAAGGTCACAAACACTACTCCACTACACGATAAACATAACTGTGTGAGAAATATAGCAATATATTGTTACGAGCTACAGGACTCGAATTAAAAATGCCATTGGAACTACTATAGAATTTATTAGAACTGTACAAACACGTATAAAACAAATACAAATAAAACTGGATGCAATCAGTTCACACTGCACGATTCGATGCAATTTGACACGCGCAAAGTTCGTCGTCTATATCGCTAATCGAGACTACTAGAAAACGTAGTACTCGCTTCGTGGTCGTCGCTTGACTGCCTTCCCCTCCATTCAGGCCTCGTGTTATACTAACTACACAGTACAAAGAAATTGGAGGCGCACACTGAGTTTCTAAGAAATATTAATTTGCACACCTGCGAACGTCCACAACGTTGAGAACAATAACAATAGGGATTAGTTCGACGCTAATGATGGTTATAAAACAAGTAAAAAGACAATAGCATGTTTTTCTTAACTACAAATTCAAAAGACAAAGGATTCTGTAATCCGAGAAAGGACAATAAGCTGCGCTTACAATAGGCTGTGCGGCTTATCTAACAATATTATTCATGGCAAAGGAGTAACACGTGCAACTCAATAAAGTATGACAATTTTCAAGAAAAGCCTCTCAAACAAAGTTATTTATATAACTTTTTTAATTTTGTCATAAAGCCTAAATCTTAAGTAACTCGAGGAAAGACAAAATAGCCTAAATTTACTTTTTAAAATTAAATTCCTTGCCGAAACCGACCTTTTGCTGAATTCAAAGCAATTTGCACGAAAATGGCGTTTTAAGTGTGACATTTTTATTATTATGAAAAATTGGACTCTCGTAGATTTTTAAACAAACTATGCATTTGCCCTTCCTGTCAATTTTTGATTTATATTTGATTTTTGACTTTTTTTTTAATTCAAACATATTTTGTGTCCTACAGTGTATTTGAAATCGGACGGTGTGGTTGAGAGATTCCTTAAATAGAGAAGTAAACATTGTGTGTAGAAGTAAACATACAATTAAATTCGCTTTTCGTGTCTGTCTGTATATACGCTAGTTAGTGGTTTAGGCGAGTACCCTCTCCCCTTCTTCTTATCTACTTTTTAAGTTGTTTTTAACAACAGCCAAGTAATTATATACTAGTTTTTGCCCGTCGCTTCGTGCAAGATGTATAGAAATTTAATTATTTTTTAAACAAGTAAAAAGATCTACTGACTAGGGTTTGAAAATTCTAGTTTTTATTAATATTTATTTCGTAGGGAAGTTTACTTACTATAGGGTTACAAGTTACGTTTTATGGACGTGTCTGCTTATTTCAAGCAGACTTTGATTTGTTAAAATTGTGTCTTATTAAGTTTTCCTGTCAACTTTGATTCAATGAAACGATAAAACGCTAACAATGGAGAGTACAAGTGGCGCCATTTGTTGTTTTTAATAAATATACAACAAATTAGTCCTAGGATAAGAATAATCAGTTGGCCGGCTTGAGACGCGCCCTTCCACTGGCGGTCTATGCTATACGCTTCGCGGTACTCTCAATCGTTGGAGGGAATGAGCTCTTAAAGAGACCAAGTGGGCTGGAACAAATTAAAATACACACCAGATCGAACAAAGAAAGAAACCTTGCTATGAGAACAATTATGTTGGAGAATAATGAATTGTAAATGCCGACTTTCATATTGAACTTTAATGCAACTGAACAAGGCCTAAAATAAAGTGTCATTAATCGTTTCAGAGGTCCCTCGCATTCGCAAATATTCGAATGCATTCACATTCGACATTACGAGAGGCAACCGCGACCGGTTCCGACGAGTGTCTGGGGCGGGGTGCCGCTTGGCGCTGCAAGCGCTCGCCGCCGACTCCCCGGCTTCGGTCTCGTTCGACGGTCTACTGTTTTCTGTGCAATCGTATTTAACAACAGCGAGTGTGTGCAGTTCACTCGCAGTAGAAGCGAAACTCCAAACAATTCCACTTCGACATGAAATGTGTGGTGGTAGGATATCAACATACAAAATATGGACTTTTAAATAGATAATATGGAAATATGAATGATGACGTCGCCAAACGCCTAGTAGACGTCGCACGCGACCAGAAGGCAGAAGGCTGGCGTCTATTTTGCGCAAAGATTAAGCATCGCTATACAACGTTCCCGGTAAGTGACAGTAGCTTGGGACAGATAACCTATCTTCAGATATTTTCCCCTTTTTTGTTCGATTTTAGTTTTTATATAGTATAGTTTGTAGTATATAGTAAATATATTCTATATTTATTAGATTACAATTAAAATATAATAATCTTATAGTTTTTTTTTTCGTTTATAATTTAGTTTTGTTTTTTTAAGTTAGATTTATATAAAGCATCTCATAATCAGATTAATAGACCTATCTCAAAAACATAATTTATTGACCAAAAAGTAATATGGAAAGGTCATGTTTAAATATTATATAAAATAAACTCGTCTCGAGGCCGACTTTGATGGAAACTAGAGCATCATTAGATTTTTAGAAAAACAATTACCCTAGTCAGGAATTGAATCCGCTCATTTTGAAAAAATAATAACACCAACAGACAGAGTAGCTTCTAAAGAGCAAATACTCTAAATTCTAAATGAATGTCGTTCATAGACGCAGAATATTCAGCCATAACATTGTTTTCATGTCATTTTTCAGTTCCCGCCAAACAAAGGAGATTGAATTTTTTTTTTTTTTTGCAACCTTTGTAATTTGTAACACTTTGGTAAATTCCGCATTGCTTATGCGTGTAAAACGCCTGACCACGAGGCTGTCTACGGGTGTGCTCCACACGAGGTCTGCGCTGTCGACCCGACGGCCGCGACAGCGCCGTGCTCCCACCCTCTGAGTATTTGACGAACAAACTCCCCACAACATACATACCTTTACTTCGTCATTATTATGTATATCGCTTCTTTGCTTCGATAATATTTCATGTTGAAATCTGAAAATTCACAAACGTTTTGTTAACTATCGAAAATGATTGATCGAATAAACAAATAAACCGTTTGTCTGCCAATCTACAAAGTAATTTAAAAGATTCCACGTTATTTTTTGATAGTTAAAAACCTCTTCTAAATCTTCAGCTTCCACGACAACACATTATTGAAGAAAAGAGGCGACCGATATACATTCGTCTTTCTTTCACGTTTTGGTTTGCATAGACTCTGTCTATACATTAATGGTCTAGCAAAAGTGCAACTTCGAAAGAACCCGGCGCTTGCATTATATTATACAAAAACATCGCAGACTGACTTTCCACCAGGGATGTTATGGAACACCAAAACCGTGACCACAACCATCGGATCAAATCTCAGTTATTCAACATGTGCTTAGCATATTTCGCTTGTAACGTCACATGTCAAAAATCTTCAAATCGCCCCTAAGTAGAGGTGCAATTGTTAATCGAATCGTGCACAGCCATGCTAAAGATGAAAAGGATGAAAGCAATGAAATGATAACAAGCGAAGAATGTAAATATTTGACAAATACGTGTACTGTCCCTTCTCATCTGGTTGGCAACCCGCTCGTTCTCTAAAGAACCACCGGCCCGTCACTGCCGGTGGCAGGTGTGAAGAAGACAAGGCGGCGATGCAAAGAAAGAAGAAGAAGGGTGAAAATGAGGATAAACAGCTCGTTCAGAGGGCTTAAAGCAGTCGTTTTAGCAGATTTGTGTGACGACAAAATAAAGCGAAACTTTATACGACTACCGGTATATCTTGACACGTGTCAATTTGGCAAAGTGATTCTCCAAAGGCGACCGCTCTAGGCCCTCTGACGTGTAGATAACCACCACCTGTAAACAATACAAAAATTATAATAACATTGAAAAGCTAATGCATGTAAGGTTGCTTGCGCGCAACGTCAGTGTCGACACCGCAATATTGTGCCATTTGTGTCTAGTTTATAGGTTTTTTTTTTTTTTTGCGGTTTTACGTTTTTATTACAAACAGGGCACTAAACAACCCAACATGGAGTAGCTCCATTTTTCTTCGTGGAGATGCATTACTTGCAGAATGCAAGCCTGTCTCAGTGAAATTGATTTCGACAGTTTTTACTCAAAATAAGTTCCCCTAAAGTAAGACAAAATCGCGGTATGCATAACGTTCCTGACCTTAAGGTCGACTTCAGCTTGCAAGAAACGACGCTGCCAACATTTTAATGAATGTTACGTGTATAAAATACAGAAACAGACAGACTGAGATTAACATTACAAATATAATGTATAGTGGAGTAGTGATGCTTTGTATGATGCGCAAAGTGCGATCCTTAGGGATTGTCACAAGACGAGTTGCTGAACTCCTGTGTGCAAGCGAAGCTCAAGTGGCTACTCGCTACTAAGAGCGAGGGTCAAGGAGCGGGTGATCACATGGACCTGTTCGTTCTGGTAGTCACTCTTGGAACCGTGCACGAGTCTTCGCAGACTGAACTGGGATAAATATTCTCTTATGACTTTTAGTAGTTCCCATTAAAGTGTTTTGTTATTCAATTATCTCGTTGCAATGCTAGCCTACGTTCTTCTTAAATAAAAACATTAAGAAAATTATGTTTTTTTTTTCTTTTTTTACAAATATTTTGAAAAATCTCACGTGCGATTGGGGGGACGGGTGTTGAGCCAAATCTTCCGATAAGACACCAGTGCTGAGGGAGGGGAGTGCAATTGATCGTTTAAAATGTAAACCAACAAGTATTTGTTGGTATGCGAATGTAACGCGTATGCATCGACCCGATTGAATGCGGCCGCGCAGTGACAGCGGCCGGCGACTGTTAAAGCTTACTCGTCATTTTTGCAACTTTAAAAGTAATTTATTTTCAAGTTGGAGTGACAACTTAGCGAGAATTTGAAGAGTCGTTTTGAAGTTTTCATTAAAAAATGTATAATATTGATTAAACAATGAATAAATAAAACATGAATTGTTAATTGTGCAAAGCTCAACTACTTTGTAAAACGTGCTTTGTCGAGCCCTCCTAAGTGATTGAATTATAACTTACACTGTGCGCAAACATAAACAACAGTGCCTGACAAACACGGCATGTGCCAGCCCTACCGTCGTATTCAAGACACAGTAGTCACACCTGGGGAGTCCCTGGGACCAGGACCGCGGCCCAGTTCCACCCCCCTTCCCCTCTTTGTACACACTTACCTTGGCGGCTTCTTCAGCGATAGACATGTTGTTCCGCTCAAGCTGAAAACAATTGTTTCGTCATACTACTAGTCCAATTACGACTACCTTTTAAAGATTTTTGATATCTATCTCGACGTTCCGGCCACTTGTCAGTAGCCAACTTATGTTAAACTTATTATTTAACCTATTAACTTAATCATTTTTTTTTTTTTTTTTTTTTTTGACGTGGGAAAATCCTATTTTCGGAGACCGCGCCGCGGGGGGACAGCGACGCGGTTCTGTGGGACTCGCCGGCCAGATGGGCTGCCGGAATACCCACTAAAACCCCCCGGTGTACACAGCGTGAGCCTTACTCCGCGACCCCGGCTGGCGCTGGTCGCCCCTGTGATGGGGGCGGCCTCTCCTTGGCCGGGGATATATTGTCCCCGGCATTTCCCCTTCCGTTTCAGGGAGTGAGGGGGTCACGCGGAACACCAACGCGCCCCCTCGCGGCTTGCGTGCGGGTGGGGGCCGACAAGGTCCCCCGGTGGCCTCGACACCCGCGTGTCGCAGTTTTACGGCGGCCGGCGGTCTGATGCGACCGCCGTCCGGGCCGTTGTCCTCGCTGGTTGTTGCGGCGGGAGAGGAGCACGGACTCGCACTCGCTCTCCCGCTCCGTCGCCTCCTTTGCGGACATTACTGCCTCGCAAAAGGGGGCGACGGCGACGGCGTCCCAATTAGAACTGCTCCCAGCCATGCACAGAACCACGGCCGGGAGCGAGATGTCACGTCCGATTACTGCGCCGAGGGCACGACGCTGTTCATCCCACGCGGAGCACTCTTGAAGAGTGTGCAGCGCCGTGTCCTCGGCGCCGGCACTGCAGTGGTGGCACCCTGCCGTCTGCTCCCGCCCTCTTTGACACAGGTACCTCCCGAAGCTTCCGTGCCCCGAGAGGACCTGCGTCAGGCGGTACGACAGGGCGCCGTGCCGTCTGTCCAGCCAGGTGAGTAAGGCGGGCCGAATCGACGCAATGGTGCGGTGGCCAGCGCTGGGGTGCGCTAGTCGGGTCGCCCATTCTGCCACGAGATCACGCCGGAACTCCGCCCTTTTGGCCTCGATTTCTCGGGGCGCGGGTCGGAGGTCCTGGCGGAGTGCGTCCTTGCGCCACTCATAGAGGCGCGAGAGAACTCTCGCCTCTAGATCCCATGGCAGGGATCCAGCAAGGAGGGAGGCCGCCTCGAAGGAGATCGTGCGATATCCCCTAATAGCCCTGACGGCCATCACGCGCTGCGGCCTGCGCAGCAGCGGAGTGTTTTTGGCCGTCAGGTGCTTCGCCCAGATTGGGGCCCCATACAGGGCCATCGATCGCACGACCCCCTCGTGGAGCTTTCGGTAGGGCGCGCTCGGTCCCCCAATGTTGGGAAGGAGCCGGGACAAGGCGCCGGCTGCCCCCCAACAACTTGGGGGCCAGCGACTCGAAGTGCGCCGAAAACTCCCATCGGCTGTCGAGGACGAGTCCGAGGTATTTCATCCTCGTCCCGACGGCGATGCGCGTACCTCCCACGTCGATCTGCAGGTCCGAAGGCGGCTTGTTCCGAGGCCCATGGAAGACTACGGCCTCGGTTTTGTGCAAGGCCACTTTCAGACCCAACAGCTGGATCCTGGCGACCCCGTGCGCCACCCCTGCTGTGGCCAATCGGCCCGCCTCTTCGTGGGTCCTTTCCCGCGCCGTTACGAGCGTATCGTCAGCGTAGCACGTTACGCTGACGCGGGAAAGGACTGCACCACGGATTGTCCAGTTATAGGCGATGTTCCACAGGAGCGGGCCCAGAACCGACCCCTGTGGAACACCGCACGTCATTTCTCGCCGACTCCATCCGTTGTGACTCGGGAAGACGACGGCCCTCTCGGAGAGGTAGTCCCCGAGGATGTGGCGGAGGTAGGTCGGCACCCCGTGGTGACGGAGTGCCTCCTTAATGCAGCTCCAGGGTTTTTTTTTTTTTTTTTTTTTTTTTTTTTTTTTTTCCTGGTTGGCCCGGACGAACGATATATCTGGGCTGCTACTCTTTTTATTTATTACTCTTATGCTTAGTTAGGTTAGGTTTTTTTTTTTTTTTTTTATTGCTCCTTCTTTAGCCCGGACGAACAAGATATGTCCGAGTCAATTGCTGTGTAATCCTACAATGTTGTATTAATATATAATGCTGGGATTTAAAAAAAATATTTGTGGCTTTGTATATATTATTGATAATTTGTATTGTGTTACATGCTGTTTATATTATTTATATATCGGTTCACGCGACCGTGTTGCCTTTCCCGATCCAGCACCGTTCGCAAGATTTGCGTTTATGCGAACTGTGGTGGCCCGGGCAAGATGATCGGCTGCGTGTACGGGTATATTTTATGTATTTGTTTTGTGTTATATTTATATATTGTATGTACTATACTTATTTTTATACTTATGTTTGTGTATTGTGTATGTTTGTATGTTTGTTTATTTACTTATATAATTATATGAGTGTTTTTATGTTTATATAGATAAATATTTTTTATTATATTATATAGTACATTTCTATAGGATCGGATATAGGGTTGTGTGCTGGTGGAAGGATTTTGACTCTTTATTTATTTAACTTTCAATTACAGTGTTTCTTACATCTAATACAATTTTCTTATAATTAATTTCCAATTGTTTTCTAAATGTTTTATTTTTATCGTTATACAATTTCTTATATCTATAATTTAGAATTTAGTCTTTTTGTTTATATTACTAACACTGTTATTTATTTCAAATGTATCTTTTATGTATTTTCTTTACATTAAGAGGACATTTTATTTGCAAGTTCAGTTCTTATCATTCTAGTGAGGTATCCTATGATTATACATATTTGTACTTATTATTTACTTAGTATTTACTCCTACTGATATATATACTTATTTTACTTATTCTATTGACGCTGTTAGGTCGTATACTAAAGTATATGTCTACAGTGTCATTTTCTATTCACTTTTGTTTTACTTTTATATTTCACTAGTCAATATATATTTTCAGAATTTTTTAATTACGCTTTTAATGTTATATTTTATATTACAGATTACCTCGACTGACCGGGCGCCTGCAGTTGGGAAGTGTTTTTTGCTTTGTTATGTTTAGCTATTTTATGTTATGTGTTGTTATTTATTGTGTATGTGCGTTTTGCTTGGTCTTATGTACTTTGTAAACTAACAACTTTTACACTAAGAGTTGCGAGTTTATTGTTGCTGTGTTTGTGTTCTGTGCTTGATGCGGTGTGTTATTTGCAGTACTGTGTGAGCTATGTATTTTTGTAGTGTGTGTTATTTTGTGTGTTTAGTTGTGATATTTATATATGTGTTTGTTGATGTGTGTCCAACTTTCAGGTTTCCGGCCCCATCTACTATACAGATCGCCGTACTCGATGTGTTAGACGCAGCTTGCCGGTTTCACGCAAAATAGCGGAATCGTAGGCCGCACCTCGTTGTCTACTATTTGTTGCATGTTTTAAAAACCAGATTTTCAGTCCATTTAATTTCACAACGAGGTGCGACTTCCGGTCCATTACTATTTTGTTGTTCCCGGCCGCCCGTCTAGCTGTATGCCACGGATGTGCGCACTATCGCGTCCCACCTGACCCTTACGGGACACACATCGCTAAACGCGTTGTGTGCCGTTTCGGCCCTCCTTTCACGGGCGCAATTTATGCATTTCGGTGGCGCACCAACCGTGAACTCTTCACACTCATTACGAGTGTGTGGACCACCGCAGTGACTGCACATCACCTGGGTCTCCCGACACAGCTTCTTGCCGTGTCCGAAGCCCAGGCAGATGGTGCACTGCGTGAGTGGCGACCTGTCCGCTACCTGGAGTGTCTGCAGATCCACCCTCACTGAGCCTACGCCGGTTAGCCTTCTCCAAAGGGCAGGTGAGGTTTTTAAAACCACTCTGTGGGTTTTCGGGTTTCGTCCTCTGATGTTATACGCGACTTCCATACAGTCTTCGCTCTCTTCAAGGCCCTCAAACACCAGCTTGTTCTGGTTTCTGAGAGCCTTGAAGAGATCGTCCTCTGTATGCGCTCTAAGGACACCCGTTATCATCACCATAGGTCTTTTATTGGTGATGTCCTCTGCTGTTAAATCTGCCCTTTCCTTTCTCAGCTTGGCCTTGAGCTTCTCCCTTTCTTCCACTGTCTTAAAGCTGACGATAACCCTACCGTCCTTGGCTTTCCTGACTCGCTCTACTTCCACCCCCCCTTCTTTGGCGTTAAGCGCCGTCCTGATCTCCTTGAGGGTGTCATCAGCAGAGTCTTTGCCCTTTCCATTGGTTATCGCCACTGAATGCAGTGTCCTATAGTTCTGAGGTTTTGCCCTCGTCCCTTCAGACACTATTCTGGCGTAGCTTGCTCTCGGCCCGCTCTCCTCCCTCTCGTTTCCCCTGTGCTTAAGAATAACCTGCTCGAGGTTATTCGTGCTCTCCAGGTTTTTCTTCAGGAGTTCGGAGTGCTCTTTCATGTGCTCAGTGAGGATGTCCCACTTTCTTCGGAGCTCTTCCCTATCTTCTTCCTCCATAGGGATTTTGCTTTGCGCAGACCTCTGCTTTTCCGTTTGGACTTGCTTTATGAGTTCGTCCGGGTCTTCTTCTCCTCGGGTCCGTGCGTCTTTGGGTTTACTCCTTTGCACGCCCGAGAGTGCCTCCCCTTTTTGTGCCAAGGCCTTCTCCAGCTCTAACTCTGATTCTTTAAACAGGGCGTACAAGCGGTCTACCGCGTTTTGTACACCCTGCTTGATCTCTGTTTTTAGGTTCCTGGAGTTTCCTAGGTTTATACTGAACTTTGACATACAGGCTTTGGCCTCGGTTTTCCTGTTAAGGTATTTCTCCGCCTTTGGCGGAGTGGCCTTCTTGGCTGTTTTATTGCCGTATGTCAACATAACCTTCTTTGTTGTCATTGTCGCTGGCTGGCTTATTTTACTTGGAGGGCTTGTTGTTTTACTCCTTACTCGTCCTTGCTCCTCTTCTGGGGACGGGGAGGGAATATACACCACCTCATCTTCTTCCTCTGATTCGAGCGCTTGAGATCCTGCCCTTACCGCTTTTTCTCTCCTTTCCCGTTTTATGGTCTCCTTTCCCCATTGTTTCCGAGGCTTTGGTTCTACCTCCGGAGTCATGAGTTCCCTTGTTGGGTAACGGGATTTTTTCGGTGTCTCCGGTGATGGTGGAGTTGGGTGCATTGGCATTGTCCCAGTTACCCGAGATCTAGGTTGCTGAGACAAGACCCTAAAAGCTACTTATAATATTCAACCGGCGCAAAAGCACCAAGCCGAGGTGTCAAATTTTAAAATGCCGTGAATATAAATATATATTGACCAGTCAATACGTACACAGTTATTCCTGTCACCGTCAAAGTGTCAGGATAGTTACAAATAATACTTATTACTATGATTTATTAACACTACTCTGCCTTTTCCTCTTCAGGTAAAAACCTGGGTCAAGTCAACTTACACTGGGTGGTCAACGGATAAAATGCAGATAAGTATTATTCTTACTTTGGTCTATTGCTTATTTTCTAGCTTAAACTATTCCTTATGCTACTCGTTCGCTCGAACACTACACTTACTAATATTTTTCTTTTTTGTTTCAGGTCCAGGGGGAGAGCGGGATGGCGCCGGGAGCAAGGAGCGAGGCAGGGAGGTTCGCCGCTTCACCACGAGTTCGCCGATGCCAAGAACGCCGAAATCGGAGAAGAAATCAGGGAGATACAGGTAAGTGAAAGTTAAGAGGGGAGATAGAGGGGGGATAGGGATTTCAATCGACAGATCCCACCGCCACGAAGAGTTTGATACCAAACTCGACTACTTTTACTCCAATACTAACCGAGAAACTGGATCCGAAGTTTTACAACTTCTGATCCAGACAAAACTTCGGTCTGTATTTCTCGGTAAGTATCGGTGCCAGAAGAGCGTGAGTGGGCTCAAACTTCTCGCCGCAAAGAGATCTACCGATTGGGATGAAAAAATAGGGTACAATTTTTGGGAAAATTTTTAACTCAAAAACCGGTTCAAACGACGCGCCTGGTCCTGGGGGCCACCCCTGAGGAAACCCGAGTGTCCTCAGGTGGATATCCTGGAAGTTATAAGGAATTGAAAAATTCCAAGATGGCCGCCGTAAAAGTTCAGACGCCCAGATCTCAGGAACCAAGCACTCGATTGGGCCCGTGTTTGGGTTCCTATTACTGCCCCTGGCCTGATCTAGGTCCCTATACTAATTTTGGAGGTCCAAAACTTTTGGCTAATTTTTTGACTCTATCGCGTAGATCTATCAATTTTAATACCCAAGGTCGAAATCCGAAGTCTCTACGATGAGAAATGGCCGAGTTATGGACTTCCGAAAAAATCCAAGATGGCCGCCGAACTGTCAAACTGTGGCGAGAAAACGTCACAGCTCCGTCGTTATTGGTCCAAATGAGACCGGATTTCGTCCTGGGTACTATTCGTCACCTTCCCCACCCTGCCTGGGGGGGGGCTTACACCAAAAAATATTTGCCGATTTTATAGGCTAGTCAGCTAGTACAGCCTGTCCCAATGCCAGCATCCAAAACCCCGTCGCGCTGCGCCCTATAGTTGCGGAGTTATTAGAAATTTAAAATTTCCAAGATGGCGCCGGCCCTTGGCCAAAAGGCACCAAAAACCGGTTACTCGGTTACCTATGGGCCGAATCGCGTCGAGCTTGGGCTCAAATGAAAGCTCGCGACGAGACCTGTCTGCTGGTATCCCTAAACTAATTTTACACCTTATATATTTATAAATATTTACAAATTTAGCCAAAAAACTTATATCTCAGAAACTACTAGTCCAAAAAATTCCAAAAAATAGCCAAATAATAGATAAAAAAGTGCTCTATTTTGCCCCGATTTTTAATAAATTTACCCTAATATTAAATTAATTGAAAAAGATAAAAATTTTGAATTTTGTGATTTTTTTAATTTTAAAATAAGATTTTTGTTCCAAAAATTTTTGGATTTTTATGCGGCCAGGTAGAGCTCCTTAGCGCGCACAATCCTGTAATTCCAAAATCCACGCGTCTCTTATAGGTTCCGAGATATTTACCTCCAAAGTTATATTTTCTAATTAAAATTACTCTTAAGCTACTTATCTTAAAATTCTTCTGGGACCGGATTTGAGCTCGCCCAGGTGGTGTCCTTGTTGGTTCCTAACCTCAGTACAATTGCTCCAGAAACGACGGAGCAATTTTGAGGTTAGGAACTTGTTTTTTTTTTATTCCTGTTCAGCCGGGTGTTGTCCGATGGCCACGTATGAGGTGTCAGGAGATGCGTCTCAATGATCCCTCGGTGGCTGCCGTGGTAGATTTTTAACTTCCGAAGAACTTTTTTGAGTTAAGCCCAAAAAACAAATTTTTGCCGAAAATTTTTTCACTTTTTAATTTTTTCTCAAGTAACTATGAAAAATCCTAAGGTCGTTTCTGGCCAAAAGACCTTTTTTTTTTTTTTTTTTTTTTTTTTATGCTCTATCAGCTCGTAATTTTTAATCTAGGATCGGTTCACAAATGACGATTTTCACACCACGTTTTTTCACATTTGGTCTAATAATTTTGCAGTTGGAGTTGGGAAACTGGTGGTTATATTTTTTCCAGGTAGGGGCATCTAGGCCCCACCAAAGCCGCCACTAAAAACTGGGTGTCACCGATCTTGTTTCCAAGATATGATTTTTTAAAATTTCGAAATTTATATTTTTCGGAATAACTTTTTTTTTTTTTTGTCCGAACAGTTACGAAAACACTGATTACATGGGCACATGCGCCTCACTTGCCCGCACAGTTTGATACTATGCACAGCACTGTAGCACTTAAAAAACCTATTATTTTGAATTTTTTTTCCGCGGAGCGATTTTCAAATCGACTGATTTCGAGCGCGGTTCGAGCGGAACTAGTTAGGTTAGGTTTTTTTTTTTTTGTTTTTAGCCCTGGGCTCTCCGTCATGTGTTAGGACAGAGATTTTCGTTACTGTGTCTATTTATAACTATCTATATGTAGTGTACTGTTTTGTGTGGAATAATTATATACTTACATATTATTACTTATATTTGTTTTAACTGTATATATATTTAATATTCTTATATACCGGAATGCCCGCGTTGCCTCACCCAGCTCAGAAGCCCCGACTCGATTTGCGTTTAAGCCGGTTGTTCTGGTCCGGGGGAGATGATCAGACACTCATGTATATATTTCCCTACTTTGCAAAAATATACTGTTATATTACTTATACTTACTTATATATCTTATATGTTTGGGATGGTTGAGGATTGTGAAAAGGGTATTCTTTATTTGTTTTATACATTTACATGTGATTTTCATCTTATTACTATTACAATTTTGTTTTCTTATTACTATGTATTTTATATCTATTTTCTTTTATTAGTATACATGTTTATATATGTTCTATTACAGAAAATTTTTACTTATCTAACATTATTACTTATTTATTCTATTCTATCAATTTTGAGCCAAATAGTTGTCTTTTATATATATATATATATATATATATATATATTATTATGTTTTGTTAACATTTATAGACTTTTATAGATAGTATATGTCCTAATCTTAACATGATTTCTTTATATCTTAGATTTCTTATATTATACAGGGGTTTTACAAGCTATTCTTATCACGCAGATCGTGTCCTAGTTGTTATTTTACTTATATATGTATTTACTTTCCTACTTATCTTTGACGCTGGTAGAGTATATACAAATATATATTCTCAGTGTCCTTTTTTACACTTGTTGTATTACTATTTATTATAATTCTTATACTATTATTTACTGATTCAATACATATTACTTTAAATAAGCAACTTTCAGTTTTCAGGTCACTTCTGCAACCCGGGTACCTGCGGGTCTGTATCCTTCGCGGTGCTACGTCAACTCAGCTGCTATTCCAGCTTTAAGTGTTTTGATTGTAAGTAACTAGGTAAGTAGCTTACCTGTATTTATTTATGTTTCTGTAGCTTTGCATGTTTGTCTAGTGTTACGTTTGTGTGTGCAGGTTTTTTGTGTGTATTTATAACTGTGCAATTGTTATTAATATTATTATGTAATATATATATGTGCTTGTATTTGTGTATGTATGTTTATATGTGTATGTCTGAGTGTGTATTGTATACGGCTTTGCATGTGTATATTTTCTGTTAGTTTTTATTGTTGTACCTGTGATTTTTGTGTTTTGCTTTGTTGTGCATGTTTGTATTTTGCAAAAACAGCAATTTTTGACATCAAAAATTTTCCGTTTCATGTTGTGTTTACTTGTGTTTGTTTTGCCTGTTGTGTTTTGTTTTCGATAATATTTACGGTATAGGTAAGTAATCGTGTTATATGTATGTGTGTGTAATGTTTCTGAGAGTCCGCAGATACCCGGTTTCTTCAGTTTTCACATTCGCCTTTGTCCCTTTCCTTGTGAGGCGCCTCCCATTGCTAGATACGTCTGCGGGTTCCACGCACAATAGAGGGGTTGTAGGTCATGCATTGTTGCCTGGTTTTGCACACGTTTGTTGCCAGATTTGCGGTTGTAATTGCTACAGCAAGGCACGGCTTCCAGCCCATTATTATTGTGTTGTTCCCCGCGGCGCATCTAGCAATAGGCAACGGTTGCACGCACGATTTTATCCCATCTTGCCCTCACCGGGCACACTTCGCTGAACGCATTGTGTTCTGCGTTATCCTTCTTCTCTCGGGTGCAATTCTTGCATGTTGGCCGAGTGCCAACTGCATACTCCTCACATTCGGCTCGCATATGGGGACCTCCACAATGACTACACATTGCCTGGGTCTCCCGACACAGCTTCCTGCCGTGCCCGAAGCCCAGACATGTCGTGCATTGGGTAAGCGGCGACCTGTCTGTGACCTGCAATGTTTGCAGGTCCACTCTTACGGTTCCCTCCTCTGTCAGTCTGTTCCACAAGGCCGGTGCTACTCGTAGTATCACCTTACGGGTTTTCGGGTTTTTACCCTTTATCTTATACGCGACTTCCATACAGTCGTCGCCCTCCTTCAAGCCCTCAAAAACCAGACTATTCTGATTTCTGAGTGCCCGGAGCAGGTCGTCGTCTGTATGGACCCTTAGGACGCCGGTTATCATCACTAACGGTCTTTTATTAATGATGTCCTCTGCTGATAGTGCTGCTCTCTTCTGCTTAAGCTTGGTCTTAAGCTTTTCACGGTCTTCTACCGTCCTGCAGCTCACTATTACCCTTCCATCCCTGGCCTTGCGGACTCGCTCCACTTCCACCCCCCCATCTTTGGCGTTTAACGCCTCTCTTAGCTCCTTCAGGGTGTCTTCGCTGGAGCGGTTTTCTTGGGCGTTGGTTATCGCCAGCGAGTGTAGCGTTCTATAAGTCGGGGGTTTAGTCCCGGTTCTTATAGCCGCTACACTCGCATAGCTCGCTTTTGAAACACTCACCTCACTCATGCTCACCTGGTTCCTCTCGATAACTTGCTGCAAGTTATCGATCTTCTCCATGGTCTTCTGGATGAGCGAAGCGTGTTCCTCCAACTTTCCCGCTATGAGGTCCTTTTCTCTGACAGTCTCTTCTGTCTTCTTCTCTGCCTGTATAACGCTCTGTGGTGGATATTGCGTCTGCATATCCCTCACTATGCGTTCTCCCAGGGCCTTCCCCACTTTCTCCTCCAAAGCCTTTCCTAGGGCCGCGTCGGTCTGCTTAAACAGGACGTACAGACGACCCACCGCGTACTGTACGCCCTGTTTTATCTCAGTCTTTAAGTTCCGCGAAGTTGCTATGTGTTCGTTGAACTTATCGACGCATTCCTTGGCCTCCCGCATTCTTTCGTCACGCTCTGCCACGTTCTTAGGAGCCTCTGGTGGCGTTCTTCTCACTACACGCTCTGCCACGTTCTTGGTTGCCTTTGGTGGCGTCCTCTTTGCTTCGCGCACTGCCACGTTCTTAGAGACCTCTGGTGGCGTCCTCTTCGCTTCACGCACTGCCTCCTTCTTAGAGGCCTCTGGTGGCGTTCTCTTTGTGTAGGTCTTGTTTGCTATGTTATTGCTGGGGCCTGCCGCTTGCGTGGCTTTATTTGGAGATGGGGAGAATTTCAAGACTACCCCTTTCTTCCGATTCTCTATGTGTTTTGCTGCCCGGGGGGTAGGGGGTGACAGTGCTGGGTAAGGCTGCAGTCCCCTCGCCTCCCTTCTTCTATTTATTTCAATATGCTGTTCAGCCTGTCTTCTCTTATGTTCCGCATAGGTGGTGTACGGTGGAAGTGGGCGTGGGGATGGGGAGGTGGTTATTCCTAGAGTCTGTCTGATTTCTCTCCTCTCATCCAGCAGCTCTTGTAAGGGACTACCTTCCCTCGCTTCTTCCCCCATCTCGTTACATTTTTGTAGAACTTCCTCCCAGGTGGGATATCTGTTCCACACTTCCACTTCTTCTACTTTCTCTTCCTCTACCCGTCTGGGTTTCTTAGGTGTCCTGAACATCTTTAGAGACCGGGGGCAGTCTTTCCTAAATCTTAATTTAGTTTAAGTGGGTCCTATTCTAGTCGTCTGGCGCAAAAGCACTTAGTCGAGGGGTCAAATAATTAAATAAAATAGAACAATATATATTGAACCAGTCAAATTTGTTTCACTAATATATTTTTATTTTACAGGTAATTCTGTCTACTGTCGACGTGTCAGGTAAGTATTTACAATTTGTTTTTACTATTAAACTTTTATATAACTAATCTGCCTTTTTTGTTCACAGGTAAAAACCCGGGTAAAGGTCTACTCCACGCAGGGAGGTCATCAAATAAGACTGCAGATAAGTATATATATTGTCTAGTCTTAAAACTAACTATTTCTAATTAAACCCTACTATTTATACTAATTGTTCACTCAAACCGTCACTTATACTAATTATATTCTTTTGTTTCAGGTCCAGAGGGGAAGTGGGATGGCGCCGGGAGCCGGGAGCGGGACAGAAGGATTCACCGCGTCACTACGAGTTCACCGACACCAAGAACGCCGAAATCAGTGTAAAAGACAAGAAAATATCGGTAAGTGAAATTTGGGGGGGGAGAGAGAGGGGGGAGAGAGAGGGGGGAGAGGGGTCTCAATCGATTGATCTCGCCGCCGCGAAGAGTTTGATACCAATCTCGACCACTTTTACTCCAAGACTGACGGAGAAACTGGATCCGAAGTTTTACAGCTTCTGATCCAGACAAAACTTCGGTCTGTGTTTCTCCGTAAGTATTGGTGCCAGAAGAACGAGACTGGGCTCAAACTTCTCGCCGCAGGGAGCTCTACCGATTGGGGTGAAAAAATGGGGGACAATTTTTGGAAATTTTTTTGACTCAAAAACCGGTTCAATCGATGCGCCTGGTCCTGGGGGCCACCCCTGAGGAAACCCGAGTGTCCTCAGGTGGATATCCTAGAAGTTATAAGGAATTGAAAATTTCCAAGATGGCCGCCGTAAAAGTTCAGACGCCCAGATCTCAGGAACCAAGCGTTCGATTGGGCCCGTGTTTGGGTTCCTAAAGCTGCCCCTGGCCTGATCTAGGTCCCTATGTAGTTTTTACAACTCAAAATTTTTGTCGAGTTTTTTTTTTTTGGCTTAGACAGGTAGCGCTAGTCCTACTGACACCTATAGACGAGATCCGGAGTTCCTACGATGTATAATGGCTGAGTTATAGGCTTCCAAAGAAAACCAAGATGGCCGCCGAACTGTCAAACTGTGGCGAGAAAACGTCACAGCTCCGTCGTTTTTGGTCCGATTGACGCCGGATTTCGTCCCAGGTGCTTCCCGTCACTTAAACTACCCTGTATGGGGGGGGTTTGTATGTAAAATTTTACGCCTATTTAATAGGCTGGTCGGATACAGAAGCCTGTCCTGATGCCAGCAGTCCAAATCCCGTCGCTCTACGCCCAATAACCGCGGAGATATTGGAAATCTAAAATTTCCAATATGGCTGCGGCCCTTGGCCAAAAGGTCACGAAAATCGGTTTCTCCGCTTCCTATGGGACGAAAACCTTCGAGCTTGGGCTCGATTTGAAGCTCTCGACGAGTCCTGTCTGCTGGTGTCCCTAAAGTGATCTTACGTCTTATATCTATTTACATATTTACGATTTAAGCCAAAAAACTAATATCTTGGAAACCATAAGTCGAAAAATTTATTAAAAATATGCAAATAATACGCCAAAAGTAGCTCTATTTTACCCCAATTTTTAATGATTTTACCCAATATAAAAAGTTATAAATTTTGAAAATTTCGGTTTTTTAATTTTTAAAAATATATTTTCCTAGACATAAAATCAGGTATTGATGCGGGCAGGTAGAGCTGCCTAGCCCGCTCAATCCTACAGTTTCAAAACCCACGCGTCTCTTATAGGTTCCAAGATATTCACTATTAAAGTTATATTTTCTAATTATAATTACTTATAAACTACTTAACTTAAAATTCTTCCAGGACCGGATTTGAGCTCCTCCAGAAGGTGTCCTCGTTGGTTCCTAACCTCAACACAATTGCTCCATAAACAACGGAGCTATTTTGAGGTTAGGAACTTGTTTTTTTTGGAGTTTGCACCGCCGGGTTGACTCCGATGTCAGCTTGTGGGGCGTCAATCGACGCGTCTTCACAATCCCTCGATGGCTACCGTGGTACAATTTCACACTCCGTACAAGTTTTTTTGGGTTAAAACCAAAAAACAGAATTTCACTAAAAAATTTTTCACTTTTTTTAATTTTTTACTCAGTAAGTATGAAAAATCCTAAGGTCGTTTCTGGCCAGTTTACCTTAGTTTTTATTGCTCTATCAGCTCCTATTTTCTGTTTTGGAATCGGTCCAGAAATGACACTTTTCACTTCTTCCGTAATAACTTCGTGGTTCGAGTTGGGAAACTTGTGCTTATATTTTTAGTAGGTGGGGGCACTTGGGCCTTATGCTTATTACAAAAACTTACAAAAAATATATTTAATACTATTATTTAATATATTGTGTACTAATTGGGAAAGGTTGGTTTAGGTTGGCTTGTATTGGATGTTGGTTAGGAGGTTTGGAAGGATATTAGGAAGGTGGTTAAGAATTGGAGTGGGCCAGGGATGGGTGGGAGAGTGGTAAATATCATATATATACTACTTATTTATTATAAATACTAGATATTATACTATATTATACTATTCCTATATATACCATATTTTATTACATATTTTATACTTATATATATAAATAAAACCAACGTATTTTTAATTTCACTACATAATACCTATTATATATCGACATATGTGCTTGCGTTGCCTTCCCAGAACCGTCATCACTTTCTCGGTGGTGGTGATCGGGTGATGGCGGTCACGGGGAGATGATCAAGCACATATTATATATTTACATATTTATCTTATACATATCTATTATATACACATTCAGGATCTTATAATTTAGATACATATTTATTATATATGTTCTTGTGTTTGAACTAAGTTTTAACATTTCTTCTACACTAGGTTATTTTAGACATATTTTTGTTACTTTCGTATTTTCTTGTGATTTTTTCATTATCTAGTGCAAACCTTGTTCTAGTTTATTTACAGTCTTATCCTATGTAACATTGTTTTATTATCTATCTATTTATACATTTTCTTATTTATACTATCTTATTTTCTACACATACTTTGTTTAGACGCTGGAATAATATACAATCAAATATATATTCAGTGTCAGTTGTTTGCTCATTATATTTATTACAATTTTGTTTTAATATCTATTATTGTTGAATTGTTTTTATAACATCTGTTACATTAACCATCTTTCATTTCAGATAGTGACTTTCAACCGGGCACCTGTACTGAGTTCTACAGGATCTATACTCAACGTGATGCACCATGACAGAATGTATAGCTGCTATTTGGTGAGTTTTTTATTTTGTGTTTTATTGTACTTTTATTTTTATGTCAGTTTCGTGTAATTGTGTGCTGATGTGTGTATTACTTAACAGACTACTTTTTATAATTAAAAAGAGTTTGTTGTTGAAGTTAATATGTTAGGTAAATGTGTTATGCTGTATGTATCTGTTATTAATTAAGTTTATATTATAATTATATTTGTTGCTATTTAAGTGATACGTCTGCTAGTTTATAGGTTTGTTACTCCATCCGTTGAGCAATATTTCTGCTCACCCAGGTACCCGGCAGTAATCCTGCCTTTTATTCCCCTTAAAATCCATTTCAAGTCCCCATTTCCGACGCCGTCCACTGCCAGGTGCACTCATCGGCAACACGCACGATAGCGGGAGCGTAGGCTTCTCCTCATTGTCAGTCAAGCAAAGTTATTAACCATAATGTTGATACAAGATGTTATTATGCAATGAGGTGAAGCTTCCCCTCCATGACTATTGTGTTGTATACCGGCGGTTACATCTAACAGTAGGCGACGGTAGCGCGCACCATCGCATCCCACCGAGCTCTGACCGGACATGCCTCGTTAAAGGCATCATGCTCGGTGTCCTGCTTTTTCTCCCTAATACAGTTTTTGCAGGCAGGTGGCGCGCCCTCTTCTATTTCCTGGCACTCCCTCCTCGTGTGGGGACCGCCACAGTGACTACACAGTACCTGAATCTCGGTACATAGCTTCCTGCCATGTCCGAAACCCAGGCACACAGTGCACTGGGTAAGGGGAGATCTATCCGTGACCTGCACGTTCTGCAAGTCAATCTTCACCATTCCAGCTTCTGTAAGCCTTTTCCACAGGGTTGGGGCTACTCTCAGCACCACCCTGTGGGTAAACGGGTTCCTACCACGAATTTTATATGCTATTTCCACACTGTCGTCTCCCCCCTCCAATCCCCCGAAGACCATTGTGTTCTGGTTTTTTAGGGCTTGGAGTAGGTCGTCGTCAGTGTGGACTCTATGAACCCCCGTCAACATGACCAAGGGTTTTTTATTGGAGATTTCCTCCACTACGAAGCCGGTCTTCTGCTTCAGTAGTCTCTCCTTGACCTTGTCCCTATCTTCCGTGGTCCTACATCCTATTATTATCTTCCCGTTCCTGGCTTTCCGTACCCGCTCAATTTCGACTCCTCCCTGCTTGGCTTTAAGCGCCTCCCTGACATCCACGAGGGTCTCTTCACTTGAGCGTTTACTCTGACCATTAGTCACAGCCACGGAGTGTAGCGTTCTGTATAGTGGGTGCTTTGCTCCCGGCTTTACAGCCGCCACGCTTGCGTAGCTAGCCTTCGGTACACTCTCCTCACTCATTTGCTCCCGGTGATCCTCAATAACCTGCTCGAGGTTATTGATCTTATCGAGACTTCGTTGCATGAGTGAGGCGTGTTCCTCCAGCTTACTAACTAACATGGCCTCCATTTCTGTCACCTTCCTGTTCTGTTCCCTAACTTTTCCTTCTTCCCTATCTTCCGAGGTTTGCACTTGTATACTCCTAGAATTCTTTCTTCGTTCGTCCGGTGCCTTGGCTCCCTGGTTCCCTTTTCCCTTTCCCTGCGTCTCTCTTGTCTCTCTTAGTTCTACCTCAGCCTCTTTTACAAGGGCGAACATGCGATTCAAGGCTCCCTGTACCCCCGTTTTTATTTCGGTTTTTAGGTTCCGAGAGTCCTTTAGATGCATGCTCGCCTTTACCAAGCAGGCTCTTGCCTCGCTCTCCCTACTCTTATACTTCGAATTGACAGGAGAGACACTATTAGTTGGTGACGCTATTGTTACCACTTTTGCTGAGGCTTTTGTCTGCTTTGTATAGGTCTTATTCAATTTCTCAGAGGGCTTCTTTATGGCCTCTGCTTTTTCTGCGGTTATCTTTTCTTCAAGGGGGGAATGTGCCACAGGAGCCGGCTTCTTCATAATGGGGGGAGAGAATCTAAGCGTTACCGCCTTTCTTCTAGTTTGCGGTTGCCTAGTGGTGACGGGGCTCGTTGGTGTTGGGGAGTCCTTTCCTCCACGATCCTGGTTTTGATCGTTTCAGTCCAGGGGCCGGGGGTTTCTATATGTGCAGAGGGGGGTGTCTCATATCCTGCCCTCCTCCTTTTTTCATTCTCCAACATTTCCATTTCTTTGTTGTATGGATCCATTACTTCTTTTCCTTCATACAGCCATCCACGTCCTGTTTCATACTTTGCTCTAACTTTGCCTTCCTCGGCGTTCGTCAAGGTTCCCGCCGCCCAAAGACTTATCCCATTCGGCGATCTGTACATTTTACTGATGTACAGTTGCTTACCTAAAATTAGCTTTAGTTTCTTAGTCAGTTCTCGCAATAGCGATAAACTGAATGTTTACGTGTGCTGGTGTGTGTTTATGTATGTTATGTTATGTTTTAGGTTTGGTGTGTATGTTAATTATTTATGCAATGTACTGTGTGGTATCTCCTAAATTCTGTTTACATTAATTGACTGGTGCAAAAACACTTAGTCAAGAGGTCAGTGTAATAAATAGTCACAATATATTGAGCCTGTCAATTTCACTATTATTAATACCAATCTGTCTTTGTTCTCAGGTAAAAACCTGGGTCAAAGTCAATTTCCGCAACAAGGAAGTCAACAAATAAAACACAGATGAGTATTTATTGTCTACTACTTATAGCTATTTATATACTAATTACTTATTACTACCTATACTAATTGTTCGCTCGAACACTACACTTACTAATTTATTTTTCTTTTGTTTCAGGTCCAGGGGGAGAGCGGAATGGCGCCGGGAGCAGGGAGCGGGGTAGGGAGGTTCGCCGCTTCACCACGAGTTCGCCGATGCCAAGAACGCCGAAATTGGAGAAGAAATCAGGGAGATACAGGTAAGTGAAAGTTAAGGGGGGAGATAGAGGGGGGATAGGGGTTTCAATCGACAGATCCCACCGCCACGAGGAGTTCGATACCAAACTCGACTACTTTTACTCCAATACTAACCGAGAAACTGGATCCGAAGTTTTACAACTTCTGATCCAGACAAAACTTCGGTCTGTGTTTCTCGGTAAATATCGGTGCCAGAAGAGCGTGAGTGGGCTCAAACTTCTCGCCGCAAAGAGATCTACCGATTGGGATGAAAAAATAGGGTACAATTTTTGGGAAAATTTTTGACTCAAAAACTGGTTCAATCGACGCGCCTGGTCCTGGGGGCCACCCCTGAGGAAACCCGAGTGTCCTCAGGTGGATATCCTGGAAGTTATAAGGAATTGAAAAATTCCAAGATGGCCGCCGTAAAAGTTCAGACGCCCAGATCTCAGGAACCAAGCACTCGATTGGGCCCGTGTTTGGGTTCCTATTACTGCCCCTGGCCTGATCTAGGTCCCTATACTAATTTTGGAGGTCCAAAACTTTTGGCTAATTTTTTTTTGGCTCTATCGCGTAGATCTATCAATTTTAATACCCAAGGTCGAAATCCGAAGTCTCTACGATGAGAAATGGCCGAGTTATGGACTTCCGAAAAAATCCAAGATGGCCGCCGAACTGTCAAACTGTGGCGAGAAAACGTCACAGCTCCGTCGTTATTGGTCCAAATGAGACCGGATTTCGTCCTGGGTACTATTCGTCACCTTCCCCACCCTGCCTGGGGGGGGGGGGCTTACACCAAAAAATATTTGCCGATTTTATAGGCTAGTCAGCTAGTACAGCCTGTCCCAATGCCAGCGTCCAAAACCCCGTCGCGCTGCGCCCTATAGTTGCGGAGTTATTAGAAATTTAAGATTTCCAAGATGGCGCCGGCCCTTGGCCAAAAGGCACCGAAAACCGGTTACTCGGTTACCTATGGGCCGAATCGCGTCGAGCTTGGGCTCAAATGAAAGCTCGCGACGAGACCTGTCTGCTGGTATCCCTAAACTAATTTTACACCTTATATATTTATAAATATTTACAAATTTAGCCAAATAATAGATAAAAAAGTGCTCTATTTTGCCCCGATTTTTAATAAATTTACCCTAATATTAAATTAATTGAAAAAGATAAAAATTTTGAATTTAGTGTTTTTTTTTTTTTTTTTTTTTTTTTTTTTTTTTTTTAATTTTAAAAAGAGATTTTTGTTCCAAAAATTTTTTGGATTTTTATGCGGCCAGGTAGAGCTCCCTAGCGCGCACAATCCTGTAATTCCAAAATCCACGCGTCTCTTATAGGTTCCGAGATATTTACCTCCAAAGTTATATTTTCTAATTAAAATTACTCTTAAGCTACTTATCTTAAAATTTTTCTGGGACCGGATTTGAGCTCGCCCAGGTGGTGTCCTCGTTGGTTCCTAACCTCAGCTAAATTGCTCCAGAAACGACGGAGCAATTTTGAGGTTAGGAACTTGTTTTTTTTTTTTTTTTTTTTTTTTTTTTTTGTCCGAACAGTTACGAAAACACTGATTACATAGGCACATGCGCCTCACTTGCCCGCACAGTTTGATATTATGCACAGTACTGTAGCACTTAAAAAACCTATTATTTTGAATTTTTTTTTTTTTTTTTCCGCGGAGCGATTTTCAAATCGACTTGTTTCGAGCGCGGTTCGAGCGGAACTGAACTAGTTAGGTTAGGTTAGGTTAGGTTAGGTTAGGTTAGGTTAGGTTAGGTTATGGTGCCTCCTCCTCCTAAGCCCCCGCCTGAGGCTCCGGCAGCTGCTAAAGCGCCGGACGCCAAGCGGGGCAGAGGCCGCCCCCCCACAACGGGGGAGTACGTGGGCCTAGCTGCCGCAAAACAGGCGCAAGTGGAGGCCCAGATCGCGGAGCGGGCCCAAACGATGGCGACCACAAGGGTGACCAGGCCAAGAGCCGGAACTCCCCTTGTGGGCCAGGCCCCTCCCGATGCTCACACCAACCATGCGGAGGGCCTCCAGCGGCAGATCGCCGAATCCTTGGCGGTGGTAGCTGGCGTCGCGAAGGTCTCGAAGGGCCTAAAGGGGACCCTCCAGAAGGCCCTGAGAGAGTCGGTGGCCTCCATTCAGGAGGCCTCGGAGGAGCTCCTCGCTCGCACCGCCACCCAGGAGGTCGCCCTGCTCCGTGCGGCGAATAGCCGCATGGAGGCAGAAGTCGCTGACCTCCGAAGCGAGCTGAGGAGCCTCCAGGCGGAGCTCATGAGGCCGCGCGCAGACGCCGCGCCGCCAGCACCACCGCCCAACATTGAGGCGACGATGGCCGCGAACCTCGACAGAATGACTCTCCTAATGGAGAGTCGGTTCGCGGCCATGGAGGAGCGGTTGCGCCCGGTTCTGACCCGGAGCCCCGCTCCCCAAGCTAGGTCCACCCCTCCGCCGAGCCCCATGCTCATCTCTGGGCGCTTGACGGAGGAGTTCCCCCCGCTTCCCACACAGCGGGACCCACTGGAGGCGACGGTTTCCACGTCGCCCTTAAGTGCCTGTCCGGCGCCCCTTCCTCCGGCCGCAACCACGGCTGGTGGCTGGACAACGGTCAGTCACAAGACGAGGGCAAAAAACAAGGCCCCGCCGTTGTCTGGCCCCCAATCGGCCACGACCGCCGCCGAAGCGCAGCCCACCCGCGCTCGGCGACGAGGAAGGAGAGGGCGCGGGGGAAAGGGAAAGGGGGAGAAGGCGCAGGCCCCGGCCTCGCAGCCCCCCCCTCCTCCACCCCCCGCAGCCATCAAGAAGAATAAGCCGAAGGAGAAGAGGTCTCCGCGCCTGCGTGCCCCGAAGTCCGCCGCCGTCGTCCTGACGTTACAGCCAGGCGCGGCGGATCGAGGGGTTACCTACGCGAACCTCTTCTCCAAGGCGAAAGCCAACATCCGGCTGGCCGACCTCGGGATAGAGGGAGGCCTCCAGTTGAAGAAGGCGCGCACGGGGGCGCGCATGCTGCTGGTGCCTGGCACCGACAGCGCCCCCCAGGCGGACGCTCTCGCCGACCAGCTGAGGACCGTCCTCTATCCCGAGGATGTGCGCGTCTCCAGGCCCGAGAAGACTGTGTGTCTTCGCGTCTCGGGCCTGGACGACCACGTGCACGGGGAGGACGTGGCCGCTGCCATCGCGCGGACCACGGAGTGCCCCCCCGGGGGCATCAAGGCGTCAAAGGTCCGTCCCGGTCCAGACGGGATGGGCCAGACGGTGGTGGCCTGCCCGGTGGCGGCCGCCAAACAGCTCCTCCTCCCCGGGACGAAACTCCTGGTGGGTTGGTCTTCCGCTCAAGTAAAGGCCCTGCCCCGCAGAGCCCAGCGGTGCTACCGCTGCCACGAGACTGGTCACGTGGCGGCGGTATGCACCTCCGAGGTGGACCGCAGCGGTATGTGTTACCGCTGCGGACAGACCAGCATCTGGTGACCGGTCCCTGCACCGCGAAGCCGCACTGTTCTCTGTGCGCTGCCGCGGGCAGGCCAGCCGATCACCAGATGGGCTCCAAGCCCTGCGGGGCCAAGAAGCCCACCAGGAGGAAGGTCAGGCCAGCCGGACGGCGCCGGACAAGGCCGCGGCCGCGACGGCTGAACCGCAACCAGCCGCCGCGCCCAGCGGCCAGGAGTAACGCCCGTGGCAAACAAAGCCACGGGCAGGCGGCAGCGGGCGTCGAGGCCTCGGGGACTTGACAGGCCTCCGCCCGCACCAATGCCGCGGGAGGGCGCGAGAGGCAGCCGCGCGACCCTCTCAGAGCCGGGGAAGCTCACCTCCCGGCTCGCACACAGGAGAGGCCGCCCCACGTCAGCGGGCGGCCCACCGCCGCCGGGAAGCGGGTAATACCTCGGGTTTAAATACCGCGACCCGGCACCCAGGCGGTAGGAGGCTCCCATGGGGTTTTAGTGGGTATACCCGGCGTCGGTCGTATTGATTAACCGGCGTCGGGGGAGCCCCACACACCGGCCGCGACTTCCCCGGCGCGGCTGATGGTGCGGCAATGCATTTCCCCATGTAAAAAAAAAAAAAAAAAAAAAGGTTAGGTTAGGTTAGGTTAGGTTGAGCGGCTAGTTGACGCAGGCGGAATGCCGCGCTCTAGCCGATCACGAATGTTAAGCGACACTGGCCGCAGTCAGTACATGGATGGGGGAAGCCCGGACATGGAAAAACTGTGCGTCGGTTAGCTTTAGAAAGATGAATTTGTGGCTAATCGCATCCACGAGTGTGATATAGCTTACTCGGGGAAGCCCGGGCCCGGCCAACTGTGCCAGGAGCTGAAGCCTCATTGCACGGGTGCGATAAGTGGTGGATAAATTCGAACAACATTTTGAGCGGCTAGTTGACGCAGGCGGAATGCCGCGCTCTAGCCGATCACGAATGTTAAGCGACACTGGCCGCAGTCAGTACATGGATGGGGGAAGCCCGGACATGGAAAAACTGTGCGTCGGTTAGCTTTAGAAAGATGAATTTGTGGCTAATCGCATCCACGAGTGTGATATAGCTTACTCGGGGAAGCCGGGCCCGGCCAACTGTGCCAGGAGCTGAAGCCTCATTGCACGGGTGCGATAAGTGGTGGATAAATTCGAACAACATTTTAGAGCGGCTAGTTGACGCAGGCGGAATGCCGCGCTCTAGCCGATCACGAATGTTAAGCGACACTGGCCGCAGTCAGTACATGGATGGGGGAAGCCCGGACATGGAAAAACTGTGCGTCGGTTAGCTTTAGAAAGATGAATTTGTGGCTAATCGCATCCACGAGTGTGATATAGCTTACTCGGGAAGCCTGGCCCGGCCAACTGTGCCAGGAGCTGAAGCCTCATTGCACGGGTGCGATAAGTGGTGGATAAATTCGAACAACATTTTGAGCGGCTAGTTGACGCAGGCGGAATGCCGCGCTCTAGCCGATCACGAATGTTAAGCGACACTGGCCGCAGTCAGTACATGGATGGGGGAAGCCCGGACATGGAAAAACTGTGCGTCGGTTAGCTTTAGAAAGATGAATTTGTGGCTAATCGCATCCACGAGTGTGATATAGCTTACTCGGGAAGCCCGGGCCCGGCCAACTGTGCCAGGAGCTGAAGCCTCATTGCACGGGTGCGATAAGTGGTGGATAAATTCGAACAACATTTTAGAGCGGCTAGTTGACGCAGGCGGAATGCCGCGCTCTAGCCGATCACGAATGTTAAGCGACACTGGCCGCAGTCAGTACATGGATGGGGGAAGCCCGGACATGGAAAAACTGTGCGTCGGTTAGCTTTAGAAAGATGAATTTGTGGCTAATCGCATCCACGAGTGTGATATAGCTTACTCGGGAAGCCGGGCCCGGCCAACTGTGCCAGGAGCTGAAGCCTCATTGCACGGGTGCGATAAGTGGTGGATAAATTCGAACAACATTTTGAGCGGCTAGTTGACGCAGGCGGAATGCCGCGCTCTAGCCGATCACGAATGTTAAGCGACACTGGCCGCAGTCAGTACATGGATGGGGGAAGCCCGGACATGGAAAAACTGTGCGTCGGTTAGCTTTAGAAAGATGAATTTGTGGCTAATCGCATCCACGAGTGTGATATAGCTTACTCGGGGAAGCCCGGGCCCGGCCAACTGTGCCAGGAGCTGAAGCCTCATTGCACGGGTGCGATAAGTGGTGGATAAATTCGAACAACATTTTGAGGTTGGGAGCGATTTTTCTTTGATGGTTTTTATGCATATTTGTTGACGACTCGGCTAGATTATTGGACTCTCGATATCTGCACTAGTTGTTGACCCGGTTTTGCTTGTTTTTTGGATTGATCTCTGCTCAGACTGTATACTTGGCTTTTCTCACTGGTTTTTTTGATCTCGCGTGCGATTCGGATTTGTTGCTCACCCCGGACTTGTCCCTCTCCACCACCATGGGGGGGGGGGACCCTTAATGGCCGACTCTGAAGAGAGTCGCGCCCCGGGAGCGTGCGAGGCCCGGAAGCGGCCCAACACACGCTCCCGCGGGGAGACTGTTAGTTCCGACTCGGACGAGTCGGGTAGAAAGGTACTCACCCAGGAGGATACCACGAAGCCGGGGACCAGGCGCGTCAGGGTGCTTCTGGGGGCGCGTCATAGGGGTCGTAGCGTCGGAACGACGCTCTCCCGCGAAGAAACTGCGGAAGTCGAGGCTCAGGCAGAGGCCTTTGTCAGTGACCTTCGCCAGAAGTCCAAGAAGAAGACGAAGGCCTCTGCGCCTATAGAAATGGAAGATGTACCCCCCGAGTTGGACCCGAGGCTCACGGACGTCGACCTGTTGGATGCGGAGGAACTCCGCACCATGGCCGGCGCCCACGTGGCGGCGATCTATAACGTCGCCCAGACCTCGGGTAACCTCAAGGGGGGTTACATAAAGAAACTAAAGGAGGCGGCGGCGGCCCTCATGGAAGTGACCGAGAGTCTCTCCAAGAGGACCGTCGACGCCGAGGCAAGGAAATTGAGCCTCGACAACCTCAAGTTGAGGCGCGAGGTGGACTCCCTACGGGCCGAAATTCGGTCATATCGTAGGGAGTTCGAACAGATGAAGACCGCGGCCAAGGAGTCCGCGGCGAAGGATAAGGCCGCGGCCAAGGAGGCCAAAGCCAAGGATAAGACCGCGACCAAGAAGGCCGCGGCCAGGGAGGCTGCGGCCACGGAGGCCGCGGCCAGGGAGACTGCGGCCATGGAGGCCGCGGTTAGCGAGGAAGGGCCTCTGCCCCAGAAAGAGGGAGGGAGTGCCACAAAGGAATCTCCCCCATTCGACATAGAGGAGCTGAAACGCTCCATAATAATGTCGATGGGGGAGTTCATCGACGCCCGCCTCGCGGGCTTCGAGGACCGGCTACTCCCCCCCCCGGTTATTCGTCCGCCACTCGCCTCGGACAAGCGGTCCAAGGCGGCACCCGGAAAATCGGGTGCCAAACCTCCCACGGCTCCTCCTCCCAGGGACTCCGACGATCTGGCGGAGCCCCTTGGCGATGGAGGTCGAGCCACTCCCGACGGCGGCGGTCCCCGCCCCGTCGTATGCCAAAGTGGTGGGTCCTCCGCGCCCACCTTCGAAAGCGGGCCCCTCTGGAGTTCAGAGGGCCCCTAGAAGACAAGGGGTGGCTCCAGCCCCCCCAATGTGGTCTAACCCCCCTACTGCCCCCACCCGCGCTCAGGAGGATCAGAGCGAGTGGACAGTGGTAGGAGGTGGTAGAAGGGGCAGAGGGAGGAGGGGCGCCGGAGGAGCAGGGGATACCCGCCCTGACCCCCGCAACTCAACATCCCGCCCTCAATGGAGAATGGTGCCGGCTAGGAGAGACCCTCCGAGGAAGCCGGCCCCGTTAGTGGAGGCCAAGGCAGCAGCGGTTATGGTGACGCTGCTGCCAGAGGCCGTCAAGAATGGAGTGACGTACCGCCAGATCTTTCAGCAGGCCGCAACAGTGGTGGACCTGCAAGTGATGGGCCTCAGGGAGGGCCTTAAGATCACCCGGACGGCCAGCGATGCCCGGCTCTTGGAGCTGCCGCCAGGACCGGAGGGCATTGAAAGGCCGACCGGCTGGCTGCGGCCCTCAGTGGTGCGTTGGTAGGCGTGGCCGAGGTCGCTAGGCCGGTGAAAAAAGGGGACATCCGTGTCACCGGACTCGACGACTCGGTCACGCCTTGGATGTTGGAAGAGGCCATCGCTCGCGCAGGGAACTGTCCCCGCGAGCAGGTAAGATCTGGTGGTATTGGTGTGGGACCGGGGGGGATGGGTGCTGCATATGTTCAGTGCCCCATCCCGGTCGCAAAACTGCTGACCGAGCTGAAACGCATATGCGTAGGGTTCAGCTCGGCAGAGGTGTCAGCCCGTGAGAGGCGGCCCATACGCTGTATGCGGTGCCTCTACACGGGCCACATTACAGTAATGTGCCCCGATGGGCGAGTTGATAGGTCGGCCCTGTGCTTCCGCTGCGGCAGAAGCGGACACAGGGTCGCCCAATGTTCGGAGCCGCATGCTCGCTGTGTGGTTTGCGCCGAGTCGGGTCTCGACGCAAACCACGTGACGTTGTCGAGGGGCTGCCTCCCTCCGCACGTCAGGGGCAAGTTCGTTCCTCCGGCTAACGTCGGAATTAGTAGACACCAGGAGGAGTCTAATATGTCTCATTAAAATGCCCGGACGACATATTAGACTTCTACAGGGTAATGTGAACCACTCCGCCGGGGCCCAGGATTTACTCCTGCAGGCCATGGCGGAGTGGGAGGTTGGTCTGGCCGTAATTTCGGAGCCGTATTACGTCCCCTCCCAGAGTAACTGGGTTGGGGACCTGGACGACACGGTGGCAGTGGTAGCCAGTTCGGGCGCTGGCACCCAACTCATCGAGATCGAGAGGGGCGGGGTTCCGCGGTGGTAGGGTGGGGGAGCACACCTTCATAGGTGTGTACTTTTCCCCCAACCGACCCCTGGCAGAGTTCGAGCTCTTCTTGGACTCTGTCAGGGACGCCGTGGGCAGACAGTCGCCGAGGGCGACGTTCGTACTCGGCGACTTCAACGCCAAATCCCGCTCCTGGGGAAACACTGTCACCGAATTGAGGGGACTGGCTGTGGAAACGTGGGCGCTCCAAAGTGGTTTGACCCTGTTGAATCGTGGTTCAGTCCACACCTGCGTGCGAACGCGGGGTGGCTCCGTCGTTGATCTGTCGTTTGCCACCCATGCGATCGCACGCAGGGTGATGAACTGGAAAGTGGAGGAGGAGGTGGAGACTCTGTCAGACCACCTTTACATAAGGTTTGAAGTCTCCCCTCCTCCTAACAGAACAGGGTCAAACCCCCACGTAGTCACGGCCAGTTCCCCGATGGGCCATCAGCCGGCTCGATCCCGAGCTGGCTGAGGAGATGGCCGTCGTCCAGGGCTGGACCAACCGAGAGAGAAAAACACCTGTCCGGAGGATCTGGCGGAGAGCATGCGCAGAACCCTTACGAGGGTCTGCGATGCCTCGATGCCACGGTCGCGTCGACGTCGCCAGAAACCAGCGGTTTACTGGTGGACCGCGGAGATCGGCGGTCTGAGGAGGCAGCCTTCGGGCTCGCCGATCTCTGAAGAACTGCCGGCGTCGGCATCCTCCGGACAGAGGTGAGGAGGAACATCGCTTGGAGGAGTATAGGGCTGCCAAGAAGAACCTTCAGGTAGCCATATGCCAGGCAAAGACCCGGGCTCGGGAAGAAATTCTATCCACGCTGGATGGGGACCCCTGGGGACGACCGTACCGGGTGGCGCGCAAGAAGATGCGCGCCTGCTCCACACCGGTGACGGAGTCCCTGCCGGACGGGGTCCTAAATAGAATTGTAGATGGACTCTTCCCGGACCCGGGTGCTTTCACCCCTCCGACGATGTGTCCTCCTCAGTATGCACCCTCAGAGACTGACCCTCCCCCAGTCTCTGAGGAAGAAATGGAAGTGGCCCTGGATAGAGTCCGGGGCCGGAAAACGGCACCGGGACCGGACGGGGTCCCAGGCCGGGTCCTCTTCCTGGCCGCCAAACACCTAGGCGGCCAGCTTCGGGAACTCTTTGACGCCTGCATCAGGACAGGTGAGTTCCCGAAGCAGTGGAAAGAGGGGCCGGCTGTGCCTCATCCCGAAAGAGGGCCGCCCTCCTGAAGATCCCTCCGCCTACAGGCCCATCGTGCTGTTGGACGAGGTGGCAAAAGTGTTCGAGAAGATCTTGGCGAGCCGCCTCGTCCAGCACCTTGATTCTGGTGGGCCTGGACTCTCGGAGGCTCAGTACGGATTTAGGCCGGGGCGCTCCACTCTGGACGCCCTGTTCGCGCTGAGAGCCTCACGAGAGAGGCGGAGAGTATAGAGGAGTCTGTCTTGGTGGTATCTTTGGATATCCAAAATGCCTTCAACAGTCTACCTTTCGAAACCATCATAGAGGCACTCCGGTCTCATGGAGTGCCTCTGTACCTTGTAAGACTGTTGAAGGCGTACCTTCAAGACAGATTTATCCTCTGGGAGGGCGGCTTTGGCCAGATTTCTGGTAGGCGACGTGTCGTGTGCGGTGTTCCACAGGGTTCGGTGCTGGGTCCGATCCTGTGGAATATTGGTTACGACTGGCTCCTCCGCGAGCCAGTCTTGCCCGGGATGGGGGGTGATTTGTTATGCCGACGACACCCTCATCACGGCCCGTGGCGGAACCTACGAGGAGTCCGTGGAACTAGCCAACGCCTCGACGGCGTTGGTCGTAGAAAGAGTGCGTCTATTAGGCTTGAGGGTCTCCCCGGAGAAGACGGAGGCCCTCATGTTCCACGGACGACGTAGACAGCCGCCTCGGGGCACGCACGTCGTCGTCCAGGGAGTGGCGGTAGCGGTAAAGGCCCAGATGAAGTACCTGGGCCTTGTCCTAGACGGAAAGTGGAGTTTCGGGGCCCATTTCACCCAGCTGGCCCCGAAACTGCTAGGTGCCGCTGCCGCCCTGGCCAGACTCTTACCTAATGTGGGAGGGCCGGGCACGGCCTGTAGAAAGTTATACACAGGTGTCCTGCGGAGCATGGCGCTGTACGGTGCCCCCGTATGGGTCGATTCGCTCCACCGCAAGAACAGGACCCTTCTGAGACGTTCTCAGAGGGTCCTGGCGGTGCGGGCCATACGGGGTTACCGAACAGTGTCGTGGACGGCGGCGACACTGCTCGCGAGTGATCCGCCCTGGGAGCTCCAGGCGGAGGTGCTCGCGGCAGTGCACCGCTACCGACAGGACACCAGAGACAGAGGGAGAGGCCGTGTCCGGCAGTAGTAAGAAGGATCAGGGTCTTGGCGACCGAGGCCCTGATCCAAGATTGGGCTGATGACCTCAGGTCCCCAGTAGCAGGAAGGGAGACGGTGGAGGCGGTCCGCCCCCACCTGTCTCGTTGGGTCTCGAGGAAGTACGGGACCCTAACGTACAGGCTGACGCAGATACTTACCGGGCACGGGTGCTTCGGTAAGTATCTGCATCAGACAGCGGGGCGTGAACCAACGCCAGACTGCGTGGAGTGCGGCGCACCCAGCGACACGGCGTACCATACGCTGGTGGAGTGCGCCGCCTGGGGACCTCAGCGTCATCAGCTGGAAAGCATTGTGGGTCCTGTGTCCTCGCTCCAACATCTGGTTGAAGCCATGTTGTCGAGCGAGGACGGATGGAGAGCGGCTTCCTCCTTCAGCGAGACGGTAATGTCCCTGAAGGAGGCCGCGGAGAGGACCAGGAGGTGGATGCGTACGCAGACCCCATCCGACGACGGCGGACTGGCGGTCGGAGGCGTCGCTACGCACTCCACCTCCCTTAGTGCCGTCACAGGGGGCCGCGGGGACCGGGGGTAACCCGCGGACTTCCTCCCCTGTTGATGAAGCAGGGCACCTTGCCTTCGGGGTGTCCTGAAGATTGCCAGACGTAGGGGCGTCACGAATGCAGTAGCAACGCTCTAGTTCTCGTGGCGCCCCGTAAAAGCGTGGGAAAGAGGCGCAGGTTAGGTTTAGTGGGTAGTCTGGCGGACGGGATCTCGCGACTACTACCGCCGCCGGCGGTAGTTATGCGTGGAGATCCCCGCCGCTGGGAGTCTCACACTCCCCTCGGTTAACCTCCCCCGGGACCGAGGGGGTGTCGCAAGAAAAGACATTCCCCCTGCGTTATCAAAAAAAAAAAAAAAAAAAGGTTAGGTTAGGTTAGGTTGAGCGGCTAGTTGGCACAGTTGGTAGTGCATTAGCTAGTCGATCGTGGTTGTTAAGCGTCGCTTGGTGCGGTCAGTACTTGGATGGGTGTAAAAATTTACATTCATTTCAATGGAAAGCCGTACCACGATGCGCACTGGGAGTCAAATGCCACCTCGCGCGGTTAGTAGTCGGACGCCTCCGACGAAGGCCGTTGCCGGTGTGCCCACTGGGAGTCAAATTCGTGGCGGCCCGTTACCCACGAGTGTGATATAACTTACCCGGGGAAGCCTGGGCTCGGCCAACTGTGCCAGGAGTTGAAGCCTCATTGCACGGGTGCGGAACGTGGTGGAGTAATTCGACTAACCTTTAAGAGCGGCTAGTTGGCACAGTTGGTAGTGCATTAGCTAGTCGATCGTGGTTGTTAAGCGTCGCTTGGTGCGGTCAGTACTTGGATGGGTGTAAAAATTTACATTCATTTCAATGGAAAGCCGTACCACGATGCGCACTGGGAGTCAAATGCCACCTCGCGCGGTTAGTAGTCGGACGCCTCCGACGAAGGCCGTTGCCGGTGTGCCCACTGGGAGTCAAATTCGTGGCGGCCCGTTACCCACGAGTGTGATATAACTTACCCGGGGAAGCCTGGGCTCGGCCAACTGTGCCAGGAGTTGAAGCCTCATTGCACGGGTGCGGAACGTGGTGGAGTAATTCGACTAACCTTTAGAGCGGCTAGTTGGCACAGTTGGTAGTGCATTAGCTAGTCGATCATGGTTGTTAAGCGTCGCTTGGTGCGGTCAGTACTTGGATGGGTGTAAAAATTTACATTCATTTCAATGGAAAGCCGTACCACGATGCGCACTGGGAGTCAAATGCCACCTCGCGCGGTTAGTAGTCGGACGCCTCCGACGAAGGCCGTTGCCGGTGTGCCCACTGGGAGTCAAATTCGTGGCGGCCCGTTACCCATGAGTGTGATATAACTTACCCGGGGAAGCCTGGGCTCGGCCAACTGTGCCAGGAGTTGAAGCCTCATTGCACGGGTGCGGAACGTGGTGGAGTAATTCGACTAACCTTTATTTTCGGCGCGTGGTGTGCGGTGTTCCACAGGGGTCGGTTCTGGGCCCGATCCTGTGGAACATCGGATACGACTGGCTCCTCCGAGAGCCAGTCCTGCCCGGGATGGGGGTAATTTGTTATGCAGACGATACCCTCATCACGGCCCGGGGTGGAACCTACGAGGAGTCCGTGGAGCTGGCCAACGACGCTGTTTCACTGGTCGTTGGCAGGGTCGAACATCTAGGCCTCAGGGTCTCCGCAGATAAGTCGGAGGCCCTGATGTTCCCACGGCGTCGTAGGCCACCGCCCCGGACACGCGGCGTCGCGTCCAGGGAGTGGCAGTGGCGGTTGAGGCCCAAATGAAGTACTTGGGCCTCGTCCTGGATGGGAAATGGAGTTTCGGGGCCCACTTCGCTCAGATGACCCCGAAACTCATAAGGACCGCCGCTGCCCTGGCCAGGCTCCTACCAAATGTGGGAGGGCCAGGCGCGGCCTGCAGGAGGTTGTATTCGGGCATCTTACGGAGTATGGCACTGTACGGTGCCCCCGTATGGAGTCATGCCCTTCACCGCAAGAACAGGACGCTGCTGAGGCGTTGTCAGCGCGTACTTGCGGTGAGGGCCATTCGGGGGTATCGTACCGTGTCTTGGACGGCGGCAACACTACTGGCGGGCGATCCGCCTTGGGAGCTCCAAGCGGAAACGCTCGCCAGAGTGTTCCGCTTCCGGCAAGATGCCCGAGAAAGAGGGTTGAGGCCGTGCCTGGCAGAGGTAAAGGTAATCAGGGCCGAAGCGACCGCGGCCCTGATGGAAAAATGGGAGGAGGACCTGAGGTCCCCAGTGGCAGGAATGGCGACGGTGGAGGCGGTCCGCCCCCACCTGTCGCGTTGGGTCCAACGCAACCGGGGGACCCTTACGTACAGGATGGTGCAGATACTTACCGGGCACGGCTGCTTCGGTAAGTATCTGCATCGCACTGCGGGGCGAGAACCGACACCGGAGTGCCAGCACTGCGGCGCACCTGAGGACACGGCGATCCACACGCTGACGGAGTGCGCCGCCTGGGGACCTCAGCGTCACATAATGGAGAGTATGGTTGGGAGCGTCGACTCACTCCAAAGCATGGTCGTCGCCATGCTGCGGAGTGAGGACGGTTGGGAGGCAGTGGCCTCCTTCTGTGAGTCTGTCATGCTCCAGAAGGAGGTCGCAGAGAGAGAGAGGGAGGAGGAAGCGAACGCGGACCCGATCCGCCGGCGGCGCACAGGCCGCCGAAGGCGTCGGTATGCCCACCTCCTCCCACCCTAGGATGCCATCATAGGGGCCCACGGGGACCGGGGGAACCCGTGGGACTTCCCCCCCTATCGGTGAAGAGGGTGGCCTTCCCCGAAGGCCACTCTAAGGAGTTGCCACGCGTTGGGGCGTCACAGTCGTGTACCTACGGTCTATATCCTGTGACGCCCCGTAAAAGCGCTAGGAGAAGGGGCGCAGGTTAGGTTTAGTGGGTAGTCTGGCGGACGGAATCTCGCGACTACTAGCCGTTGCTAGTCATGCGTGGAGATTCCGACCGCTGGGAGTCTCACACACCCTCGGTCAACTTGGCCCGAGGCAGTGTCACAAGAAAAGACATTCCCCCTGCGTTATCAAAAAAAAAAAAAAAAAAAGGTTAGGTTAGGTTAGGTTAGGTTAGGTTAGGTTAGGTTAGGTTAGGTTAGGTTAGGTTAGGTTAGGTTAGGTTAGGTTAGGTTAGGTTAGGTTAGGTTAGGTTACCGTTTGACTCTCCTCATGGAGAGTCGGTTCGCGGCCATGGAGGAGCGGGTGCGCATGGCAACAACGCCGAGCCCCGCTCCCTCAGCTAGGCCCAGATCCCAGCCGAGCTCGCCCAGCATCATGCGGCTCTCGGCTGTGGAGTACCCCCCACTGCCCTCCCAAAGGGTCAGTATGGAGACAGCGGTGGTGACGTCCACCCCACCACCGCCCGCCTGTCCGGCGCCCCACCCTCCCTCGGCTGCGGCCGGAGAGGGCTGGACGACGGTGAGCAATAGGAGACCCCGTAAGGGCAAGGCACCGTCGGCCAACGCCCCATCGGCCGCACCCCCCGTCGCTGACGCTGCTGATAGCGCGAGGCGGCGGGGGAACAGAGGAGGACGAAAGAGGGGGAAGGGTAAGAAGGCGCAGGAGCCATCCTCGCAGCCTCCCCCTCCCCCTCCACCGCCCCAAAAGAAGAAAAAGCCTCTCGAGAAGAAGGTTCCGCGATTGCGTCCCCCGAAGTCCGCTGCCGTTATCCTGACTCTACAGCCAGGCGCGGCGGACCGAGGGGTTACGTACGCGAACCTCTTCTCGAAGGCCAAATCCAGAATACGGCTGGCTGACCTCGGGATCGAGGGCGGCCTTCGGCTCAAGAGGGCGCGCACGGGGGCGCGAATGTTGGTGCTTCCTGGCGCCGACAGTGCCCCCAAGGCCGACGCCCTCGCCGAAAAACTGAGGACCGAACTCTATCCCGAGGACGTGCGCGTGTCCAGGCCCGAGAAGACTGTGTGTCTTCGCGTCTCGGGCCTGGACGATCACGTGCACGCAGAAGATGTGGCCGCCGCCATCGCGCGGACCACGGGATGCTCCTACGGGAGCATCAAGGCGTCAAAGGCCCGTCCCGGTCCAGATGGGATGGGCCAGACGGTGGTGGCCTGCCCGGTGGCGGCCGCCAAAACGCTTCTGTCAGCAGGTACGAGACTCCTGGTGGGCTGGACTTCCGCCCTCGTGAAGGCCCTGCCTCACAGGACCCAGAGGTGCTACCGCTGCCACGCTGCTGGTCACGTGGCGGCGATGTGCACCTCAGAGGTGGACCGCAGCGGTCACTGCTACCGCTGCGGAAAAGCCGGCCATCTGGTGACCGGCCCCTGCACCGCGAAGCCGCACTGCGCTCTGTGTGCGAAGCCGCGGGCAAACCGGCCGGTCATCAGGTGGGCTCCAGGTCCTGCGGGGCCAAGCCCACCAGGAGTAATCGCCAGGCAGCCAGCCGTATGGCGCCGGACAAGGCCGCGGCCGCGGCGGCGGCACCATCAGCCGCCGCGGGAAGCGGCAGGAGTAAGGCCCGTGGCGGTAAGGCCACGGGCGGGCGAGCGGCAGCGGGCGTCGAGGCCTCGGGGACTAGACAGGCCTCCGCCCGCACCATGCCGCGAGAGGGCGCGAGAGGAAGCCGCGCGACCCTCTCAGGGCCGGGAACACCATCCCCGGCCCGCACACAGGAGAGGCCGCCTCTGGTTATGAGGCGGCCCACCGCTCGCCGGGGTCGCGGATCAAGGCTCACGCTACATACCGTGACCCCGGCACTCCGGCGGAAGAAGGCTCCCATGGGGTTTTAGTGGGTATACCCGGCGCCGGTCGTATTGATTAATCGGCGTCGGGGGAGCCCCACACACCGGTCGCGATCTCCCCGGCGCGACTGATGGTGCGGCAATGCATTTCCCCATGTAAAAAAAAAAAAAAAAAAAAAAAAAAAAAAGGTTAGGTTAGGTTAGGTTAGGTTAGGTTAGGTTAGGTTAGGTTAGGTTAGGTTAGGTTAGGTTAGGTTAGGTTAGGTTAGGTTAGGTTAGGTTAGGTTAGGTTTCCCCCAGGGGGTGCCGCCCTGGACTCGTCTCCGTCAGGAAGCGGTACAAGGGATGCGTCCCAGGGCCCTTAGCCGCCACTGTCACATCCCCCTTCACTCCGTGACAGTGGTGTCCCACCTATCCACTCCAAATCCTTGTATTCCCTCCCTTCCTTCCAAACCTCCCTCACAAACACCCCTCCCTTCCGACGGCGACAGTCGGCGTCGAGCTCCGCTCCGCTGGCTGCCGAGGTGAGGGCGGCGCGGTTCTGCCCCGTGCAGCCCAACGACGTGGACAGTGGCGGCGGGCCCAGAGATGGGCGCTACCGCCGAGCGTTACCCCGTGTGGTGTCGTGGTCACGTCTCGCGGCCACACGGGACCGCGGGGCTTGCCTTCAGTGGCTGGCCCAAGTGGATGAGCACCACAATAAAAAATCCCCTAATACCTAAGCTGCGGCGCAGGGCGAGAGGTTTTGAGGCCGGGGGGGTAAACCCGGTCGTTACTGCGGACCACACCCATTTTTCATTTAAAAACGTAGATTACTCGTGGGAACTAGACATGGATGCTTTTACAAAAACAACAAAAACTGACGCAGAGCCTGTGACGGGCGGAGCAGACGTAGGTGAGGGGCCCGTGAAGGGCCCACCCAACACGAAAGGGCCCGAGAAGGGCGGAGCGGGAACGAAGACATTCTACTCCCGATTCCTATCGGCAATCTCATCGCCGCCGGAGGAATCGGGAAGCAGTAAGACCGTAGCGCGCGACACCACGCAGCCGCTACTAAAAGGCGTCTCCGACGACGAGTCGGAATACTCGTCCTCCACACCATCAGAGGACGAGGGGAGGACCGCCTCCACCAATCTGCCCCCTAAGCCCAAGGGTGCCAAAGCACCGGTCGCCAAGGGGGGTAAAGGCGTTACTCCCAAAAAAGGAGCATCCACGTCGAGCCAGGTAGTCGCCCGCAACGAGCGGCTTCGCCAATACCTGGCCCTCGACGACCTGGATAGAATGATGTCGTCACTGTCATCAGACGACGAGGGAAGGGCTGGCCCCATTAAGCCCCTGCCTAAGATCCCGGCTGCTCTCAAAGCGCCGGATGCTAAGCGGGGCAGAGGCCGCCCTCCTACCACAGGAGAATACGTGGGGCTGGCGGACGCTCAAAAGGCGCTCGTCGAGGCCCAACGCGCGGAGCTCGAGCTCCAGAGCGAGAAGGACATCGTGGAGAAGGCCCGACTAATGGCGACCGCGAGGGTTACTAGGTCTAAGACCGTTGGTGCCCCCGCGGGCCAGGCCCCTCCCGAGTCCTCTCGCCAGGAGCACGCCGAGGGCCTCCGGCGCCAGATCGCCGACTCGTTGGCGGTGGTGGCCGGAGTGGCCAAAGTGTCAAAGGGCCTTAAGGGCACCCTCCAGAAGGCCCTTAAGGAGGCGGTGTCAGCGGTTCAGGAGGCCTCAGACGAGCTCCTGACCCGTACTGACACCGAAGAGGTCGCTCTGCTCCGTGCGGCGAATCGCCGCATGGAGGCGGAGCTGGCGGACCTGCGCCGCGAAATGGCGAGCATCCGCTCGGAGCTCGCCGAGGCTCGCGCCGGGCCCGTCCGCCCCGCGCCACCACCACCGCCAGAGCCCACGCCACCACCGACGACGACGGCCGCAGACCTGGACCGTCTCATTCTCCTGATGGAGACCAGGTTTGCGGCCATGGAGGAGCGACTCCAGCCCGCGAGGCCGGCACTAACACCCGGACCGGCCCTATCGCCAAGGCCCGCTCCTCCCAGGACGACCCCGCCAAGCCCCTCGCTCATCTCTGGGCGCTTGGCGGAAGAATTCCCTCCTCTTCCATCGAGGAGGGAATCGTCGGAGACGGCGACACTTATGTCGCCCCCAAGTGCCTGCCCGGCGCCCCCTCCCGCGGCCGCAGCCGCGGTCGAAGGCTGGACGACGGTAGGCCGTAAGAAGAGGGCCAAAAGTAAGGCCCCACCGTCGTCCGGCGCACAACCGGCTACGACTGCCGCTGCAGCGCAGCCCACCCGCGCGCAGCGGCGAGGAGGAAGAGGCCGCAGAGGGAAAGGGCAGGGGGACGTGGCGCAGGCTCCGGCCTCGCAGCCCCCCCCTCCCCCACCCCCAGCGCCCAAAAAGAAGACAGCAGCCAAGGAGAAGAGGTCGCCGCGACTGCGTCCCCCGAAGTCCGCCGCCGTCGTCCTGACTCTACAGCCAGGCGCGGCGGAACGAGGGGTTACGTACGCGAACCTCTTCTCTAAGGCGAAGAGTCAAATCCGGCTGGCCGACCTCGGGATAGAGGGCGGTCTACGGCTCAGGATGGCGCGCACTGGGGCGCGAATACTGGTGCTTCCTAGCACCAGCGACGCCCCCAAAGCAGACGCCCTGGCCGAACAATTGAGAACCGTCCTCTATCCCGAGGACGTGCGTGTCTCCAGGCCCGAGAAGACTGTGTGTCTTCGCGTCTCGGGCTTGGACGACCACGCACACGAGGAGGATGTGGCCGCTGCCATCGCGCGGACCACCGGATGCTCCGCAGGGAGCATCAAGGCGTCGAAGGTCCGTCCCGGCAAAGACGGGATGGGCCAGACGGTGGTGGCCTGCCCGGTGGCGGCCGCCAAGCAGCTCCTCGCTGCTAAGACGAAGCTCCTGGTGGGCTGGGCCTCCGCCACAGTAGAGGCCCTCCCCCATCGCACCCAGAGGTGCTATCGCTGCCACGAGGCTGGCCACGTGGCAGCGAGATGCACCTCGGAGGTGGACCGCAGCGGCGAATGCTACCGCTGCGGTAAAAGTGGACACCTGGTGACCGGCTCCTGCTCTGCGAAACCGCACTGCCCTGTGTGCGAGGCCGCGGGCAGGCCAGCCGGTCACCAGCTGGGGTCGAAGCCGTGCAGGGCTGGGCCCACCAGGAGGAATGTCAAGGCCAGCCGGATGGCGCCGGACAAGGCCGCTCCCGCGGTGGCAACAACACCAGCCGCCGCGGATACCGGCAAGGAGTAATGCCCGTGGCGGTAATGCCACGGGCGAGCGGCAGCGGGCGTTGAGGCCACGGGGGATCCAGCAGGCCTCCGCCCGCACCAATGCCGCGAGAGGGCGCGAGAGGTAGCCGCGCGACCCTCTCAGGGCCGGGGAACACTTCCCCGGCCCACACACAGGAGAGGCCGCCTCTGGTTATGAGGCGGCCCACCGCTCGCCGGGGTCGCGGATCAAGGCTCACGCTACATACCGTGACCCCGGCACTCTTGCGGAAGAAGGCTCCCATGGGGTTTTAGTGGGTATACCCGGCGTCGGTCGTATTGATTAATCGGCGTCGGGGAGCCCCACACACCGCCGCGACATCCCCCTCGCGGCTGACGGTACGGCAACGCATTTCCCCATGTAAAAAAAAAAAAAAAAAAAAAAGTTTAGGTCAGGTTAGGTTAGGTTAGGTTAGGTTAGGTTAGGTTAGGTTAGGTTAGGTTAGGTTGGGTTGGTTAGGTTAGGTTAGGTTAGGTTAGGTTAGGTTGGCCCAAGTGGATGAGAAAAACCAAACCTACTCGCCGGTTCCTCTCGGCGTTTTCATCTCGCATGCCGTACTCGAGGAACCGAAGCAAATTCTCAAAATCAATCTGGCTCCCGCACCACGCGGTCGCAGCCCCGAAGGATTGACCAAAGGACGGTTCCTCTCCTCGCTCAGCTCATCCGAGGGCGAGGAGAGGACAGGCCCCCGATAAGGCCCCCCAAAGGCCCCGGCTGCGAAAGCACCGGCGGGGAAGGGCAAAGCCAGGCTGCCCCCGCAACGAGCGGATGAGGCAGTACCTGGCCCTGGACGACTATCACCTCTGTCGTCGTCCGACGAAGAGGGCATAGTCCCCGACTTTTACCCCCGCCTAAGGCACCGGCTGCCAAAGCGCCGGATGCCAAGCAGGGCGAGGACGCCCCCAACAACCGGGGAATACGTGGGTCTGGCGGACGCCAAAAGGCGCTCGTGGAGGCCCAACGCGCGGAGATGGAGCTCCAAAGCGAGAAGGACATCGTGGAGAAGGCCCGACTAATGGCGACCGCGAGGGTCACTAGGGTCAAGACCGGTGGTACCCCCATGAGCCAGGCCTCTCCCGAGTCCTCTCGCAAAGGAGCACGCCGAGGGCCTCCAGCGCCAGATCGCCGACTCGTTGGCGGTGGTGGCCGGAGTGGCCAAAAGTGTCAAGGGTTGAAGGGCACCCTCAAAGGCCCTCAAGGAGGCAGTGGTGTCGTCAGTCAGGAGGCCTCAGAAGAGCTCCTGAGCCGCACCGACACCGAGAGGTCGCTCTGCTCCGTGCGGCGAATCGCCGCATGGAGGCGGAGCTGGCGGACCTGCGCCGCGGGTGGCGAGCATCCGCTCGGAGCTCGCCGAGGCTCGCGCCGGGCCCGTCCGCCCCGCGCCACCACCACCGCCAGAGCCCACACCACCACCGACGACGACGGCCGCAGACCTGGACCGTCTTATTCTCCTGATGGAGACCAGGTTTGCGGCCATGGAGGAGCGACTCCAGCCCGCGAGGCCGGCACCACCACCCGGACCGGCCCCATCGCCAAGGCCCGCTCCTCCCAGGACGACCCGCCAAGCCCCTCGCTCATCTCTGGGCGCTTGGCGGAAGAATTCCCTCCTCTCCCATCGAGGAGGAATCGGCAGAGACAGGCGGCATCAGTGCCGCCCCAAGTGCCTGTCCGGCGCCCCCTCCCGCGGCCGCATCCGCGGCCGAGAAGGCTGGACGACGGCAGGCAAGAAGGGCCAAAAGCAAGCCCCCGCCGTCGTCCGGCAACCAACCGGCCACGGCTGCCGCCAACGCGCAGCCCACCCGCGCGAGGCGGAAGAGGAAGGGCGCGGGGAAAGGGAAGGGGATGTGGCGCAGGCTCCGGCCTCGCAGCCCCCCCTCCTCCTCCCCCCCCCACCCCAAAGAGAGAAAGGGCCAGGGCAGGAAGGCGCCGCGCTTGCGTCCGCCGAAGTCCTCCGCCGTCGTACTGACCATGCAGTCAGGCGCGGAGGAAGAGGCGTGACGTACGCGAACCTCCTGTCCCGGGCCAAGCCAACATCCGGCTGGCCGACCTCGGCAT